>OX632360.1:22104287-22440176 GCA_951751655.1 Ophion costatus
AAAAATGTCATTATATATATGGAACTTTTAGCTATCGAAATGTTACCTTACTTGTGCAAAAAAAGCTTTAATTAATGGAGAAAAAAATTATTTAATCAGCAACGGTGACCCGATTGGACGTCTCGTGGTGGAAAAAATTCAAAAACTGTCGCATTTCAAAAAGTAAAGGCGTTTCAGGTTCCTCAGAAAATTTCTTACAAATAACAATTTAAAAAAATGTTTTTAATTAATAATTTGTTAAAAAATACGGTGTTCGATCATTGGGACATAGAAAATGCAATGTGTCCCAATTATTGAACACGCGAATTCTCCAAGATGGCGTCATTAAACCCATCAAAACATCGAGACAGTTAACGTGTGACAGATCGTGTGAATCGGATTTATTCAAACAAAAACTGTAAGTTCCTGAATAAACTTACCTTTATTTTTTTAATAATAACTCTAAGATCGTCAAATATATTTTTTATTTGCATTTTCGTGCAATAAACACAAGAAGAAAAGTAAAAAGAGAATATAACCTAAAAATACGAATGTAATGTTCAATATGTTTTGCTCTCCGATATTTCAGGGACAAAATTTTCCCAATAAAACGGCATAAACATGGCGACAAAAAGACGTCGCTCTGCATATAGTGCGGAAGTTGTAAAAACCGCACTATATGCAGAGCGGTAAATAAAAAGAAAATCAAGTTTGAGTCGAAAAACAAGAAAGCTGCGACAAAATTAAACAAAAACAGAACATAAAAACGAGGAAGCTGAAAATAAAAATAAAATAAAGTTCGAGTTGAAAAGCAAAAATAAACCAAATGCGAATGAACCAAAAACCTGTCAAAAGGGACTAAATATATATTTTTGTATTTTTACATGATTAATAAAAGATTATTTAAGTGTTTTGTTTTGCTTTTGTTTCTTAATAGTGTACCCCAAATAATATTTTCAGAACGGAAAAAGAATTCTCGAGAGTGTTCAATAACTGGGACATGCCTGTTCAATATTAGGGACATAGGCAGTTCCAGTGTTCAATAATTGGGACATTTGCATGCTTCACATTGTTATTCTTTTTTTCATTTGAAATCATTTAAAAATAATTTAAAGGATGATTTTTCGAAAGTAAAAATATCAAAGTGTCATTTGAACATGAAAGCGATGGTTTTTTTCTTTATTTTATATTTTTTCTCACCGAATTCAATCCCCCAGATCCTTAGCTGTTCAATAATTGGGACATTTACCTTATATAATTATACTATAAAGTATAGAATTGCACACTAAAGGAATGAATTTATTCACATGAATAAATGGAAAAACATAATTGTAATCGAATTTATCTGGTCAAGAAACGTCTCCTTTCTTAACTTCAAATAGCGCACGTTGTTTGAAAGGATCTTTTTCACAATCAATTATTTAAGCAATATGAAAAAAATCCTCTTTCCAGAATAATTGGGGGCCGCCCCCAGCTTTTTGGCTCAAGGCCTCCGCACCTTTAAATTCGGCCCTGGCGATACACCATCCTATCCCTACATACGGCGCGTACCCAATCAGAATACTCTACACATCTGTCGCCGCGATACGCTGCTTCACAAACACACATATAACGCGTACACGTCCATGAGCCGTTTGCTGCGTTGTTTGCTATACACAACGAGCATAAAATCTCGATCTTCGCGTCATACGTGACATACATATATACATCACCGAAAAATAATATCGTTAATAGTGAATTGCGAGTACAAAGTCGCAAGTGCGTCGAACGGTGAATACCAACGTACGACAGCTACTCGTATTATTCTAATTTCGTCGGGATTCGCGAAGTGCCATTTTTTTTCCTCTCACGGTTCCCCAAGTGAATTTTGACACAATGTTTGCGACCATGGATTGTCATCTGCATTAGCGGGTTTTCTGTTGAAGGAGAAACGGCCGAAAAAAAGCAACACAAAGAAGAATATCGGAAAAATAGTTTTCGCGTTGTATCCATCAAACAATTGTTCTTTCCGCGCTCGTATTCGTGGTGTGCGTAATAAGAGAGGAAAAAATCGTAATCAATCGTAGGTGCGGATATTATTAGGTGCGCTGCGTTACGCGTCCGTATATACGATATACACGTACATATACACGATATCCGAATACAGGTAAGCATATGACGCGACCCCCACACACCCTCTTCCACTCGTATACGTAGAGTCGAACACTGCTGTAGCGGCTTTTGTCACGTACCAAGCGCTTGTCTCCCGCGCGTCATTGGTCGGCAATTATACAGCGGCTACGGCGTTAAGGAGTTTCCTTGGAGCACGGTCTTACATGCAAGTCAGGAAACTCTAATACTGGCAGCCGCGATCAGGTGCGTCAGTAGCGTGGCAAATTTCGGTCCTAGCGCCGCCACTAGTTGTCGCTGCGGTTTTGAAACCCGGACATACATAACCTCAATACGGTGACAACTGAGTGAGCGGTTGAAAACTTGTTTTGTACGCCACATACAAACGTCCGAAACTGAAAGACCTATTTTGCATTCGCATTTTTTGCATTTATAGTTTCATTAAATTGCATACAAAACACGGGAATCAGGGATGGACGAAAAAAATAGGGACAAGTAGCTTTGGATTTAGAAAGTTAAACAAACTTGTTAAACAGATTACGATGAGAATCATATTTTTTTAATTGTATTAATCGAAACTGACAGCACTAACGCCTTTCCCTGGCCCTTTTGTAAGTGTTTTGAACTCATGATAAATATCCGTGTAACGAACATGAATGTGGGACAGAGATAGAGAGATAAAAGCATGGCCAATTAGTGCTGTCTCTGCCTGAGCGGCCGCGTCGCGGATATTCTGAACGGAACGAACCTAGTGGCGACTAGTGAACTACCAACTCTCTTCCATAAGCAACCTACCCCTTCCACTTGAGTTGCCGGACCTCTATGTAAAACCGTGCCTTGGATCGTTTCTTGGCCGCGCGAGTGGGGATGAGAATACAATAAGTTTTCTGTCGGCTGCCAACTTCTTGGGATTCAAATTTTATGTAAAAACAAATAATTATTCGGGTGTTTCGAACTCATGATATTATTGAAAAAGATTTCTCAGTCAGATGATGCTATTGATATAGTTTATGCAATTAAATATATTGGAATTTGATTTTTTCAAATAACCGATAAACTTGGGCGACAATTTCTACCATTGATACGACTAACTATCGCGTCGTCAGCGTAATACTATGTACGTTTTAAACACCATTATGAATTTTGAAACACCCGCTCGTCGATGCTTCACTGTGAGCGGCATCCTCGACAGCGACAGTTAACGCATTGTTGCCACATTTGTCCTACAAGTTTCGTTAATGTCCGAAAACATACCGTTCGAGGTCAATATTCACATCATTTTCCGAGTATTATTAAACTAACGAAGGAGAGAAACCAATTAATTCTTTGACATGGTATTCCAAACACTATAATCACGGTTTGGTCAGTTATTAAAATACAAATCTCAATATGCCCTGTAACTAGTGTTTACAAGACGTCATGTGTATTACCAAATAGATAAGGCTTTAACTTGTACATCAAAAGTCGTCGAAATTATTTTGTGAAAATGATTGATTTTTAGACAGTCAATGCACCATGAATTGATCTCTAGATGAAACGGTAAATCAACCAGTGAATGAATGAATAAAAATACTGTGGGATTAAGATGAACTGTAAAATGGAAATATTAACAAAAACAAATGTTTTCACCACTATAGCTACAAAAAATTATATTCTCATAGTAATAAAATATTCGAAGCAATTGCAACAAATGATACTGAAGAAATTGATAAATGAGTAACGAAATTACTAAATCGCCAGTGACTGGAAGAAATTACCAGTAAATGGACACTCAACTGCCCGTAAATGGAAGTGTAGTACAGATGAACGCTGTAGGGCATAACGATTTATTTTTCTTGAATGTTAGATTTGGAGATCACTGTATGGTGCAAAAACTATAATATTCTTATACATATTCGTTATTACGATCTCAATATGACAACATTTCATGTACATTGTCAATTCTTAACAGTAATTCATTTTGCAATTGTCAGCAGTGAGCTTAAGGTTTTCACTCTGCTTTGAGAATTCTCACAGCGGAGTCTCCATCCACTGAAAAGAGATTAGAATACCTAACCAGTGAATAAACACTAAAGTATTGTTACCAATTTATATGAAAATGTTGCAAATAATAAAATATTCATTCTATCTTAAGTAGTAAAAGCGATAGTTACCCTCAAAACTCATTAAAAACTTTTGTTTTTACCTTTGGAACACCTACCGTACACAGCCTTGTCGTAACTAACAAGGAACATTACTTAAGTGTCCGCTTTCGATTTTGTTCAAACTCATGTGTGTGATAGGGCATTGAAAACTATAAGACATCTTTTTTTAAATCTTTGGTAAGCGGTTTTAGGGGGAGGGGGCCCCACTTCTCATAGAAAGGCATGTCAAGGGGTACTTTTGCAGTTTCACTTACGAGTCCACTGATGTGAATGAAAAAGAAAACGAAATTTTTTAACTGTAAAATGATGAAAAGTTCACTCTAAAAGTATTGAAAAACAATTAAATTAAGGGGTGACATCCCTTCCTGTAAGGGGTGGTTTGCCCCCTGAGAACCATTTTTCCGCTGACAAAAAAATATGTGTCTAACACGTTTCAAGGCTTTATCACAGATATGAGTTTCAACAAAGTCGAAGGTGGACACTTCATTGATGTTCCTTGTAAGTAGCGCTATATGCAAATACAACAAACTAGAAAGATTCCGTGTAACGTCAAAGTTCAATATTGAACTGACCAATTGGTTTTAACGACACCTGTTAGGGTTCTACTAAATTTTAGTAAATCGAGTTTTTATCGACAATTCATATTGTTTGGAAATTTAAAGTATTAATCAGCTTTCGTCCATGTAATAGTTGGTTTGCCCTGAATGACAATTAGATCTCACATTTTTTTTTAATTTCGAAACTTCTCAAGAAGCCTGAAAAACAAATACAAAACTAATTATTTTGTCTTTGTCTCCCTTGTTGCCAACCGTCGAATCGACTCTAGCGGGATTACCGGAAGTGGACGAAGAAGGAAGCAATAGTCAAGGACATTGAAAGCAATAGAAAAAAGAAACAACAGAAAAAACAAACGACGCAAATTGAAAGGTTTTGTGATTACGATCGTCACTGGATTATCCAATAAAGAGAAGAGCGGAGAAATTTGAGAAAGACAAATACAGACAGAAAATAGACGTGATAAAGCTTTCTCGAAGACCCTTAGAACAGTCGATTTGTGTGATGTACCCAAAGTGTAGGTCGGAGAAGAACTCGGCAAGCGCGACGCTTAATTTTGTTCACTCGAAGAGGAAAGGAATCTTCATAAACATAAAAAATATGGTCACCCCGCCGACGAGTCACGGAACGAGTCGTATAAGTTGTTCGAATGACCTTTCGTATTGAGCCGCCGAGGGGATTCATTGTGACGAACGCTGGACGAGCCATCGAGTATCCGCTTAGTAAGAGTCCCGTCAGCTCCGACGATCGAGACGAGGTCTGGACATGCCTAGTGGTCGCTGAAAAGGGCACAGGATAACACGAAAGAATTTTTTGCATCGCCGCCCCGAGGGGATCGTAAGAGTCAGAGAGGAAAAGCGATTTTGGCGGCCAGCCGTCGTTTTTGTTCCTTTGTTACGAGTCAAGGGCAGCGGGAAGATGAAGCTGCTGGAGAGCACGCGCTTCGAGGCGATTAACAGCGCGCTGTGCATCAAGACCGGAGACAGCAAGATCATAGGAAGGTAGCCGCTCTGAAAGCTTTGTTCTTGAGGCAAAACAACGCGCGACAGTTTTCGATTATTTACTCAACTACTTTTTGGCACGGCACATTGGTTTCAAGGTTAAACTTCATATTGTAGCAATGTAGCTAGATCGACTATCTCTTTGATCTACGATTGGCTGAAACGAAAGATCGCTTCCCAATTTTTATCAACCGCAGCTTCCTGTCGAAAGTTGACGTTTTTTTTCTTCGCATTACACACTTTTCACGGTTTTTCGCTCGGAAACTGGCATACAAACCAATATTTTTTGTTACTCGAAAGTGGCCTCCAACTCCAATGATCTTGGCCTTGACGTATGATGCAGAGGTTGTTGTGCCGAGTAGTTTTGTATATGCGTGGAGGGCCCGAAAATAATTCTACGAGTACCTAAGAGTAAAGAAAAACAGAGCGAAATGTATGTAGGGGCTAGGTGATACCGCGACGGAAGTGCTCCGTCCCGGCCATCTTAAAGCGGCACTTTGTATGACGTTTATGAGCACAGCTAACCGCCACTTATTGCAGTCTGCAGATATGTCGGCGTCAGACGCGTTAAATAATTCAAGTGGCGTAAATCTCCAAATATTATAAATAAGATATGAAATATCGTGGTGCAGTGTCGTGCAGTGTATTGCGGAATTACAAACGCAGTCAAAAATTAGAAGATACTTCCGGTTGGTTGCATAGCCATCTTGAGGTGACACTTTTTGTTATTGGACTTTCGTCTAATTAGCTTAGCACTACACGCTTTCACCTGCTCCTCTTTACTCTTAGACTAGTATTTCATGGGCAGCAAAAAACAGCAGCGTGTTAGTAACTTCCGAGTTGTTACTAGCGGTGGACCAATATCAATTTATTTTTTGGGATCTCACTGCAGTCCACTCTCTCCAGGATTTCTCAGCCCTGTTGAAATCGTTTTGTCTTTCCTTCGCGTTTGTAGAATCGAGAGTTACTCCTGTAAAATGGCTGGCAACGACAAACAACTGTACAAACGATTCAACGCGGAGCAAGGCGTCAATCCGCACGATCTTCAGGCTTTGTCACCACCGCAAACATCCCTGGGCACTTCACCAGCCCAGGGCTATTTTAGGTACATTGTGCGCTCTTACATTGCATGCGGGGACAGCCAAATAATTCCCTACTTCGTTTGGGCTTTCCCCTCGAAATTTTTTTTTTTTCGTGAAATTCTTGATTCTTCCGGAAGTTCATGTTTTCTTCGGTCCAACATATTAGCCAGTTTTATCATTGCCGGTACAATGTGCTCGAATTTGGAATTTCAGCCGGAGTATTTCCGGGGACGAGGACGGTCCGTTGTGCGACACGATCAGTCGCAAGACTTTGTTCTATCTGATAGCCACGCTCAATTCGGCGTTTCATCCGGACTACGATTTCTCCGACGCCAAAAGTCACGAGTTCAGCAAAGAGCCGAGTTTGCAGTGGGTCATGAATTCGGTGGACAGTAATCTGAGCGCTACCGCGGGGGATCATTACCGAACCTTGCGGTCTGCCCTTTGGGCCGCTGTCGAGGACGAGATATCGATGAACGAGTGTGATATTTACAGGTGAACGATCGCAGAATAAAACGGAAGAGGAGAGCTGCTATAATTCTCATCTCGAACGAGCACGTTTTATTTCGCAGCTACAATCCGGATCTGGCATCGGATCCGTTCGGCGAGGATGGCTGCTTGTGGTCTTTCAATTACTTTTTCTACAACAAGAAGTTGAAGCGAATCGTCTTCTTCACCTGCAGAGCAATAAAGTCAGTGGCGCTTATCTCAAGGCCATGTATCACACGCTCGGATCGCTTCGAGCTTTCCAACTGCAATTTCGACCAAACATACAACATTGTTGCTGAAAGAGCCTGGTGCTCGACATTTTGCCAACATTTGAATTTGACAAAACACTCATTTTAAGCGTTGTTTCAACTGATTTTATGGACAAATGATGAGGAAATTGGAATTTAGTCGAATCCGGAAAATCTAGTGCATCAGTCCTTCCACTGCGGTGGTGATTCCGTATGGCGGACCTGCACAGACACAGACGGTTTCGCAGTAATCCCCGCCTATCGAGCGTCCACTCTGCCGTAATGTGAATTTTCACGGCTCATTAGCAGACGATTGTTCCGACATTTGACAGTAGTTTGCAGTGGCTCGTAGCCAAAAACTACGAGTTTTGCAATATCATCGTGAAGGGAAGACCACGTCGAAATTTCGCAGCGTGCGATACATGGCCTCAAAACCTATTATGATTAACCTCGCCAACTACAAATGTTCGAGACTTTCAGGTGTATCGCGTGCATTGAAAAATGTTTAAGGTAAATGTCCTAATTATTGAACAGCTAAGGATCTAGGGGATTGAATTCGGTGAGAAAGAATATAAAATAAAGAAAAAAACCATCGCTTTCGTGTTCAAAGGATACGTTGATATTTTTACTTTCGAAAAATCATCCTTTAAATTATTTTTAAATGATTTCAAATTATAAGAAAGAATAACAATGTGAAGCATGCAAATGTCCCAATTATTGAACACTGGAACTGCCTATGTCCCTCTAATATTGAACAGGCATGTCCCAGTTATTGAACACTCTCGAGAATTCTTTTTCCGTTCTGAAAACATTATTTTCGGTACAATATTAAGAAATAAAAGCAAAATCAAACACTTAAATAATCTTTTATTAATCATGTAAAAATACAAAAATATATATTTAGTCTCTTTTGATAGGTTTTTGGTTTATTCGCATTTGGTTTATTTTTCCTTTTCAATTCGGACTTTATTTTATTTTTATTTTCAGCTTCCTCGTTTTTATGTTCTGTTTTTGTTTGATTTTGTCGCAGCTTTCTTGTTTTTCGACTCCAACTTGATTTTCTTTTTATTTGCCGCTCTGCATATAGTGCGGTTTTTACTACTTCCGCACTATATGCAGAGCGACGTCTTTTTGTCGCCATGTTTATGCCATTTTATTGGGAAAACGTTGTCCCTGATATATCGGAGAGCAAAAAATATTGAACATTACATTCGTATTTTTAGGTTACATTGAGGTTATATTCTCTTTTTACTTTTCTTTTTATGTTCATTGCACGAAAATACAAATAAAAAATATATTTGACGATCTTAGAGTTATTATTAAAAGAATAAAGGTAAACTTATTCAGGAACTTACAATTTTTGTTTGAATAAATCCGATTCACACGATCTGTCACACGTTAACTGCCTCGATGTTTTGATGGGTTTAATGACGCCATCTTTGAGAATTCGAGTGTTCAATAATTGGGACACACTGCATTCTCTATGTCCCAATGCTCGAACACCGTATTTTTTAACTAACGATTGATTAAAAAAAAAATATTTAATTGTTTGTAAGAAATTTTCTGAGGAACCTGAAACGCCTTTGCTTTTTGAGATGCGACAGTTTTTGAATTTTTTATAACCTTACGCATGAAGCGGCGTGTCTTAGCAAAAACGATAAGCAGTTAAGGTAAATGTCCCAATTATTGAACAGGATCCAATTATTGAACACTATCTTGTATTTTTATTATTTCTCATTTACCTGCATGCATTTACTTATTTATAAAAATTTCATTACCTATATGGAACTTGTAGCTATCGAAATGTTACCTTACTTGTCCAAAAAAAGCTTTAATTATTGGAGAAAAAAATTATTTAATCAGCAACGGTGACCCGATTTGACGTCTCGTGGTAACTGTTTATCGTGTTTGCTAAGACGCGCCGCTTCATGCGTAAGGGCATAAAAAAATCAAAAACTGCCGCATCTCAAAAAGTAAAGGCGTTTCAGGTTCCTCAGAAAATTTCTTACAAATAACAATTTAAAAAAAATGTTTTAAATTAATTATTTGTTAAAAAATACGGTGTTCGATGATTGGGACATAGAAAATGCAGTGTGTCCCAATTATTGATCACTCGAATTCTCCAAGATCGCGTCATTAAACCCATCAAAACATCGAGACAGTTAACGTGTGACAGATCGTGTGAATCGGATTTATTCAAACAAAAACTGTAAGTTCCTGAATAAAGTTACCTTTATTCTTTTAATAATAACGCTAAGATCGTCAAATATATTTTTTATTTGTATTTTCGTGCAATGAACATAAAAAGAAAAGTAAAAAGAGAATATAACCTAAATGTAACCTAAAAAAACGAATGTAATGTTCAATATTTTTTGCTCTCCGATATTTCAGGGACAAAATTTTCCCAATAAAATGGCATAAACATGGCGACAAAAAGACGTCGCTCTGCATATAGTGCGGAAGTTGTAAAAACCGCACTATATGCAGAGCGGTAAATAAAAAGAAAATCAAGTTGGAGTCGAAAAACAAGAAAGCTGCGACAAAATCAAACAAAAACAGAGCATTAAAACGAGGAAGCTGAAAAGAAAAATAAAATAAAGTTCGGGGTGAAAAGCAAAAATAAACCAAATGCGAATGAACCAAAAACCTGTCAGAAGGGACTAAATATACTGTATTTTTGTATTTTTATATGATTAATAAAAGATTATTTAAGTGCTTGATTTTGCTTTTATTTCTTAATATTGTACCCAAAATAATATTTTCAGAACGGAAAAAGAATTCTCGAGTTCAATAACTGGGAGATGCCTGTTCAATATTAGGGACATAGGCAGTTCCAGTGTTCAATAATTGGGACATTTGCATGCTTCACATTGTTATTCTTTTTTTTTCATTTGAAATCATTCAAAAAAAATTTAAAGGGTGATTTTTCGAAAGTAAAGATATCAAAGTATCATTTGAACACGAAAGCGATGGTTTTTTTCTTTATTTTATATTTTTTCTCACCGAATTCAATCCCCCAGACCCTTAGCTGTTCAATAATTGGGACATTTACCTTACCACGAGACGTCAAATCGGGTCACCGTTGCCGATTAAATAATTTTTTTCTCCATTAATTAAAGCTTTTTTTGCACAAGTAATGTAATATTTCGATAGCTAAAAGTTCCATATAGGTAATGAAATTTTTATAAATAAATAAAGGCATGCAGGTAAATGAGAAATAATAAAAATATAAGATAGTGTTCAATAATTGGGACCTGTTCAATAATTGGGACATTTACCTTACACTTTTTGGAAAATTTGTTGCTGATACTATGTTAAAAGGCAGCTCCGGTAGCACCCTCCGACTGGGTATTTGTAACTCACTGGCATATATATGTATGTACGTGGTATACCAGCGACTTATACTGCGTTCAACGAGAGAACGACTTAGCGCTGTGCAGCTTTGAGCGACCTGTAGGTCGGATCGGCATAGTGGGGCTCGTAGTCAAGTCGGAATGTAAGAAAGTCGACCGAGTTCTATTCTCGGAGGGCAGCACTTCGCCAATTTTTTTGTAGGTTTATTGGATTACTAGGAAAATACCCTAGAGTTTCCTTCATAAAAAATTGTGTATGCGCCTTTCAGATATTGTTGGAAAAAACTCGCTTTTTCAATATCTTTTTTGGAATTGGTTTTATCGAAAAATGCTTGGTACAAAAGTTGTGTGGACTGATGTCACCTATAAAATATGCCCTATACAAAAATCACCTCGGATTGTTAGTTTAACGGCAAATCACTGGTGGTGTGAATTTTTTTTTTTTTGCATCTACGCTTTTTTATGAACTCAGTGTTCTGAAACTCAATTAACATCTAGAAGAATCTATCCCCAAAAGATATATTTAAATTTTATTTAGATAGGTCATATAGTTAACGAGTAATTACCGATTTACGTAAATTCGGCACCTCCTTATGGCAAGTGATCCAGAAGGGCCACATTGGGAGAAGAAAATTTACGTGATGATCATTAACGTGTACATTCAAGATCTAATGCGAAAAAGTGATTTTTTTGTAAAGAATATTTTTTGAATATTTAAAGTTTTTTCTTATAAACAAATTCAATTATGTTCTTTACTTTTGAGGCTACTTGAAATATTCTCTCAGAGTCTTGTAGGTCCCTTTGAGACGCGCAATTTCTAAAAAAATAACTTCATATCTTCATTACAAGGGGAGATATAGTCATGTTTACGTTTCTTCAACTTATTTTTGTTGTTATTAACATTTTTGCGTTTTTCAAGTTCGTGTGCATTCGTAATAACTTTAGTCATAAGATGCAATATGATAAAAACCCGTTGGAGGGTTTATCGCAATGCCCATGAAGATCGAAGCCGATCACACGCGCGCGAAATAGGGAACGGCGTGGTCGATGCGACCGGGTGGCGTGATGGAAGTACCGCCTCTCCCGCCTTGGCACCCTTCGCCCGGCTCAGCCCAAGCTATTTCGATATCTCCCTTAAAAACGGTCGTAGGAAGATGTTTTTTTTTATAATCGTGAGTATTTTTTCTCGCGCTTTCGAAGATGCCCTAAAAAATCAGGATTTCTCCGCATTTAACCCAAGAGTATTTAACCCAATATTTAACCCAAGTTTACCTGTAATTTTCACGGAAATGAGCTAAAAATGATGTAGCATTGGAAAGGTGAGCGCATAGTATGTTAGCTTTATTTAATTTACAGTACTTCTTATTATAGATCATTGTTATCTTTCCAAAAAAATTACTTTTTTTTCTGCGGGTCCATATTTGCTTTCGTCGTCAGATACGTTTGGTTCCGTGATCGCAAAAGTAATATCCGCGTCGTTGTCGATGTCGTTGGCGAATCGCGAAATTCTTCATCGTCGCTCAAAAAGATGTCTAGTTCGACCATATCCGAGCAATTGAAGCTATTGCATTTTTTGCACAGTATTGTTCATTCCCATTCAACCCTTCGACAAGTACAGGTTGAAACGCGGTTGCTGGTATCGCAACCACATCATTATCTCTAATAAATTATGTGGAATAGAGTCCTTCCTTTATGGGATGGACACCAAAGCATTGCTAGTCTTTTTCCACCCCCCATTGCATGGAATCATTGGAGATATCTCCTTACCATTCGTATACGTGCAGGTACGTGCGAAGTGAATGCTGGTGCACGCACCAGCTATTGGCGGACGATAGCTTAAATTAAACGTGCTCTGAAGTGTTGACTTTGTAAAGCACATGTATCGACAGTCATCGAAGAAAATCTTCTCTCTTTCTCGAGCACCATATAAAATCATGATGTGTTGACCCGTATTGAACCTTCCAACTCACGCGGATCATTAAACAGATTTGCTTCTCTCTGGACAGAATTGCAATCGAGCCTTAAAAGCTCTATTAATTTAGCTTTGTCTTGCTTGTAAATGGAAAACGTAGCGTTACAACCAGCGGAGACGTGAATGAAGCAAGTAAAATGCCGTATGTCCGAATATTTACAACTGTTCGCAGAATACAATTTCTCCTCGAAACTTTGGCGGCATGGCTTAAGAATATTAATATTCGGCTTGGCCTGTACAATTTGCGTTAATATTACGCGTAAATCTACGTCTTCGTCCAAAACGTACACTGAATCGTATGTGTCGCAAATGGAGATGGCTGTTTGATTTATCTAAAAGTCTGCATCCTCGACAGCTTGATTACCGATAAAGCCCTACTTTCGCAATTTTTGTGAGACCATTTCGATGAGATGCAGCTTGTTTTGCACATTCGACACAAAATTGTCTGCTAAAACCAATCGCTATCTTCTCCCAACCGCTGATGCGTGCAACCAGCATTTACTTTGCACCTACCTGCAAGTATGATAGTGGCAAGAAGATATCTCTAAAGATCCCATGCAACGAAAGTGGATTAAGACTAGTAATGCTTTGGTGCCTATCCCATGTAGGAAGGACCCCCTAATTCCACCTAATTTATTAGAGATTATTGCATGTACTTGTGATACGAGCAATTTCGTTTCGAACTGTACTTGTCGAAGGGTTGGATTGAAATGTACAATACTGAGCAAAAAATGCAATGGCTAGAATTGCACCATTGTTGTCAAACAGAACATATTTTTGGGGGACGATGAGTTCAATGATGATTTTTCGCGATTCGCCGATGACATTGACAACGCTGCGGATATTACTTTTGCGATCACCGAACCAAATGTATGTGACAGCGAAAGCGATTGTGTACCCGCAGAAAAGAACGTTATTTCTTTTGTAAAAATAACGATGATGTATCTATTATAATAAGAAATACTGTAAATTAAATAAAGTTAATATATTATACGCTCATCTTTCCAACGTTAGATCATTTGTAGCTCGTTTCCATGAAAATTACAGGTAAATAAAAATTCTTTTGTTAAATATTGAGAAATCCTGATTTTCAAGGGCATCTTCGAAAGCATCTTCAACGATCATTTCTAAGGTAGAGATCGAAATAGTTAACTAATGGCCGTATCCATAGTCTCTCCTTATCTCAAGGATAAAGGACGCCTTGATGAAGGCTTCCTTGAATCTCAGAGGCGTCCTTGTTTCTTATGGTGAAGCAATATGTGATTGCTTATGGTGGCAGAACCGCTGATAGAAGCGCCACTCGGCTATATTGGAAACTAACTCAAACCGCTTGGCTCTCGATTGTATAGCCTCGAGTGTAACCTCAAAGTTCAAAATTAGAAATTGAGTTGCGACGAGTACAATTATGGATGAAGGAAAGAATGTTCATTATACAGAGCGCGAAAGGCTGTTATTAGCTCTGCTTTTTTTTTTAACTCCGTTCACTGCGATACGTTTCGAAACTTTTTACGTGCTCCACTTTTAACTGTTTTTGAGGTTAACCTGTTGACTGGTCTGCGAGACAGGTAAAAACTACATAGACGCCAAGCGCAAGCGCAAGCGTTAGGCATATGAAACGAAACAGCCAATCACAGCGCCGACGGTTTCCTCGAGGAAGCTCGAGACCTGCCGTGAAATAAGGAGGCCAATAAGGCTCCTTGTTCTGTCAAAGAAGGTCTATGAAACGGGAAATGAGGAACAAGGAATCCTTGTTCCTCAAGGAAGGTCTATGAATACGGGTATAAGTCGAGCGAGGGGTGCCGTGGCGGGAGAGGCGGTGTCCCCACCACGCCGCCCGGTTGCACCGACACCGTCGTTCCGTATCTCGCGCGCGCGCGCGATCGGCTTCGATCTTTATGTACATTGCGGTAAATGCTCCAACGGGTTTTTATCATATTGCATGTTATGTCCAAAGTTATTACGAATGCTCACGAACTTTAAAAACGCGAAAATGTTGATAACAACAATAATACATTCAAGAAGCGTAAAAATGACTATATCTCCACTTGTAATGCAGATATGTAATTACTTTTTTTTTAATTGCGCGTCTCAAACGGACCTATAAGAATTTGAAAGAATATTTCAAGTAGCCCCAAAAGTAAAATACATATTTGAATTTGTTTATAGGAAAAAACTTTAAATCTTCGAAAAATATTCTTTTTTATAAAAAACATCACTTTTTGCATTGGGTTTCGAATGTACGCGTTAATGATCATCACGTAAATTTTCTTCTTCCCATGTGGTCCTTCTGGATCACTTGCTATAAGGAGCTGCCGGATTTACGTAAATCAGTAATTACTTATTAACTATATGACCCAGCTCTATTAAATTGAAACATATATTTTGGGGATAGATTCTTCTAGATGCTGATAGAGCTTCAAAACACTAAGTTCATTAATAACCGAAGTACATGCAAAAAACAATTTTTTTTCGGTCACCGCTTATTTGCCGTTAAACTAACAATCATCATCATCATGATTTCGGTGACATAATTTAGCGCAACTTTTGCACGAAGGATTTGTCGAGAAAACCAATTCCAAAAAACATAATTAAATACCGAGTTTTTTAAAAACAATCTCTGGTGGTCGCAAAACACAATTTTTGAAGAGGGAAACTAGGGGACATTCCTGGTAACCCAAAGAGCCTACAAAAAAATGGCGCCGTGTTGGCCTCTGAAAATAGGGGTCATGTACATTCCGACTGGTCTATCGCTAGAGCCCGTAACATTGATGCAAAGCTTGTTTAGCTAAGCTGTAAAAGCGAAGAGGGTGGCGCGTTAGGCGGGATCTGCCCGTGCCGGACGAATTTAGGTTCGGAAGCGTGCCGTTCTCTCGTTGCAATCAGTATAAGAGTCAAGAGAAACAGGAGGGGGGGATGTATCGGAAGTGGAGGCTCGGCGCCAGCACGAAAAAAGTTACGCCAGCCATCTTGAGGCGGTATTTCAATGACGTTTATCAGCGCCACCAACAACCGCTCGTTGCCGTCTGCAGATATATTGATGTCAGACGCGTCACATGATATGAGTGAATTGAAGCTCCAAATATGGCAAATGAGATACAGAACATCGTAGTGCATAGCGAGGCTTGTGGAATAATTAAATCAGTTGTAAGTTAGAAAGTTCCTCCGGCACTCCGTCATGCCTCAATGCCGAAGGATCATGCAAATTGGGCACCTGTGAGCGCCCATCTTGAGGTGACACTTTTGATTACTGGACTTTCGTCTTTGCTCAGCACTACATGCTCCCTCCTGTTTTTTTACTACTAGCTAGCGACACGGCAAATAGCTGATGTTGACAGTGAGTGCGAAGCTTGCAGGGTCGCGAAACGCTACCACTTTGGGAGCCGCGGTCACGGAAATTCGTCGATTAGTCACGTTTTGTTCAGTTTTAAAGTAAATATTATGGTTGAACACACCGTGACTCATTTCCTTTCTTTTGAGGGCACTGACTGTTTCGTAGCTTCGCGAAACGGAAAAATTTCAACAAAATCAACCTATCAAATACGTTGAGAACCAGGATTTCCAATAACAATAATGGCAAAAAATTATTATCAAACTCGTTGAAACAACTGTTTGACGAATAGTGGAAAAAAACTGTTTTCTTTTCTAATCTGAAATGGAATTTATTCTTCCGGATTTATATAAATTTCCCATAAATTTCCCCATTGACTCGAATATTTTTTCTGCAAATATCCATTGATGCCTAAAATATTGTAACATTCCTGCATGCTTTAACGCGGAATTCCTTCATCGCACTTAAGGATGTTGAGTCCCAAATAGCAAATGATGATAAAATTCTGAAAAGTTGGTATGTTTTTGTATGAAGTATCTCAGAGGTCGTGTAAAAATTTCACGACAATTAGGAAGCTCGTTATTGAACAATTAACATTCACAAATTAAATGCTGTCTTATGGAAAGTGATGTAACTTTGCAATAAGTTTTTTTTTTGGCCTCTCAATTTTGTGATATCTACAATATACTGAAAGCAACGGAAACAAAACGAAGTTTATTGATAAATTTTTGTTAATTTCTTTTAAAAATTGTTCTTAACCAAATGTTAATTTTTTAATAACGAGCTTCCTAATCGTCGTGAAATTTTAACACGACCTCTTAAATACTTCATACAAAAACATACCAAATTTTCAGAATTTTCTTATCATTTTTTATTTCAACCCTTAAGGAGGTTGAAGTAATGATGATAGAATTCTGAAAATTTTGTATGTTTTTACATAAAGTATTCAGGAGGTCGTGTAAAAATTTCATGACGATTAAGAAGCTATTTATTGAACAATTAACATTAACATGTTTCATAGGGACTCAACATCCTTAACGATTTCCAAAGCAGTTGAATGAAAAGTTTCACAAATACCGTCTCCTAGTAATAAGAAAAACTGGATCTATAAAATATCCCGACCTTTCAACAAAAAAAGTTGTCTTGATTTGTCCTGAACATCGAAATAACTGAAAAACAGCGAAGTAAATCGAAAAAAATCCCAAGACACGTATCGAGTAAATTCAAACGAAAAGTAGAATGGCAAACAAACCTTTTTATTTAGTGGACGTTTTCGAGAGGTTTTCTACGTTAACTAAAAAAAATGTACACGTACCTTTTTTTATAGCGGCATCTTATCGTACGTAAAAAAGAACAGGTAACTTTCGTTCGAACTTTTTTCTTTGTTTTTTTTTTCAAAAATGAAAAGCGATGTTCAGAACGATGGCCGTCTACTTCGTAACATAAATTGATACGACGAACAAATAACCGATAAACTAAAAAGCGTGTTTCTCTGCGGATGTTGTAAAAAAGATATTTCGCGCAAAGGTAACCTGCTTTTTACGTAGAACAAGATGCCACTATAGAAAAGTAGGTTTACATTTTTTTTAAGTCGACCTTGCAATCACCCTGAAAATGACCACCAAAAATAAAACTCATCTTACCATTTCGTTCGAATCTTCTCGATGCGTGTCTCAGGACTTGACGACTTAGACCACTCAAGATAAATCGCACACCCTGTACAGAAAAATAGACCAATGCATTTCGTACAGAAAAAAGAACAGTTTTCTTGGCATTTATTGCATGATTTTTCCCAGATCATTTTGCTGACAACTTTTCATATTATTATTATTATTATTATAGAATTTCCTTATTGCCACTTTCCGATGTCTCTTCGTATGCCTTAGCCGGTCTTTACTAAATTACCTTCCGGGCAGTTAGTCGACGCGTGAATCGGTACGCCGCTTCACGGTCACCAATCTAGATGTCATGTCGGCGCAGACTAACGGTTCTAGACATCGGAGACTGCCAGAGCCGCACTCCGGCGGTGCGTCCACTTTGATTGGTCTTTTATCTCAATATTATTATTAAAAATCCATGCGATCAGTGTTTTCCCTACGGTTGATGTTTTTAGTTTTTCATCTATTACAAAATTCTTAGATTGTCCCACTTTTTTCCACCATTTACGAATGAAAAGAGTCCTTCATCTATCGTCGTACACAAACTTCCCATGAAATCCGATTCAATCCTGTAGAAAGTGATTCGGGTACGCGGTCGCACGCCTACACTTTCATCAACGACTCATTACTTACCTAACGATTTTTTTTTGGTTGCAGTCCTCTCTACGTGTTAGATTCGGGGGTCGGTAGCGACTTCGCCATGGATGAGGACGACGAAGACCGATACTAGGAAGATCCGTTCACCAAGTGTTGATTCCCTCCCGAACGTGCGAAAAAAAAATATTGCGCGCGACTGTTTTTTTGCAGTCTTCGCTCCTCTCTGCGAGGACATGGGAGCGTACATCTTTAAACACCAAGATTTATTCACGGTTGAAAAACGATCGTTTAATTTTCAATCTCGCCATCTTTCGTCAAATTGCAAAAAAAAACCAATTCCGGGAGCGACGTATTTTCCTTCTTTCAATGTTGCAAAAATCTTATTACTCGTTAATATCGAGATATCAACATATCCTTAGACACGAATAATTAGAAGCATTTTTGTTGGCACAGTTGCGGCGAAAAAAGAACAAACTATTGAGCCATTAACTTCACACGGGGTCAAGGTCAATGATCCGCGCTTTTTAGGCCGCCGACTCTCGGATTTATTGCACACTTCGAGAGGCCGATGCGACACACTTGACATAAGCGCCGATATTAAAGTACCTAGTCAAATCAGTATCGAGCTAATGACCCCGATTTTTCTCTCGCTACGAGAACCAACATGGGGTTCGCATTTTTCGGATTTTTTTTTTTGAGACGACCAATATTTGGGGTGCCAGCAAAGAAAACTAAACTCTTCGCCATTCTGTAGATAATCACGTCCCTATCCGGAAGTTCGATTCGATTAGCATTTTCCACCGAGCCACGATATCACGAACAAAATCAACGGCTACAAGCGGTGCGAGAATCTTATTTTTTCAGTGATACCTATCCTTATCATTTTTCAATCAATTGCTAAAAGGATTGACGATAAAAATCGAGAGAAAAAATGTTTATGTGACAAGAGAAATGGATTTTTGGGACTTTTTTTCCTTGAAAATATTCTCTCCATAAATAAAAATAAGTTATAAATATAGTTTCGCAATGTCTCGTTGAGTGACGCCGCATCGCGCGTAAGAATTTTTCAAGAGAACACTGAAAAATATGTATGAATTTGAGGAAGCAAAACGATGAATTAATTTTTTGTGGAGAAACAAAAACACGGCCGTTTTTTTATTGTATGATTTTTCGAAGAATTCCCGCGGGTAGGAACTCTAGGCGAATCTCACTTTCGATTGGGAATGTAGAAAAAATCTTCCAGGAGGATTGCGTTAATTTCACCGACGAATGTGTTAAGGCCATGTTTCATCCCGACCAAGTGGCCATGAGGTAGAGATACCACGGCCGAGTTTTCTCCTAGTTGGATCACATTTTTGAACAAGCGAAGAGAAATACGTTGTTCGTTGTTCAACAGAGCAGGACATCCTTTTTTTTCGAAATATCAGCCGCTCTGAAAACACTGGGAATATGCGAATCACCTATCTCTTTCGCACCTATGGCCGCTTGGTGGGTGTGACATATGGTCTGAAGGCGCGGTCTTGCATACAGGTCTTGCAACGAAGCTACATTTTTGAGGTGGAGTTGGGCACGCTTGTCGTCCCCACTTTTCGATTCCCTAGGGGCCGCTACGCATCGCCATTAGCAAAGGAAAGTGCGTCCCCCTTACCCCGTCCCGTTTATTCGGTCACGGTGGTTACGTCTCTTATGATCACAGTCTTATATACAGGTCTTGTAGAGACGGTAGTGGGGGAAGGTTCGCTCAGCGTCTAGTTTTCGCCTCAATTTTTGGCCGCATGGTGCGTATAGAAAAGGGGGTCTCCTGTGCGAAAGAGACGGCAATATCGTATGTGAAAGGGACAACAATATCATGTACGAAAGAGACAGTAATCTTGAAGATTTCAAAATCATTTGCCGAAAGAAACAGCAATCTTGAAAACTTGGAAATGGTTTGCCGGAAGCGCTTGAAAAAAAGTAAGCTGACTTGAGCAATAATCTCTCCCTCACCATCGCATTTTATCCACTCTTTGAGGACGAACTTTTCTTCAAAATGTTTTTCACAAATATACTGCGTTGGTTTTAACTCCACTCCGGGAATCGCTGCTTACCACTTTTTTAAAAGTTCGGTGTCTTTTGGCACTTTAAATGTCAAGCATTTTGATCTATCTTTGTACCTCGGGTTACATTGAGGTACCGCACAGGTTTTCGGCATTGTCACGGAATTAAACTGTCAGCAACAAATATTTAGACGTATCCAACTTTTTTCATACGCGTGAACGATTTTCAACTGTTATACCGGTTATGCGCACATACGCCTTTACGATGAAACGATTTAGGCTGGGAATAGACGTCCGATTTTTTCTTTCCGACAGTCTGATCCGACTATCTGAAGGCACTCGTGCTATACATTTGTTTGAACATGAAATACACATTCGATCCGATAGTCGGATCTGATTGTGAGTTCCGATAGTACAAGAGACAAAGAGCTGTTTCTCCCTTCATTGCACACCACTTTCCTTTGCCGTCGCGCACCAAGCGGTAAAAATGGGCATATAAAACAGAGCCGCTAAGCGTGCCTATCCCCACTACTGTCGTTGTCAGACCCCTATGCAAGACCGTGTCTGAAGGCCATGTATCATAGGCGTCGAAATTTTAAAGTGGTGACACCGTTGTTGCGAAATTATATTTTTTTGACTGCGAGCTTCTGCAAACTGCCGCCAGATGTTGCAGAAACCGCCTGTTTGCTACCTACGCAAGGAGACAAGATCCAATAAGTGGATTGGCTGCGAGCTGCGTGTGCACATGCGTGTGTGCGTGTGTGGGTTTGGCGTTGGTCATGCGGAATCACCGCCAGTAGGAAACTGATGCACTGGATGTTCCGAATTGTCGATAATATGTTGGGCTTCATTGATACATATTTGCTAGTTTCATGTAGAAAATTTGAAGCGCTACTTTCTCCGTAATTTTTTCCATAAAGAGAGCTATAACAATGCTCAAAATGTATGTTTTCATTGTCGAGAGCCTAGCGGTCTTAAAATGTGCATGAATTCGATGGTCAGTAAATCACAATTTATCCTATGGTAAATCAATCTAGGTTTTTCAAAATCTGGCGATATTCCGACCGTCAGGCTCTTTCTGCAATAATATCGCATGTACACAATAAATTGCATCGCAATTGTTTGTATAGCTTAGTTAAAATTGGGGTTCTAAATTTCGAAGCGGTCGGAGCGTGTGATATAGGGCCTTAAGGGAAGCTATACTACGAGACATGAGTCGAAGAACATATCTTACATGTAAGCATAGTCCTTATGGGAGCGCTGCCACGATTTCTTGGAGTGATGCTTAGTTATCACCCCAGCCCCCTAAAGCGCTGCCTGTAGCAATGTGCATGACCACATTCAAATAATATACGTTTTTCGATTGTGCGTGGCATACCAATATGTCGCTGCGCAGTCTACCAGCGGAAATATCCAGGGTCTCCCTCTTATCTCTGCCACCGGAAATAACTCGGTAATTATCAACGTCACAAAAAAAAATTTCCAGACAAAAGTTTTACGGTGTGAAAGGGGCCATCAAATGCGACCATTTTTATTTATTTCGGTGGAGGCGCTGACGCACAGTGAAGGTTACCTCCACTTTTTTAAATGGAATGGTACATTTTTTTCAACCATCTTGTGGAGCACCTCAAGTCGCATAAAAAACATTCGGGCGTCAAAGTCGTTCCAGGTCATTCAAGGTCAGTTTTGATAAAAATCGGATTGATACTAAAAATATTTTCGAATTTATATTTTATTTTAATAGATGTTCAAGATGACCTCCATCAGCCTCTAAACATTTTTTTGGTCGGATAGCCGGACACTGTTTCGATCGTAGAATGTTCTCCGGAGTGATGCTGTTACACGCATTAATGATGCGTTCTCGCATGTTATCCGGTGTTGTGGGCATATCTTGATGAACTTTGTCCTTTAACGTAAATTTTTAAAGACAAATCGAGTAGAGTCAATTCCGGTGATCGAGCAGGCCAGCCTATTCGTGATCCTCGTCTAATTTGCTTATTACCAATTTTCGGTCGACAGCGTTGCGAGCTATCCGTGCAAAATGAGCTGGACAACCATTGTGTTGATACCAGAGCTTTGGCGGATCCCACAAGGCTAGATCTTCAAGCAGCACACGTAATATTTCTTCCAGAAAAGCAGCGTACTTAATGCCAGTCTGCTTATCACCAATGAAGTGTGAACCAATAATTCTATTTTTCCATATGCCGCACCACACACTATCACTCCATGGTTGTTGATGGACAACTGGTCGTAGCCATCTGGGATTTTCCTCCGCCCAATAGTGCATATTGTGCGTGTTGACTTGTCCATGGCTTGCGAACGTTGACTCGTCAGTAAATAATACATCATTAAAGAATTGTTCGTCCATCCGCAATTGCTGCTGTGCCCACTGACAGAAGTTGATGCGATTTAAAAAATCATTCGCTTCGAGAGCCTGATGCTGCGACATGCGGTATGGATGAAAACAATGACGATTGCGGATTCTCCACACACTTGATTTTGAAATCGGATATTGTTTTGATGGAATCCTATAACGAAC
The DNA here is from genome assembly GCA_951751655.1 of Ophion costatus. Lineage (NCBI taxonomy): Eukaryota > Metazoa > Arthropoda > Insecta > Hymenoptera > Ichneumonidae > Ophion > Ophion costatus. The sequence continues at coordinate 22,127,378 of OX632360.1, forward strand.
ACGAGTGTTTACAGCAACGGCACCCAAGATATCAATTTGTGCATCTTCCGTGGTTCGCGTTTTAGTATGGTTTTTCTCAGGAGAATTAACACTACCCGTCGCGCGAAATAATGTGACTACCGCGTCAAACGTTCGCCGGCTTAGACACTGTTGATCTCGAAATTGCTCAGCATTCAACAAACGTGCTCTTGTGAAAGTTTTTCTCGCGTCACCGTAACACCATATCATGTCCACATTTTCGAATTGCCGGTGCATTTTTAAATTATGAATAGCTCTTATCCAAATTCGAAATCAAACTGAACGCCAACCTCGATTGAGCTACATACGATACAGATTAACGCGGATTGGAAAATAAAACAGAAGGACTACGATCTCCGATATCTCTCATTTCAAGCTAGCTTCGAACACCTGTTAAAATGAAATACAAATCTAAATATCTCGAATCACTACCAAATATTTGGTAGTGATTCGAGATATTTAGAATTGTATCATCGATACTGACCTTGAATGACCTTGAACGACTTTCATCCCCTAATGTTTTTATACGGCTTAACGTGTTCCACAAGATGGTTGAAAACAATGTATCATTCCATTTTAAAAAGTCGAGGTGACCTTCACTATGCGTCAGTGACTCCACTGAAATACCCACAGTGCTGTTTTGTGACGTTTTTATTGATAGAAACGCCGGTTCTTAGTGCTACATGCCACCGCCACGGCATAACGCAGTGTACACATCTCATATGTACCACATGTGCATCAGGGAATCATGCTAGTTTTATGAATGTTTCCCAGTTTCTTTTGCACAAAACGCCATGGTTCAAATATAAAAATATGCGTGTGTCCATCACGGCTAGGTCGAGATCTCGTCGATTTGCGATTAGCTCAATCGAAAGGTCAAGCGTTCTTGCCCTGGTCCCTTAACCTGCTGCGTCCATAATTAATAAATGACACGGCCAGGGGAAGGATACCCTGCGACAGCAGCGCTTTGGACACTAAGCGTGCCTACCCCCACCACGGAAATTCGCCTTCGTTTAAGACCTGTATGTAAGACCGTGGGTAAATGTGATCGGACCGAGCATAAGTGTGTTGCATTGAACGGCTTCATTTGTTGTGTTCATCATTTCCACGTGGAAATTCGACTTCGTTTTTATACAGTAATCTGCATACTATATCCAAATTATTGTCTTAAAAATGGAGGAAATAGTAACACGTTTGAAAATATATAATTATGTATAAAATTGATTAGTCAGCAATTTATTCATATTTGTTGTCTCAAATTTTGTAATGCATCCTCGTTTTTCTACACCTATCAATTATGTGCGTGAAAAAAATATTCTTTTTCTAACAAAAAACTGATTCATGCAGTCACTGATGAATTGTACTGCTTAATCAGTACTGCATTCGTACCAATAATCGTATCACTAAATACTCAGTTTTATCATAACGCCGACACTTAAACATAAATTGCGGTTATACGAGTGAGCTGTTACCTGTTTTACAATAGGATAGGATATGCTATATCCGTACATAATACATATAGCATAACGAATTCAATGGACGCCAGTGCCACCCTTAGTTTTTGCAATTTTGGGCACGTTTTTAGATGCGAAGTTTGGTATCCTTCCGTCTTGTCTCCATGGACACGAATGTCTGGGACACGGTCTTACATACAGGTCTGGAAACTCCGGCGTTTTTTAGTGGTGGGGGTAGGTCGCTTAGTGAAGCCATATTCTGCGACTTTTAGCGGTGGCACTGCGGTAGTGTCCTAATCTTGGATGAGGGACGGCGGTTGCAGGGGCGGGTTCTCTGTCTCAGTCTTACTCTCGCACAAGTGCAGCTGTCATCAAATTCGCGAATCAACCTAACCGCAAAACCCGAAAAATTGGAGTACAAATATCGTGTCTCTGTGTAAAAAAAATGGGAAAGTGGTGTGTGGTACCGAACTGCAAAACAGGTAATAATACGTGGGAAAACCAGTCGGTATTTAGTATCCCAAAAGATATAGAAACGTGGAAAAAGTGGGAAAATGTTATTCCCGGAATCGTGTATTTACGCAAAACCGATGTGGGGTGTGAAAGACATTTTAACGAGGAAGACATTTCCCGTGAGTAGATTAAAGTCGACACAACTGGCCGAGTAATTGCACGGGTGAGTTCGATTTGAAAATATCATATGCAGTTCAAAACGTAAGATTTCCCATCGAATCATGTATTTTTCTATTGAAGGTTGCATACAAGTATCCACAACTCAAGAAGTTCGCCGTGCCGACAAGATTCAACAGAGTTTTAGAAGGCAAACGTCCGGATGTGGTGAGTAAGCATGACGTTTTGCCCCATCCTACAAATCAAGCAACTTCATCGATTCAAGCAGTCGGTAGTTCTGTTGGTGAGTTTCTTCTGGTGGCAGTCATATAGGCTGCAATCATTTGGAAAAATTTTAATGTGTCGCCGCGGTATACAGATAGTATTGCACGTTGTGAGAACCGTAGACGTTCCAAAAAATTATATTTCTGCTCTTCTGCATTTTTCTATCTCATGTTTTCGCATTGCAGATATCTCTTCACCAACCTCAGCCACTGGCATGAGGGATGAGTTATCGATCCCTCCCGTTGGAGCAACGAAGTCAGAATCTCTAGCGGTAGCATCGTTGGCTCCTCAGGAGCTTGTCGAAACACGAAACGAATTCGACGTGCGTGTGTGTGTGTGTGTTTATAAATATATATACGAATATTTCTTAATTTTGAATGAATAAATTTGAATAAAAAAGCGAGGAAATGGAACCGATATTTTTATTCATACCTACCTGTATTTTTAAGACTGAGAAACCTATATAAATAAAAATGGATGCGATTTCCTTGAAATTATGCTAATAGGTTTTTTTCTATTCTTACGCGTTCTTAGATACAAAGCGACGAAAATTCATTGCGCAGATATACAAGTGTCAATAGCTCATTAAATAGGGTTTCTTTGAGTTTGTACTTAACTACAATCTGCAATATAGTAAAATTTGCAACACAGTACAATAGAATTAGGATCATAATAATCTTAATTACAATACTCATACAATACAATATATACAATACTTATACAATAAGCCAAACAAACTTGCCAAATCTGAGGTGAAAGTAAAATGTTTAAAATCGTTCATTTTTTGTCGAGCTTGCTCGCATTTCGATAAAACTTTAGTCGCTGTTAATAACACATTTTTCTGTGTATATTCATTCATGTGTTCATTTCGGAATTCCTTTTTCCATATACTATAATTCCGTCACTATAATAAATAGGTATGTTAACGTACGCAGGTGGAATAACGGCGAAAATCTGTGGGTGAGACTGAGACGGAGAACCCTCCTCCGCAACCACCGCCGCTCGTCTAAAATTAGGACGCGACCGCAGCGCCACCGCTAAACTCTAAGAATGATGGCTTCATTAAATGACCTACCCCCACCACGGGAGTTTCCAGACCTGTATGTAAGACCGTGGTCTGGGACATCGAGCCCAGAGGGAAAGAGACCGAACGGGCATAGGAGAATCGTAATAAATTTGGACCCTGAAAGCGACAAAAAAGATATATGTTGGTTGTAGTTCGAAATTCAGCCACGAGCGCGCTTGTGTTGTCAGCATAGGATATGAAGTAAGGCATTGGTAATGCCATGAAGTGAGAAGTATTCGCTATCGACCCCGGTCATTGCTGAAATAAGGATATATTGTCTTTTAGTGTTTACACGCAGACACATTATTTCCATTTTCTTACGTGCGAAAAAGTGTAATGAGCTGATTGTTCCACATTTCATAACGAACAGGTAATAAAACGGTATTTTTGTTAATCGTACATAGAATTTTCAGTGCAATTAATAATTTTTTATACGTATTGCGATTGTAATTCAGGAATTCTGTAAAGTGAGGTTGGCGTTCATACTGTCACATGCGATCACAAAAATTACAATAAGATAATTTTTTTTACAGTGCTTCATCAGTATGGGGAAATACTGTTCGTACAAAGGGTGTCGAACTGGGCACGACGCCGACAGGGCGAAATGTAAGCGTTTGGGGGTACGGCAGTTGTCGGTGTTCAAGGTTCCGAAGGTCAATCTTCGACTATAATTTTTTTTCTTTAGTCAGCTAAAGTAACAAGCATGATTTTTTGTCTAAATATTTTTATTAATACACATTGATGTATATTTTCAAACTATTTATTTAAACATTTTTGTTGAGTATATAATTTTTGTTTTGTTCACAGAATAGGCTGCAACGATTAAATTTTTATTGAGTTTGGAAATCAAATATAAAATTTGCACATTTGTATCTCGTATCCAGCCCGGTATATATCACCCCGCTATCTGAAATACGCTCCTATACTATCCTATACTATCCTATACTAGCGACAGCAGCACCACACACAGACCTTTATATATTTTTCGTCGGTTAGGGTCCACGTCCATGGTACAGCGTTCTGGCCTCTGCACACTGCGTGCGATGAGCGATATCCAATGAGAGCTCTGCTTTTCTGAACGTCACATCCGTCGCGAGCATCCTCGCGACGTCGCTCACGGAGTTGACCAAGTTTCTACTTTCGTCGCTCGCGACAAGCGACAACGCGCCAGCAGACCAGGGTTGCAAAATTTGTAATGAAAAAGTAATGCATTATTCATTACTTTTTTAATGGGTAATGAAAAAATATTTCATTACCCATTACATTACATTCAGTAATGTAAAAAAATGCCATTACTCATTACATTATATTTTGTAATGTAAAAAAATTCCATTACTCATTACATTATATTTTGTAATGTAAAAATATTCCGTTGCCCATTACATTAGATTTTGTAATGTAAAAAATCTCCGTTACCCATTACATTATATTTTGTAATGTAAAAAAATTCCATTACTCATTACATTATATTTTGTAATGTAAAAATATTCCGTTGCCCATTACATTAGATTTTGTAATGTAAAAACTCTCCGTTGCCCATTCCATTATATTTTGTATTGTAAAAAAATTCCATTACTCATTACATCGGAATTTGTAATGTAAAAAAATTCCATTACACATTACAGTCGAATTTGTACTGTATAAAATTTCCATTACTCATTACGTTGGAATTTGTAATGACCAAAAATTTCATGACACACTACCTTGTAATGGGCAATGGACATGTTTTACATTACAAAGTCCAATGTAATGGGTAATAGAATTTTTTTACATTACAAAATCCGATGTAATGAGTAATGATGGATGGATGGATGGATGGATGGATGGATGGATGGATGGATGGATGGATGGATGGATGGATGGATGGATGGATGGATGGATGGATGGATGGATGGATGGATGGATGGATGGATGGATGGATGGATGGATGGATGGATGGATGGATGGATGGATGGATGGATGGATGGATGGATGGATGGATGGATGGATGGATGGACGGACGGACGGACGGACGGATGGATGGATGGATGGATGGATGGATGGATGGATCTCTCTCTCTCTCTCTCTCTCTCTCTCTCTCTTTCTCTCTCTCTCTCACATTACTTTACATTTCATTACATCCGATTTTGTAATGTAAAAAAATTCCATTACCTATTACATTGGACTTTGTAATGTAAAAAATTCCATTACCCATTACATTGGACTTTGTAATGTAAAAAATTCCATTACCCATTACATTGGACTTTGTAATGTAAAAAATTCCATTACCCATTACATTTGACTTTGTAATGTAAAAAAATTCCATTACCCATTACATCGGACTTTGTAATGTAAAAAAATTCCATTACCCATTACATTGGACTTTGTAATGTAAAAACATTTCATTACCCATTACATTGGACTTCGTAATGTAAAAAAATTCCATTACCCATTACATTGGACTTTGTAATGTAAAAAAATTCCATTACCCATTACATTGGACTTTGTAATGTAAAAAATTCCATTACCCATTACATTGAACTTTGAAATGTAAAAAAATTCCATTACCCATTACATTGGACTTTGTAATGCAAAAAAATTCCATTACCCATTACATTGGACTTTGTAATGTAAATGTTTCACATTAAAAAATGTCATGTAATGGGTAATGGAATTTTTTTACATTACAAAATCCAATGTAATGAGTAATGGATTATTTTTACATTACAAAATGTAAAGTAATGGGTAATGAAAACGGTAATGCATTACAAAAAGTAATGCATTATTTGCAACCCTGCAGCAGACGACATTTTTCAGCCATTTTATAATTGTCTCTATCCAACACAGTCGATGATTGTGAGCAGGGCGACTAGAGAGAAGGAGTGGACACAGCATAGGCCAATACGTAGTTCCAGCGTCTTAAAAAATCCGACTTGCAATAGTTCCAGATCGTGCCACTAGCAGCTCTCCTGACGATAACGTCTCAAATAATTATAATAATTCAAACTTAACGCATGCGCACAAATAATAAAAGAATTTGATTTCGATGTGTCTTTGTGCTCCGCTTTGAGGCTCATTTTTAATATTATTGTGTTTTGTAATATTGAGAAAATATTCACGAAATTGTTTTCTCCAAAGCCCACGGTAGAATTATTTTCAATATTGCTCCCAATCAATTGTCATTAGGGTTAGCCTTCAGTTTCTTTTTTCATGCATGTAGTTCAGTTCATGAGAAACATAACCTTTACGCTTCATTCTCCCTGGAGTAATAAGCATAAAATGGAGCATAATTTATAAGTTATTTTTCTTCCAAATACAACTGCAATTTTTTGACAAGTTCCTTTTTTTCTCCAGTGCATTTGCATTTACAAGCCACATGAAGAGTAATATTGTTTGTATAGGGCAATTTTTTTCAAACTTTCATTCGCATCGGTGAAAAAAATAAACCAACTGAATACCCTTTTCGGAAACATATTTTCAATCCACGACATCCAAGGCTACATTTGCGTTCTGTTTTTATTTTCTTAGTTGGTTTATTTAGTTAGTTCACCGCTTAATTTAATTAATTATTAGTTGCTATTATGAGTTTGCAACAATGAGAAAGACAGCAAAATAAGAGAGGTAGACGCATCAGTTAGGTCCCCCACCACGAATGTGATGTCAACAGCAACCGAGAGCACGGTCTTATATACAGGTCTGGAAACTCCGTCAGATGAGGGGGGTCGCTTACTTACGATATTTTTTTAATACACTGGCTGCTAGGAGCGCTGCTATCTTAAAAGAGTTGGTGGCGAAGTGCGGTACGGGGGCAGACGGAGGTATTGAAAAAAGACAGAGCTAATCGCCGCTTACTCTGCATCTGTAGAGATTCGGTCTGCGGCTCTCTGCTCCCGTAGTTGTTTTGTCCACGGCTTGTCCAGGTTCCGTAATGTCGGTAAGGTAGGAAAGAGGCAGGAAAAGATTTGTGCGTTTCGTCTCGGGTACAGTGACAGACTCATCAGTAGGGCGGAGTCACTGCACCCTGCCCTAGACGCGCTGGGTGTTAAGGTCTAGGGGAAAGACGGTTGTATATATTCGAACGCATGCCCCTGCGACCGCTTGTGAGAAACGCTGGAACGATGTGTAGCCGCGTAGCGGTGAGATGGTGAAACTAGCAAGACGGCCATACATCTGCCTGTCTCCGTAACACCTCATTTCAATTATTGGTTCTGCAGTATATATATATATATATATATTGGTAGTATATCTACCGAGATAGCTAATTATAATGAATAAAATGAAGCCGTGAACCAACCCGACAAGCCGCCAAATCTAATTAAACCCCAAGCGTGGCTATAGCTTAAATATTAGAAAACTGTCTCATTCATGCAATGATATTCGTGGTCGCACGGGTAGAGTGCTGAGCTACCGTTATGAAGGAGCCGAGTTCGATCCCCGAAAATGGGCTTGATTAGAAAAATTATTTTTGGTGGTTATGTTCAACTGGGGGCAAGATTGCAGCGCCGCGTAGTGTCAATTCTCAACGAATATTTTCGTCCGTAAGCGGCCTACCGCCACCATGCGAATTCTGGCGGAGTTTCCAGACCTGTATGTAAGCCCGTGACCGAGAGCATGCCAAGAGCACGAGGCTAGAAGGCGGAGCTAATCGATCGGACACATACGATCGCAGCGCCTCCTAATTTGCTGTGTTTTTGTGAAAGTTTGGTAAGCACTGTGTGTCCACTCCTTACCTCTAGTCTCCCTGATTGTGAGCTTGACCAGAAATATTGTAAAGACAAGGCGCTAAATTTCTCGAGTGCTAACGTTATTCCAAGAATTGTTCCGCTGCAACGTTTCCGATCATTTTTTTTTTATTTTCAAAGTCCTTTCACTGAGGAAATTATGGAGTAAACGGAAGCCTGATAGCAATTTACCACTGCTCTATATTTTTTCTTCTATTTATTAACGTACATTAGATTTATTTGAATAATTTTTTAGTGCTTCGCGCACTTTAGGATAATTTATTTTTCAAGTAACCTTGAGGTGCGGCCTCATGCAGTCGCTCGACGCTCGTTTGCAGCGATAAATTTGGTCACCTGACCCTAGTTTGAAATTCCCGCGACTCAAATAAGTAGCTCATTTGTCGCTGCATATCACGTGACCAGATTTGTCGCTGCAAACGAGCGACGAGCGACTGCATGAGGCCGCACCTTTACATTCAGTTTTTGTTACATCGCTCGTCGCTCGAGTGACTCGTCGCTTGCAGTGTGAATGTGGGGAAAAACATTTTTACGGTCGCGTCGCTAATGGCTCATCGCGCGCAGTGTGCAGAGGCCATAATATTGGGTTGATAAAAAAGTTTTGTCGCAATAATTTCAATATAATTTATTTATTTATATATCTTATACAAAACATTTCTAATCAACAATATATTCGTCATCGGTTCCTATGACACTCGCCTATCTAGTTGGCAACCCAATTATTCTCGTCGCCCAAAACTGCGGCGGCTGGGACTCAAAGAAATTTGAAAAATCCCTTCTGAGATCGTCGACGTTTTTGAAAGTTTTGTTCCTCAAATATGCCTTCAAATGTCTGAACAAATGGTAGTCAGATGGCGCGATGTTGGGAGCGTATGGTAGATGAGGAACGGTATTCCAGTGAAGCTCAGTGATTGTTTTGTGGGTTTCCCTTGCGACATGGTGTCTCGCGTTATCGAGGAGAAGGTGCACAGTCGCGCGTCTTGGCCGTTTTTCTCTTATAGCTTCTGTCAATTCCTGGAGATTCTCGATGTATCGTGTAAAGGAGATCGTCTTGCCTACAGCGAGAAAATTGTCAAACAGCATTCCCTTTGCGTCCCAGAAACAGCACAACAAAATTTTTCGTGAGTGACGATCAGGTTTCGGTTGGTGTGGCGGTTTTTCTCGGATAGGAAGCCAGTAGGCTACACGTGTTCTGTTATCATACAAGACCCAGCTTTTATCTCCCGTCACAAGATCTTCTAAAAACTCCTTGCGATGATGGTGAAGCAGGAGAGACTGGCAGATGGTCACGCGGTAGTTCTTATTGCCTCGGTGAGACGGTGTGGTATCCATTGAGCTAGAACCTTTCTGTATCCCAAGTTGTGTAAGTGATTTACTATTGACGGTTGGGTGCAGCCAAGTTCTCTTGCTAGCTCGTGCGTACTTGTTTCAGGTTTTTCCTTGATGCAGCGGAGTAATGCGTCTTCATCGATGGTCGACGGTTGTCCGGAACGTTCCTTATCTTCAAGGCTTGTGTCTCCAAATTTAAAACGATTGAACCAACGCTGGACTGTTCGATGAGAAACTACATTCTCTTTGAATGCATCCTGAATATTTTTAGCAGTTGTGCTTGCGTTCGTGCCCCTCCGCCACTCGTAAACTATGATCGCTCAAAGTTGCTCCTGCGAGATCGAAGCCATTTCTGTCCACTAGAACGCGCGCTCGTCCTTTTATACCCTGTCACGCGGGAGAGTAGAAAACATTCTAGAATATTCTCGACATAGCCCGATGTCATATTGCGTCAACACGTAAAAGAACATTTTTAACATTTTTGCGACAACACTTTTTTATCAACCTAATAATATGCTGGCAGCCGCGATCAGGGGCGTCAGTTATGGCCTCTGCACACTGCGCGCCATGGAGCCTAGAGTACAGGAGCCAGAACGGTGTACCATGGACGTGGACCCTAAAACCGACGAAAAAGATACATAGGTCTATGTGGTGGCGTCGCTGTCGCTAGTATAGGATGACAGAGAAAGACTGAGCAAAGAGGGAGAGGAGCGTATTTCAGATAGCGCGGTAATATATACCGGGCTGGATACGAGATATAAATGTGCAAATTTTAGATTTAATTTCCCAACTCAATAAAAATTAAATTATGCCTCTAACGTTTTGGTAAGCCAAAATAGCGACCAGAAAGAAAAATGTTCTCCCAAAACTTGACGAATTTTTTTCTCGAAGACTACAGATTTGTAGTTTTTTATTTTTTTAGAAAATTCCGAAATTGAAATTTCAACAAACGCCGTCAAAGAGTCTGAAAAAATTGCATAGTGTTCGTTGACTAATTTAAAGATATTTGTATTCTCAAAGAAATTTTGCTCGAGTCTATAGTTTTTGAGAAAAAAAATCGTCAATTGTCGGAGAAAAAAATGTTATTTTGGCCGCTATATTTTTTTAACCAAGAATGTTCTACATAATAATATTATAAGGATGAGTCAAAGAATGCTATCGAATTTTTTCGGACTTTTTCACGACGTTTGAAGAAATTTCAAGTTCGTAATTTTCTTAAAAATAATAAATGGCATCTGATCCTTGTGAAAAGATTTGAGAGTGTTTTTTGACTAATTGTAAGACATTTTTGTTCTTACACCATTTTCGCAAAAGTCTATAGTTTTCGAGAGAGAAATTCGTCAAGTTTCGGGGGAAAAAATTTCAGTCTGGTTGCTATTATGGCTTACCAAAATGTTAAAAAACGAATAGCCTCACGTATTTTTAGTTCAGACAGTGTCGAGGTCGCGATAATGATTGGTTTTTGGGCATGAAAAAAAATCGACAGGGCACGAAAATTCGATTGTAAATAAACGTCATCGAAAAAACACATCTTTATCGCGTATTTTCGATTTTTATATGGTTACATTTTTTTGACGCAATTTTACCCATCATTCGGAAGAGCACACTTCAAAACATAGGGAACAGTAGTTCCCGATTTTTTCTGTTCGAATTTATCACATGGCGACAGCTCAAACTCAGATGTCCAAATTGCGTCCTGTGGGCGTCAATAGGTTAATGGCAATGTTGAGTTTTCGAATAACCTTTTAGCATGTTCGTAATCAGCGGGGAAGAATACATCGATCTATGTCAACATTTCTTTTTAAATTAACATTTTTTCCGTTTTATCCGAAAATGAGTAGTTTGATTAAAATCGATGTAACTTTTCCCGTTGTGAGAGACACTCGGCTCACAATCAGTGCCCATTCTTTCCGTTATTAATTCCCTTTGAAAATGCGACTTGGATCATAAGGACCGCATGAATTCCCGATTTTTGGCGAATTTTTGAAGTTAGACTATAGATTTTAGTGAAAATGTCAATCTTCGAGTTTTTTTCATCGATTTTTGATCGGCTACCAAATGTACAATAATTGAGATATCTAAATGGCTCTTGAATCATTGTAAAAGTCTTGGAAAACCTTTAAGAAACCCGTTTTTGAACCCCAATCCGACCAATTTTACAAAAGTTATGACATGTTGAATTTTTATGATTTTAAAATTTCTAAAAAGGCGCCCAAAATCGAATGTTTTTTTTCGATGTTAGCCTTTTATAAGACCTCAAAGAATCGAGAATCCAAATCGTCGAAAAAATGAAGCTCACACACTGAGTCAGCTGCGAGAGACACTGTCCGATGGCTTCGCTCCATCGTTAAATATTCTGTGAACAAAACAAAAAATTATATACTCAACAGAAAATTTTAAATAAACAAATTGAAAATATACACCTGTGTGTATTAATGAAAATATTAAGACAAAAAATCATGCTTGTTACTTTAACTGACTGAAGAAAAAAAAATTATAGTGGAAGATTGACCTTCGGAAGCTTGATGATTGACAACTGCCGTAAACCCAAACGCCTACATTCCGCCCTGTCGACGTCACGCCCAGTTCGACATCCTCTGTACGAACAGTATTTCCCTATACTGATGAAGCAATGTAAAAAAAATTAAATTGTAATTTTTGTGATCGCATGTGACAGTATGAACGCTAACCTCACATTACACAACTCCCGAATTACAATCGCAATACGTATAAAAAATTATTAATTGCACTGAAAATTCTATGTACTATTCTATTAACTATGTACTATTCTATTAACTATTTTATTCTATCCTATCTAATTCTATGTACTATTCTATCAACAAAAATCCCGTTTTCTTACCTGTTCGCTAGGAAATGTAGAACAATCATCTCACTACACTTTTTCGCAGGTAAGAAAATGGAAGTAATGTGTCGGCTTGTAAACACTAAAAGACAATATATCCTTATTTCAGCAATGACCGAGGGTCGATAACGAATACTCCCCACTTCATGGCATCACCAATGCCTTACTTCATATCCTATACTGACAACACCAGCGCGCCGGTGGCTGAATTTCGAACTACAACCAACATCTATCTTGTTCGTCGCTTTCAGGGTCCAAATTTATTACCATGGAGCCTAGATACCAGGAGGTTCAGCGGCCTTGCAAAGGCGCTGAAAAAAGCGTCCCCAAAAATGTGTCGAAGTGATGGCGCAGGGGTGCAGCCGCACCTACATATTAGTACATGAATATATTGGTCAATGAGGTGAAAGTGATCGGATGAGTTTCTAACCTCACGACAGACCGATCGTGACATCAAACGTTGAAATATCCGCCGATTCATAGTTTCGTCATAACGGTTCGAAAAAACACTCAAAAGTGAGATAAGAACTCAAACTCAAACTGGCGGCGATAGAGCCCATCTAGAAAAACGTGTTTTTCTTACAAATAGCTTCACGGGAGAACGGTTTTCTCGTAAAGTAGAAGAAATGAAACAAAAACGAAAAAAATGATAATTTATATATTATTAGCTATGGAACTACTTAGAAATTTGCTTTCAAATTTTGAAAAAATAGCGCACTGAAGGAAATAAATCGATTTTTTGCCAAAAAGCACTAAATTGTTTATAAAAAAAAAGTTTACATGTAATGAAAATACTGCTACGTACTCCCATAGAGAATGTAATTGTGAAGCTGCTACTCAGCGAGCAACTCAGCGCGCAATCCGAGGCCCTGCGGCAGAATCGATAAATGAACCTTTAAATTTCAAAAAATCGCTACAGGACCAGTTGCATATTATTTTTATGACACCAAAGTATTTTTAGGCAAGAGAACGTCTTTCCAAAATCCTAGAGTGGTGTTATCCCTTAACACGAATGAGGGTTAGGTTCAATACATCATCGGTGATCTGCCTTAGATCGCACCCATGTTTAGCGTATATCTATATGCATATAGGTGCTAGAGCACCCCAGCGCCATCATTTCTCGTTCTCATGTTGGGTACGAGTTGAAAGGCCTCGCCACGGTCTTACATACAAGTCTGGAAACCAAGCCAGATTTCAATGGAGTCGTGAGACCTCGCCCAAGTTAGCCCCCCCACTTTGACTAATCGAACTTTTTTTTTTACGAATCGTTTGGTGGTCGTTTGGTAGCGTTTGGTAGTCCCTTTAAATCGTTTGGTAGTTCTCCGTTTTTCGAAAAATCGATAATCAAAAATTGGGCAGTAAGATAGCCCCCCCACTTTGACTAATCGAACTTTTTTTTTTACGAATTGTTTGGTAGTCGTTTGGTAGCGTTTGGTAGTCCATTCAAATCGTTTGGTAGTTTCCCGTTTTTTCAGAAAATCAAAAAGAAAATTCCGATCCATGAGATAGGACGATAGGTGGCGGAAAAAGACTCGATAACCAACGCCATCTATGGCAAAAACGTCGTATATTATCGCGACCAATCACAGCCTTCCGTTTCGGATATGCGTAATTTCTTTCGGTTCGGTCGGAGTTTATTAAAAAAATTTAATTCGAAAATGTTGATTCGTTTGCATTTCGTTTAATTTATTTCCCAGCGACTTCTCCGTACTATCGTTCTTGGATTTAGTTGACTTTGGAGACTAACTATGAAAATGACACATCGTTCTGCCCCTCCGGCTTTTGGCGACCAACCACAGCTCTCTATTCCTGATACGTCAATATTTTGTGTTATCGTATTTGAATGATCGACTACCAAACGTCCCGAATAGAATACCAAACGCTACCGGATGTTTTCCTATCGAACGCGACCCATTTGAACGTAATCGGACAAGAAATAACGATTAAATCTACGCTAATAAATAATTCTGCCAGTGTGGCTTCTGGCGACCAATCCCAGCTCTCCATTCCCGATTCGTTGTATTTTGCGTTGCCGATATTGATTGATCGACTACCAAACGTCCGGACTACAATACCAAACGCTGATTTATTTTTCGATCGATTAAGTCTCATCACAATGAATTAGCCACAAAATAATGGGTGAATTTTTGTTAGAAATTCCTTTTTCCGCTGCGGCTTCCGGCGACCAATCGCGACTCACCATGTACAACTGAACGGTGAGCTGCGATTGGTCAACACAAGTCGCGGCGGACAAGGAACCTAATTACGCACACTCCCTAATTATTTTTGGCTAATCCAGTTCTTATGCGATCGATAGAAAAGGATAGATAGCGTTTGGCAGTCGATTACTAAATTATGCCAACGCATAATACTTGTGAGTCCTGAACGGACGGTCGTGATTGGCTGCCAAAAACCGCATTTGACGGAAAACAAACAATTTTTTTAAGGGGAAAATCACTGAACGATTTCGATACGCTTCCAAACGACTACTAAACGATTCGTGGATAATAGTTTGATTAGTCAAAGTGAGGGGGGAGGGTGCGAAATTGTGGATCGATTTTTAAATCTCAATTGAAAAAAAAACGGCTAACTACCAAACGACTTCAATGGGCCGATACACGATAGCGAGCGACTACCAAACGATTCGCAAAACAAAGGCCGATTAGTCGAAGTGTGGGGGGGGGGGAGCAGAAGACCGATTAGTATCGAACTATATAACCCCCCCGCCCCCAACTTCGACTAATCGGCCATTTTTTTTTCGAACCGTTTGGTGGTTGTTTGGTAGCGTTTATTAGCCCATTGAAATCATCTTTTGGTAGTTTTCCGTTTTTTTTTTAATCGAGATTTAAAATTCGGTCCATCACTGGGAACCGCCCCCAATATGTCTAAGCGGCATTTGTCTAAGCATTTGGAATAATTATTTGATTGAAGTGTGCGCAAACTTATTACTAATGAAGAATCAAATCAAAGGACCTCAACTGGAAGTCGCAGAAGAGAGATGACCCAACGGCGGGCCGCCTGGATGGAAGCGCGCACACGAGATGGAAAGCCTCGATAGCTTAATGTTTCAGAGAGGTTTATCGATGCAAAAGCCTTGACAATCTTTTGGTTTGGTTATGAGTTTTTCAAAGCTAGATTCGAGTTCAGTGCTTTCAATGCGTATCAATGTTTCCTCTTTGCAGGCTATGGACCGAATCGTCTCTCAAAACTGTATGGACAACAAGATGTTCCAAACGAAACTGAACGAATATTTCGGCGCAGATAGGGTAGAAAGAAGGACGGAACACATACGTTGCTTAGAATGGACATTTTTATTTAGATTTTTTTATGACGCGTTTTCAACAGAATGAAACTCGTGATGTGTACGATACTCGTCGTAGAGCCAATACTGATAATTCGAGGGAGTAAAAAAAAATACCAATCAAAGTTGCTCGAGCATGTGTTAATTAATTTTTTATTTTTTTTTCTTCTCTGTACACGGGCAATCCGATACTTCGTTCGGATATGCAAATTAACGCGCGTTGCCACGTATGTTTGCGTTCTCACTACGTCCCGGTTAGACTCACGCAATACCTCACTTTTATGGTACACACGTACTAGCGTAATCTTAAAATCGTTAATCTTAAAACATTACGAAGGTATGGAATAAAAAAAAACGAAAAACAATAAATTATAAACGTGGCTCGGTTATTCGCGTTTGCTCGTCAACGATTTTGTCACACTTTGCTTTATCGATATCTTCTAGAGGCTTCTTTTTCGTTTGTTGTTGTCTTTTCATCAACCATAATTACTTAGTGGATTGGGTGTGGGGCAATTGAGTAGTCGTCCCGGTGCTTATCGGGTTGGACGAGCGAAACGTCTTGTTGCCTGCAAGAAAATGCGACAATAAAAGCAAGGTAATAACGCGACACCCTAGCAGTGTCGGATTAGCCGTACAGCAAGAGTAACAAGGGTAACAAATGCCCCTCGAGGGATAATTTGTATCAAAGGCTGAAATACGTAATTTATAGCCAATACGATGAGTAGAAACTTCAATGGGTTTGACTTAAAAAGAGAACCCAACTCCCAAAGAACATTGCACTCCCAATTTTAGCCCCGTTTGGAGAAATCGTGTTTTATATCCTGAATCGAAGGGTCTCGTGATAGAATTTGCTATTGGCTGACTCAATCTGTCACTATCCGTGAGTGGCGAATCTGAATTGCTCGGTCCAGAACGCGTCGGTCCGCTGGTGATTCTCCCAATGCTTGTCCGCGATGTCGTCCCGTTGAATTTGCTTGCGTCCTCGAAAACCTTGCTGCTGTCCTTCAGCACGTATTTTCGAAAAGTGAATTTTTGTTTTCTGCTGCTTGACCTTGGGGTGTACGCCCAGCAGTCTCCCGGCAATAACGATCAAAGACCCGTGGATTTTGCTCATCGCCGATATCTAGTCTGCGAACGAAAAAGACAATGAATTCCAATGCGATGCTGCTTATGAAAAGTAGCATGTTTCAGAATTCTTACGAAAACAAGCACGTTTGATATCACCGCGAAAGGAAGCAGATTTCGATATTCACCGCGAAAATTAACATGTTTGAATAACACTGGAATTGTTTCCGACTTTTCTTCCTCGCCTTTTTACTCCAAAATAACGAAGTATTTTTTGTTTGCCATTTTATACCGTTTTATTTTTGGTTCGGATATATATTATACATATTTCATTGCTTGAATTTTCATTTTACTTATGATAAAAGCAAGCGAAAAATATCTCGTCCCTTTGGGATAAAAAATGAATGGTCGAAAAAATTGAGAAAAAAATATGGGAAACGATTCCAGGGTACCCAGTTAACAATGACAACTTTTTTTGACGATCGTTTTGACGACTTTGTGAACTGTATCTATGCTTTCATGTTCATGTGTAAGCTGTTGAATGAATGTTCACATTTAATTAGCAAAATGGAAAAATAGTTATTCCAACGATTCGCGCAGTATTTCCATTTTTGATATTTGGCTACATTGGTTCTATCTCCGTCTTTTTTGACTCAACCAGACGAGTTTAACCTCCATGCTTTTCAACGTCAATCTGTCAAAACAATGTCAGGTGCGGGAAATATAAAGCATTATATTCGGGCCACGACTGGTAAAAAGCGTGGAAAATTTGTATAGGCGAAATATGTCGGGTACAAATGAATCATGTGTCGTAATTCGAATGAGTGAGATGAGGTTAGGACTACAGTCAGCTGATGTCTTGCTATCGCATCTCTTTATCGTAGCAAGTGTTTGTCACGCAAGTAGATTAGATTTCTTTCGTTTTGTGATTTACATTTTTTTGCCGTTACTATTGAAATTTATCCGTCGCCGTGACCTACGAGTCAGATGTTTTTTTCCGTTTTCTCCGAGAGGTACCAATCAATTTGGATAGAGTACTGACGTACCGGTTTTTTTTCTTTCGTTTTCTGGAAATATCATTCGAATGGATCCACAAGGCAACCATTGATACGTGAAATTCATGTACGTTGTATATATATATATGTTGAAGCATCGGGTTGTGATCTATTTCGAAACGTACTTTGAACAAACGAACAAAAAAGTTCTTTAATCTTCGTCCTCCTCCGATTCGGATTCCTCTTCGGCATTCTGCAGCCATTCAATGAATGTTTTCATTAGATCCAAAAATAGCATTTTTCCCTTGCGCGAGGGTCCTTCTTTGTAGCACTTCAGAATCATTTACTCGGCTATACTACGTCCTCTGATGACACAAAAAGCCGATGAATACGGTATTAGTTCAATCAGAACGCGCGATCGTATTTTCAGCGATAAAAAAGAGCGCAAGATAGAGGGCGTACTTTTGTAGAATAACAAAACGATCTTCTGGAAGACTTTCATGAAGTTCATGTTCTCGTAATAAAAGTCCTGAACTTTGAATATAAGAGCGAGCTCAGAACTGGCAGTGGATGGGAATGCACCGAATAACGGTGTATAGGTTTTTAAATGTTTGAGCGCGTGCACTGCGCCCAAATTTTCCTCCTTGTTCCACTCGGCTTGTCCCATCACAATGTACCATATCTGCGGAAAGGTGAAGAAATATATCGTGAATTTCGGACGAGTTTATTTTTATTTTTTTAGGGGATTTTTTATTTAGTATTTATAAATACTAAATAAAATACTTTATTTAGTTTATTTAGGGGATTTTTATTCATATTCGATGATTACCAATCCGATGCCTTCGTGCTCGGGAATGCCACACCTAAGCGCTATTTCCTTCAGAATAAGCACAATGTCCTTGATCGGTCGGTTGTCATCCAAATCGTCTAGCAACAGCTGTTAAAGATCGCGTTTAGCTTCCTGACTCACTTGAGCCTTGTGGAGCTGAATGATGTCGGTCAATCCGCTCGACTCGAACTCCAAACGGAAATGTTCCTCCGATGTCTTGTTAGGTGGCACAAATTCCATTAACCTGCCAACAGTTACACGACCCAACGATTGCAAACTTTTCTCTCGTATTCAGGCTACGAGTGAAATTTTCTTGTTGTTCATTTTTGTAAACACGCAGGGATCACGTTACGCTTAATAAAAAAAAACCAAACGTAAGAATAAACGCAAGCAATGAGTTAATATCGAACAATTTCCGGGCCTTTTTAGATTAAAGGAAAGGCTTGCATTGGGGAAGGCGGATTCGAGAAAAGTTGAATTTCAAAATAGCTAAGTAAAATTGACGACGCTATACCTTCCCTCCATCCCGCCGCGTTTCGACGCCGTCATCAAACTGGCCGAGCCCTTCTCCGTTTTCCACGTGACAAAGACCTCCATGAGAAAGTCAAGGGCCAGATGTCCCTGACGAGATGTTTGTTGATGAGAACCGAGAGGACGGTAGGTGGTACGGAACCGTTGGAAATCCAGGGAGCGGTCATTCTCGCCAGTTTAATTCTCTCAAAAGAAGAAAATCCTTCATGAAGACTAGCAGTTTTTTTATCTCGTTGTCAAACATCATCTCCAAGTACTTGTAACGTCGCACCAGTTTTGTGAATACTGCAAGCAACGAAGGATTTTTTCGAATGACATTTTAATATTCGATCGTATTGTATAACAGCAATGGGTATCGACTAATTTAAACCTTTCTGTCGCTTTACGTTCCAATGCATTGTTCATCAGAAAGTAAGAATCATTTTTGAGAATTTACTTCTCAAGTGATTGCAATAAATAACGCAGTGGAGACAAATTTATTTTTGTGTGCTTACCAGACAATTATTAGATACAAAATCGCAACCCGATGTGCTGGTCTAGTGGTTAGCGTGCTTACCTCTGTAATCAGCAAATCGAGAGGACGTGGGTTCGAATCGCCGTCTCGTAGTTTTGGAGAAAAATACAAACACGAGCGTCATGTAGCTCCAGTTCTACACGGACGGCGCGTCCACGGACCGGTACATGTGTGTTTCGTGTGCGTATGGCTGTAGCCTGTGAGCTATTTCACAACGAAATGCGACTGACTACGAGGCTGGGAAGCGGACTCGTGTGCGGCTGTATGTTCAAACGAATTTTCGCTGAGATCGGTACAATTAGGAAGGTCATTTGGAACGACCATACCTTTATTTCAACGAGCTCTGGACAAAAAACCCTGTCTGTTTTCCTGAATGGCTATGTAGGCGGTGTGTGCATTCCATTTCAGTTGCAATTCTTCACTTATTCTGGTATAAATGGGCAACGTGTAAGATGGCAATATGGCTGTGACAAATGCGTGAATATATTTCTCTATAGCCCTTATGGCCTCTTTTTGACATTTTTTAACGTGCACTTTTCATAGAATATATTAAAATCCGATTACTTTATTTTACTGGGTTTTTTTTAAAACAAAAGCGCGAAGTTATGATTGTTAGATTTATTTTTTAATGAGCGTTGATTTTCTATTTACGTTCATTATGTTTATTGAGAGAAATCCTGACCTAACCCATGTAAATATTGCCGACACAAACAATACGGCCGATGTCCGGCCCAGTACTGGCTCACCGATTGTTGGCAACCAATGTTGGCCCAACATTGAAACAACGGTTCTGCCATTTTTTAGTCGCGCCTCTTTTCGGAGCCCGGCATCCGACATCAGGCCGATGTGCGGACAGTACCGGTTAACGACCTAGGGCCGACTGTTGGCGTAGACGGAGAAGCCGACCATGGGCCAATACTGTCTGCCATTATTTGTCCTGCGTTCATTTCTAGACCCGGCAACCGGTACTATACCAATGTCGGGCCAGTATCGCCTGCCCTGGTGAGCCGACTGTTGGGGGGGACTACTGGAGCCGACCATGGGCCAATACTGTTCGCCAATAACTGTCCTACGTTCATACGTAATCTCGGCATACCGCAATATGCCAATATCGGGACAGTATCGACTAACGACGAAAAACCGACTGTTCGCGTGAATATGTTGAACCAATCACGAGCCGGCATCACTCCCCGTTACGTGTCTTATGAATTGCTCGCCAGTCGCCATTCAGTGTCGTATCGATGCAGACCGCGAACTCAGAGTAGCGTCCATCGTCGCTTTTTCGTGCAACAGTAATTTTTTCCCTTATGCTCCTACCGTATTTTCAATATGAATAAACAAAAGAGATATGATAAACTGAAAAAAGTGCGAAAAAAATTATGTTGGAATAAACTGTTATTGAAGCACGAAAAATGTGTCATGAATCAGGAGTCATGGTTGACAGAGAAAAAAATCCTCGAAAATAATATTAAAAAAGCGAACTGTGAGAACACTATCGAGTATGTGGAAGAAATTATTGAACACGGGGACGATAAAAATGATGAAAATGAACAACTAAAAAATTGTAACACGAGTGACCGATAATGCCCTGAGTTGTATCGGTCGATACTCGGGGCATTATCGTACCACTGTTGGTTATGGACTGGACCAAAGTTGGTACGATATTGGCTTGAACTTGGGCCAATGTTGGCACAGGCGTCTGGCCGCTCTTAATACCAACGATGGCATAGTCTTGGGCCGACCTTGGCACGAGTGTCAGCACCAACGCTGGTACGATATTGGCTGTAACTTGGGCCAACCTTGGCACTACTGTCGGGCCGGTGTTGAGTCCAACGTCGGTACGATATCGGTAGCCAGCCTTGGCCCGAGGATATCATTCCGACAACGGTCCATTAATGGACCGACATTCATGCCAGAAAACGGCCAACCATACAGGAGAGTTGGCGCACTACTGGGCCAATGTCGGACCAGTTGTACATTTTTTCATGGGAAAGTACATGAGAGTAACATACAATTGGACAACTATAGCTATGTTCGTGGGATATTTGGCATACAATTGCCACCCCTCGCCTCGTAAGTGCGTACTTGGGTGGAATATATCTCGCCTACAAATGAAAAAACGAAAAGGCACATTTTCTCTCACATGGGAAGTTTACAGGAAGACGAATTCTGTCTCCCAAAGAAATGAACACAGGGTTTGGAACAAGCGAATGCTCCCAAAGTATATGGTTACAGGGCAAATTCTGTCTCGCAAATGAAGGCTAGGGTGAATTATGTCGCACCTTCGAATCCAGGCATGAGAGACGTTCACGGGACTGATATAGTCTTGCACTTGGCACTGTTGGCCTCGTACCTTATCAGCTGTTCCTCACTGCGTATGCACATTCATGAATTACTACAGACTGTAATGCACATTACCTCCTCGAGTGGCCCGACTCTCCAACCCGCCATTGCAATCTGGCTCATCGGAAATTACTCGCAACATTCACCGACGCTCATGTCCGCACGATCGTTGGCGCAAGGGGAACGATGCTGCGCATCTGGACGTCCATCGGCTCCTCTAGTTTCGTGACCGATCGTCGTTCGCATTCGTTATCGTCCAGCGGTGACAGGCGGATGTCGCTGAGGAAGGTCGTATCCTCATGTCCGGTATCTGGCACACGACTCTGCTGAGACCTCGATGCTCGTTGTGAAGGAGAAGAATCGTTTTCGACCACGCAGATGAATCGTTGTCACGGTCCCCGGCGACTGCATGCCTTAGAGGATTTCGCTTCGCGCGTGGTGAAGGAAACCACGAGGGTCTTGGCGCGACGATTTTACAGAAGGACCGTCATACTATCTTGTATGTCCTCGTTTCCGGTACCCATCGCACCGTCACGATCTACTGGGCTCGATGGCGCGTGTTCTCTACGGCGCACGATGTCCGCGGAACTCGATAGTCCTTCGATGCGTCGAGAGCACATGGCCATCCGACGCGGGCGAGCGCGTGGGCCGTTCGTGAGCGATCACTTTTGTTGACTCGCGGCGATCAATCGAGGTACGGTCGTAACCCGTTAAATGTCCTCTCAATTGGTGCACTGCGCGCGATTACGATTTACTTCTGTTTACCGCCAACGTGTGTTATCCACAGCGCAAGATGTCCACGGACCTCGATAGTCCTTCGATGCGGCGAGAGGACGTGGCCATACGACGCGGGCGAGCGCGTGGGCCGTCCGCGAGCGATCACTTTTATTGATTCGCAGCGATCAATTGAGATATGGTCGTCACACGTTAACACGCGTATTCATAGATGATCCTTGAGGAATAAGGATTCCTTATTCTTTGTTCTGAACAAAGAACAAGGAATCCTTCATTCTCAAGGTACATCTTTGAATATGGTTGTAAGGCTGGGAATACACGTCCGATTTTTTCCGTCCGACAATCCGATCCGACTTTCGGATCGGATGTGTATTGTATGCCCAAACAAATGTATGGCATGAGCGCCTTCAGATAGTCGGATCCGACTGTCGGACGGAAATAATGGGATGGATCGGATATGATGAAAAATTATCAAAGACCGTTGGAGGGAGGATTTGATGATACTTTGACTAAATTCTAATGGTACTTGATTTTAGATCATTTCTAGCTGAGATACAGTGAACACCGCAAATCGTGTTTTTCCAAAGGCGTTCTTGGAAAAGCTTTGTCACCGGCTTGTTTGTGGATATTTTAGCGTACAAATTTCACGGAATGTTCTTGAAATAACACTTTGTATAGAAGGTTTCAATAAATGTAGACTATACATACTTATAAATAATAAAAAAATCGCAACATTTTTTTTCGCGCTGAGACCCCTACCCTCCCGGTAAACGGGAGTAAGAACGTGGCCTCCTGGTGCGAGCTAGCACACGCCTTGCGCTCCGCTTCTTTCGATCGGCGATATATCATTCATTAAAATGGCCGTCCTGCGTTTTTGGCCCGTTGTTTAGTAGCGTATCGAAATAGTTCAGAGACAGAGTTTTCCGCTAAACAAAATTATTTGTTTTCCGTACAACAAAATTGGCCAGAAAATTCGGTTTCTGGCAACGAATCAAGACCCTCCATTCTGGACCCACAAGTATTATGCGTTGTCATAATTTAGTAATCGACTACCAACAGTTCCGGATTCAATACCAAATGCTATCATATGCTTTTCTATCAATCAAGTCTTATTAAGAACTGGATTAGCCAAAAATAATAAGGGACCCTGCGTAAATAGGTTCTTGGTCGGCCACAATTTGTGGCAACCAATCACAGCTCACCGTTCAATTGATCATGGTGAGCCGTGGTTGGTCACCAGAAGCCGCAGCGGAAACAAGAATATTACTAATGACTGACTGACCACAAATCGATGGCTGAAAACTCAGCTATCATTTTGTGGCTTATTTCATTGCAATGAGACTTAATCGATTGAAAAATAAATAACAGCGTTTGATATTCGATTCAGGACCCTTAGTAATCAATCGCGAAATAACGTCAACACAAAATACATGAGCGTCCTCAGTGGCCGGTTCTGATTGGTTGCCAGAGGCGGCAGAGGCAGAGCGATTCATTAACGCAAATTAACTCGTTTTTTAAAATCCAATTTAATTCTAATTTGTCTGGATCGATAAAGAAACATCAAAACAAAATACGCGCGAATCCGGAATGGAGAGCTGATATCGGACGCCAGAAGCCGCACTGGCAGAATTATTTATTAGTGTAGATTCACTCGTTATTTCTTGTCAGTTCACGTTCTAATGGGGCTCGATCGATAGAAAAACATCCGATAGCTTTTGGTATTCTATTCGTGACGCATGGTAGTCGATCAATCAAATTCGATAACACAAAATACGTGCGTATCAGGAATGTAGAGCTGTGATTGGTCGCCAGAAGCCGCAGGGGCAGAACGATGTGTCATTTTCATAGTTAGACTCCAAAGTCAACTAAATCCAAGAACGATAGTACGGAGAAGTCGCTGGGAAATAAATTAAACGAAATGCAAACGCATTAACATTTTCGAATTAAATTTTTTAATAAACTCCGGCCGAACCGAAAGAAATTACGCATATCCGAAACGGAAGGCTGTGATTGGTCGCGATAATATACGACGTTTTTGCCATAGATGGCGTTGGTTATCGAGTCTTTTTCCGCCACCTATCGTCCTATCTCATGGATCGAAATTTTCTTTTTGATTTTCCGAAAGAACGGGAAACTACCAAACGATTTGAATGGACTACCAAACGCTACCAAACGACTACCAAACGATTCGTAAAAAAAAAAGTTCGATTAGTCAAAGTGGGGGGGCTAACTTACTGCCCAATTTTTGATTATCGATTTTTCGAAAAACGGAGAACTACCAAACGATTTAAAGGGACTACCAAACGCTACCAAATGACCACCAAACGATTCGTAAAAAAAAAAGTTCGATTAGTCAAAGTGGGGGGGCTAACTTTGGCGAGGTAGTCGTGAGGCAGCGTTACGAGCATCACCTTTCATTCCGCTTGCCACTACCGCCGTCGCTACTATCGGCGAGTACCTCCCACCCTCGGTCTTCTGTGATCTCTCCCTTCGCCCCTTGCTTTGTCGAAGACCGTGCCCCGTGCCATTTATTGCTCCATTTTTTATTACAACGTTCTCGATAACCTCTGTTCGCGTCAGTGAGCATTTGTAGGCTGAAAAATATTCATAAAGCTGGCGAAGTTGGACCGTTGTTTCAGGTTATTACTGAAAACTCATCGACATGCCGAAGGTGTGTGCAGTACGCACGTGTCACACCGGGTGCCGGACGTCGAATAATAATTTTTCGATTTTTAGAGTACGGAGATGTCGAACAATTTCGAAAGTGGCTTGTGGTATTTCCCGGATTGAAACAATCACAGTTTGTGTGCGAGAAATATTTCGAAAAACGTTTTGTGTTATTCTTCAAAAAAGCTTTCTAAACTGACGAACCAATAAAGGTATTTGTATATTCAACATTCCATGTATTGCGTATTTTTTTCCTTTCGTCATCGAAAGAAACTGACTAAAATTCGAATAAAAATCCATTTCACTCAAAAAAGGTAAGTATTGACATTTTTTTTAAATATTGGTCTTCCAGCTATACAGGATCTTTCCCTTTTTACAAGCCCCACTTCTATTCTCTTTCACAATCCCCTGGAATAAGGATTCCACAATTCTTTCTCATCTACCTCTATTCCACCTTCGCCCCAGGCCCCCCACAGGAAAGGTAATGTACATTTCGGATCATCGAGAAGAGAGAGAGACGGACAGAAGCTGTTCTGTCCTCGTCGCACACGTACTCACCGATAGCAATGCCACGTAGTGGCGAAATTTGAAAAAAAAAACGTGAATTCGTTAACAGTGCCTACCCCCACCACGGTCGTTTCCAGACCTGTATGTAAGACCGTGGGCCTCGCTGAACCTCCTTGTATCTAGGCTCCATGTTTATTACGATTCTCCTATACCCGTTCGATCTCCTTCGCTGTAGGCTCCATGCTGCGTGCGATGAGCGACGAGCGATGAGCGATATCCAATGGGAGCTCAGGTATTCCGGTCTGCACACTGCGCGCGATGAGCGACGAGCGATGAGCGATATCCAATGGGCGCTCAGGTATTCCGGAAACCCCCTGGGAGGGTGAAGCTCCCATTGGATATCGGTCATCGACGTCGCTCATCGCGCGCAGTATGCAGAGGTCATTATTACTAGCGTGGCAAATTTCGGTCTTAGTGCCACCACTAGTTGTCGCTGCGGTTTTGAAACCCGGACATACATAACCTCAATATGGCGAACAACGGAGTGAGCGGTTGAAAATATGTGTCGCTGATAACTGTTGTTTTTCTGCGTTTTGGACACAGTACGTTTTCGATAAATTGAAAGCATATTCTTTTTAAAATGGTGATGTGGTGCGCCGTACAGAATTGTCAATCCGGCAGCAAAATTGAAGCGGTGCTCGATGTTTCACGTACCAAAAGACACAGTGATGTGGGAAAAGTGGGAAGAGGCTATTCCGGGAATTGTTAAGCTGAAACGGACAGCCGATGTGTGAAAAAACATTTGGATGACAACGATATTTCTCGAGAATGAGTCAAGCTTGATGCAAATGGACAGTTCGCACAGGTGAGTTATCAGAAAAAAAATCGCATGTGGATTCAGGAGTTATCACGCATTTTTTTTTGTAGGCCCCCTTTTTGTCTAACCACCCCCCGGCCGCGCCACTGGTATTAAGATCGGAACGAACCTAGTGGCGACTAGTGAACTACCAAAAGAGATTAGTAGGGAGATGTACAATGCTCCCGTTTTCGGCGTGCCTTGGGGATGACGCTAAATCGCGGCGGCGAGTTCGCGAATATAATTTTGTGATAATCGCCTCTGTCGGGGTTGCAGATTTCCTTGCAGCCGCGCGAGTCGTGATCACCGCTGAAGCCGGTATCGCAGTCAGTGTGAACCAGCCCACTGGCGCTGCTGGGTCTACCGTGTCCCCGTTATTGTCGCCACGTAAAGCTAACCCACCATGCGGCGCTAGTAGTCACCCGCATGACCCCTACTTCAGTCGCGCAGCGTCTGCATAATTTGCATTTGACGCGAAAAATACGATTTTTCCTTGTTGGATTGATAACCTGACGTGCAGCCAAGCACCACGCACGCAGGCATTCTCAAATATGAGCACAAAAACCACAAAAATTGTTTTTATTTTATCGCTTCACTAAAATTGTTTATTATTTTATCACTTTGTAATATCACACTACGATTTTTTTTCGAGAACAATGACAGATCGAAAAAAAGAAAAGAAATATTCACTTGGTTCACGCGACGAAAAAGATGACGAAATAATACGGAGAGGTGCTTTGCGGAGTGAGGGTCATGTGGGTGACTACTAGCGCCGCATGGTGGGTTAGTTACGAGGCGACAATAACGGGGACACGTTACTGTTAAGAGAATTTATCCCAGTGTCAGCCCCCTGGTGTGAACACGCATGGGTAGCCCGGTGGGGGAAAAGTCTTCGCCCCTCGCGCATCGTACTTATTCGACGGGCGAACAGAGTGGGGTTTTCTGTTCCATCGAGCTCGAAATATTTGTGTGGGCGTACTGCGGATTAGAATATGCATTGAATGAATTTCAAAGTGAACGACAGGTATCGGGATCATTGTTTTCTCTCGGTTGCCTGTTTATGTCGAGAATGCGGTTTAAAAAATTAACGACGAAACGCGTTGAAAAATAGAACACCGCAACGGCCGTGGAAGGTTCAAAGAGAAATCTTGAGCCTTTGCCGTGGTCATTTCGGCGTTTTTTTTCAACACTAAACATTATAGATGAGTGTGTATCATAAATGTTTGTCTATCCCCAATGAGCGTCGTGGTTGAGTTGGCAGTATGAGTTTTTTTTCTTCACTTTATTTTGAAAAAAATTTGAGCCTCCTCTCGCTTTAGCTCCTCTCACCTGTTCAGGCCTTACTTATGATGGTCAATTCATATATGTTTAATATAAAAAAACGACATCGCTACCGGGGATCGAACCCGAGTCGTCCGTATTGAGCCCTTACGCTGATATCTCAGTTGCGTGGCTCTTGTAAGGGGGCGTACATAAATTATGTAACGCAAAATTTCCCAATTTTACCCCCCCCCCCCCCTCACGTAACAGAACCGTAATGCCTGGCCTGAACCCCCCTGTCGTCAATAATTGCGTTTTTTTTCTTCAAAGAAATAACTAATTATGAAAGGATCGGGTTTATACTCATTTTATGAAGTATATATTGATCTATTCTTATACCAATGTTTATGAATTTTTTAAAATTAAATCTCATTTGGCGACGAAAAAAAATGTTCTTCATTGTCCTATCGATATCTTTATGAAAGGTTATCTGTAAATAAAAAGTCAACAATTTATCGATATCTATACAAATGTAGCTATCGTTATGCGTAGCCGTTTTTGTATTTTGTTTTTTTTTTTACAAAATGCCAACAGTTTAGCTATTTTTTTTCTATTTTCAAGGCGCTTTTCCTATACTCAAGCAATCTTTAAAAATAGTAATGATCAAAATTTAAAAAATCGGCTACGTACAACCTTACTCATTGCGATTACACAAATGTTTTTAAAGAATTGAAAATCGGTTGACACGTTTTTGAGTATTCGTTGCGACAAGGTCGAAAAAAGTAGTTTCGAGAAAATCGCGATCAAAATATTCGTTCCATTTTTCTTGATATAAAGTTATGTTTTTTCTAGAATATTGATACTTTTCATCTTCATTATATTTTTCAAAATAATAAGTTAATCTATTCTGAACGATCATTTTTAAATTAAAAAATTTGAGTATGCTAAAATTTTGCTATTTCTGGCAGGTTTAAAATAGTGACGTAACGCAAACCACGACCCCCCAACGTAAATTGCATAGTTGCCTTAGGTATACACGCTTATCCAATGTGAAATGCGTTGAACAAAAATGCCGAAACGATCGAGAAAGGCTCAAAGAGAATTTTAAGTCTTTCTCGATCGGCATTTTTTTGCAACACATTTCACATTGGATAATTATGTATACCTAAGGCAGCTTTGCAGTCGCAAGAGCGTTGCGGCTGAGATATCAGCGTGCGGGCTTTGAGTACGGACGATGCGGGTTCGATCCCCGGTACTAATGTCTTTTTTTCTTAATGTTAAACATATATGAATTAAATATCATAAATAATTCCTGGACAGGCGAGAGTAGCTAAAGCGAGAGGAAGTTCGAATTATTTTGAATATAAAATAAAGAAAAAAAATAAAAAATCGATTTCCCGGGGATCGAACCGGGGATGGACCGCAAGCATTGTTAATCCGTCAGGCTGCCAAGTCAATCACGACGCTCATTGAGGACAGAGAAACATTTATGATACACACTCATCTATGTTTAGTGTTGAAAAAAAACCGCCGAAACGACCGCGGCAAAGGCTCAAGATTTCTCTTTGGACCTTCCACCGTCGTTTCGGCGTTTTATTTTTCAACGCGTTTCGTCGTTAATTTTTCAAACCGCATTCTCGGTATAAACAGGCAACCGAGAGAAAACAATGATCTCGATACATGTTTTTCACTTTGAAATTTATTTCATCCATATTCTAATCCGCAGTATGACCACACTAATATGTCGAGCTCGATGGGACGGAAAACCTGGCTCTGTTCGCCTGTCGAGTAAGCAAGATGTGCGAGTGGCGGAGACTTTTCCCCCACCAAGCTACCCATTCGTGTTCACGCTGTCTGCAATACTGACTTAAGCGGTGATCGTCACTCGCGCGCCTACAAGGAAATCTGCAACCGCGACGGAGGCGATGATCATGAAATTATATTCCCGAATTCGCCGCCGCGATTTAGCGCCATTCCCGAGGCACGCCGAAATCGGGGGCCATGGAGCCTAGATACCAGGAGGTTCAGCGGCAATGCAAAGGCGCTGGAAAAAGCGTCCCCGAAAATGACCCGAAGTGATGGCGCTGGGGTGCAGCGGCACCTACATATATAGTAATATATTGGTCAAGGAGGTGAAAGTGATCGGATGAGTTTCTAACCTCACGACAGACCGATCGTGACATGAAACGTCGAAATATCTGCCGATTCATAATTTCCTCATGACGGTTCGAAAAAAAACTCAAAAGCGTGAAAAGATCTCAAACTCAAATTGAAAATGGCGGCGATAGAGCCCATCTAGAAAAACGTGTTTTTTTCTACTAATAGCTTCACGGGAAAACGGTTTTCTCGTAAAGTATAAGACCTGAAGCAAAAACCAAAAAAATGATATTTTATATATTATTAGCTATGGGACAAGCTAGAAATTTGCTTTCAAACTTTGAAAAAATAGCGCACTTCGAAGGAAATAAATCGATTTTTTGCCAAAAAAGCAGTACGTTGTTTATTTTTAAAAAATTTACATTTAATCAAAAAACGGCTACGTACTCTCATAGAGAATGTAATTGTGAAGCTGCTATCAAAATTTCAAATCGATGTATGCAAAGGTGTTCGAGTAATGCGTCTTCGGAGATTGAAAAAAGTGGTTTCGTGAGAAACGTGTTTAAGGGAGCTTTCGTGTGAAATTTTCAAAAAATCGATTTTTTTTTGCTTTATCGAATAGTATACATTCTTCCGAATATTCCCTGAAATTTTCATGCCGAAATTCAGATTATTTCGGTTACTGTACAGCATTTCTTGGAAGAAGGCAACGGAGCGCTACAGCTGCCGCGTCGGCCGTCTGCCCGTGCGACCGTTATTTCTATTGTCTCGTTCCTACCTGCTCGTGTACCTTCCAACGTGAGTCCGGTTCGTCTTTCAGTTCGGTTTCGACATTCAAAATGGATAGATCTACGAAAGAGAAATGTGCGTGGCAGGATAGAAAAGGCTCGAGAAGCGGACATCCGCGAAATGAACGAAAAAGATCCGCGGGTTTCTAGGGAACAAATCGACACGATATCGAAACGGATCTAACGTTTGCGAGCACTTCGGCAGCAAAAATCTTGAAAAAGAGTCCAGAGTTTGAAGTCCGAATCGATCAAACGTTTAGCTATGTGATTTTGGAGTTCTTTTTGGTTTTCGGCGCTCTTCAGGAACTGTTGAAGTGCAAAAAGTGTAATAGCGACGTGAAGTTTTTTAAAAAATCGATTCGCGGATTGGGCTTTAAAATTTGTGTTCAGTGTTCGTGTCCAGATCCGGCCGAGATAGATTCTTGTCCTTTGATAAAAAATGCTTATGAAATCAATCGTCGTTTCTGCTTTGTCATGCGATTGGTCGGCATCGGCATAAATGGCATTAGAAATTTTATCGCCTTGATGGATTTAACTGCAAACTTCAATAATAACACCTATTATGGAATCGTGAAAATCCTGCAGATTGCAGCGAAATCAATATACGAGGCCGTCGTGAAAAAAGCAGGTACCGAAGAGAAGGAAACAACTTTGGAAGCAGACAATCGGGGCGATATTCTGACGGTGTCCGGTGATGGATCGTGGTCGAAACGCGGTTCCACGTCGCGCATGGGTATCGTGTCCGTGATTGGAAAATATACCAACAAAGTTTTGGATGTTGCTGTCAAATCAAGCTTCTGCAAGGCTTGTGCATTCTGGAAAGGACAAAAGGGAACACCCGAGTACGAGGCGTGGTTTGAGACGCATGAATCCGAATGCAACGTCAATCACGAAGGCAGCGCGGGAAAAATGGAAGTCGACGGTATAATCGAAATATTTAAGAGATCAGAAGAATTGCACAACGCGAAATTCGGTTTCTATATAGGAGACGGCGATACAAAAACATTCAAGATGTTATTAGAAGCCAAGCCGTACGGTGACGATTTGACGGTAAAAAAAAAGGAATGCGTTTTGCACGTGAAAAAGCGAGTATATAAAAGGGAAAACGAAGCAAGAAAAAGGTTAGTTCAACTAAAAAAGGCCAAAAAGCAAATCGAAGACAAAACAATGGAGAGTGAACCGAAAAAAAAGGATCTCGTTCGAGTACTCCGAAAACTAAAAAAAATCAAACAAAAAAACTGCTGTTGAACCGAAAAGAGCGCAATTGACGTTAAAATTATTGACAAATCTCTCCGAATATTATGGCTTGGCAGTTCGTCGAAATTCCAATTCCGTGGAAAATATGAGGAAAGCCATATGGGCTACATTTCATCACAAAAGCTCAACTGATGAAAATCCTCAGCATGAGTATTGCCCTCCGGGAGAAGATTCGTGGTGCGAATGGCGCAAGGCCGAGGCCACAGGAGAGGAGTACACCCATCCACCAGCACTCGATGAAGACGTACAAGTTTTAAAGCCGATTTACGATGATCTAACAACGGAGGATCTCTTAGAACGATGTACGGGCGCGAACACTCAAAACAATAACGAGAGCTTCAATCACTGTGTGTGGCAACTAGCCCCAAAGCACGTATTCTGCGGCAAGCAGATAGTAGAAATCGCTACGCAATGTGCTGTGTGCACCTTCAATGAAGGTTACGACCCAATTTTAAAAATTTTGGAGACGATGGGATGCACGATAGGGCCGAGCGCCGCAGATTTCGCCGCTAAGTACAAGAATGCGCGCATCACCCAAGCAAACCGCCGGGCGTCCCTGGATAGCAAAGAGGCGAGGACAGCTCGTCGGACTGAACAATCCATTGAGCACGATCTTTTCGAAGAAGCAGAAGGGATATTGTATGGACCTGGCATCGCTGATTGACCGTAAGTAAACGATTTACCTAAAATTTCCTCACTTGAAACTTTGAACGCGTTTTTCTCGAAACAGCATTTTTCAAAACGGTGTCCAACTTGGAGGGCAGAGTTTTAAAGCTATCGAGTTGAATTTTT
Organism: Ophion costatus; assembly: GCA_951751655.1. Classification (NCBI taxonomy): domain Eukaryota; kingdom Metazoa; phylum Arthropoda; class Insecta; order Hymenoptera; family Ichneumonidae; genus Ophion; species Ophion costatus. Next base: position 22,160,257 of record OX632360.1, read on the forward strand.
TACACAATATTCTTAACGTCATTGTTTATCGTGCTATGGAAGCTTTTTTTTTTTTGACATCTTCCTATTTTTTTGTAAAAAAAACTGCCAAAAAAAATGCTAAAATCGATACTTTTTGTTCAAACCGGCGCCATTTTTGGAAAAAAAAAAAGCCTCCATAGCACGAAAGCCAATTATATACCGATCAATAATTTTTTTGTGTTTTTTGTTTCAGATCAAAATTGTGACCCCCAACGTGGACACCACATCCAAGTGCATTTTCTACAACAATTGTTTCATCATTTTTATAGATATTAATTAATAAATAAATCGATCTTTAAAAAATTGTTTTGTATTCTTCAATACCCAATTAATATACAAAAAAAACCAGACCGATTAGATTATTTTTTCTTTAAAAAAAAATCGCGAAAAACAGCGATTTTTCGGGCTGTCACACTGGAAAGCTCCCTTAAAGTTGTACGAGCAACTCAGCGCGTGCTCCGAGGCGCTGCGGCGAAATCGATAATTGAACCTTTAAATAAAAAAATTCGCTACAGGATCAATGGCATATTGTTTTTATGACACCAAAGTATTTTTAGGCAAGACAACGGCTTTCCAAAACCCTAGAGTGGTGTTATCCCTTAACACGAATGAGGGTTAGGTACATCATCTGTGATCTGTCTTAGATCGCACCCATTTTAGCGTATATCTATATACATATAGGTGCCAGAGCACGCCAGCGCCATCGTTTCTCGTTCTCATTTTGGGGACGAGTTGAAAGGCCTCGCTGAACCTCCTGGTATCTAGGCTCCATGTCGGGGGCGCTGTACACAAGGAGACTAAAGAGAAGGAGTCGAGACTCCCTACTCAACCAGTTCTTTCAATCGGTCGCAGAGATGTAGTGCTTTGTTCCGGCGGAGGCGTTGCTAGTGTTCTTGGGAAACGACAATATATAGTAATACAAAACTGCATAAGGTGAAACTGACCGTGTTATGGCAGCAAAATTGTTTGCGCCTGTCAAACACAAATATATCTGTCTTGTACACCAGCACCGCAGCTATATAAAACTTTCGCGAGCGAATTCGTTTTCAGCGAATTTAATTATTTATTTGCGACGGCAACGGCAAAGAAGGAGCAGGGAGTATTTCAAAATTCACTGTTAAATTACTCGAGTTGTACTATACTCGAGTTGTATATAATCATGATATCTGATGTGCTTATTATATAATACGCCCATATGAATAAAACAATAGAAGTTGTTTTATTAATATGTGCTTTATTAATATTATTTATATTTTATTTATTATATATATGTACACAATATTATTACATATTATAATGGAAGGAATCCCTACTTGGACGTATTATTGTACGGGTGTGCGAGAGAGAACGCACCATGACGTTTCCATGTGAGTATAAGAGAGAAACACGATCATCCCAGTTTTGTAATTGGTCGCTGAGGCGGAGCTCGGACCTTATGCAGTTTTGTATTGCTATATATTATCGTTTCCCAAGAACACTAGCGACGCTTGCGGCGGAAGTGATCACTACACCTCTGCGACCGCTTGAAAGAACTTCGTACATACAGGCTAGGATAGGGAGTTTGGACTCCTTTACTCTAGTCTCATTGGCTGTACATCTCTGCTACCAACTTTCAGGGAGACTAGAGGTAAGGAGTGGACACACAGTGTTTACGAAACGACCGCAAAAACGCAGCTTTTAAGGAGGCGCTGCGATCGTATGTGGCCGATCGATTAGCTTCGCCTACTCGCTTCATGCTCTTGGAGTGCTCTCGGTGCTGTGACAGCACATTCGTGGTGGGGGCCCAACTGCCTACCCAACTGTCTACCTCTCCTATTTCGCTTTCTTATTGTTTCAAGCTCATAATAGCAACTAATTATTAATGAAATTAAGCGGTGAACCAACTAAATAAACCGCCAAACCGAATATGAACCCCAAGCGTAGCCACAACTTAAATAATGGAAACCTACATCTTATTATAGCGCGCGCGCGGGTAGCGCGCTAGGATAATACACGACGATACTGGGGTTCAAATCTTGTTTTTTCTTACAAGCTTTTTCCCCCTTATACAATTATTATATCCATGAATTCTGTACTCTATTTTTCACCTACATCGTGAAAATACAATAATAAATCGAAAACGTCTTTGAACGATAAACAGCGAGATTGAATTTTTAATTTTTATATTTATTTCTCATATACGCATATGCACGTTTCTCATATCTTTCGACGATTCAATTGATAAGTAATATCATTAATCAGAATTAATCAGAATTGAGGCGAACAAAACAGAAAACATACCCAATGAAAATGGAACCAACGGAAGAGAGAACAGCTCGAAGAAAATGCAGAATCGACGTTGCTACACTCTTTGGCAAACTTTATGTTCGCGGAGAATGAGATAACTCGGCGTTGTTACAAACCATCGAGGTTTGCGACCCAAACACTGACACATGAGTACAGAAAAAACAATACAATAAGGACCATTTTTCAAGTGTCTCGTATTTTTTTATTTTATTTTCATCACAATAATAAATAAAAAAGGCTTGAAGATAAACCGACCCGTTGCTAGCATTTCTTGTGCATGATTCTTGTGAGCACACAACAGAACGGACAGTATTGATCATATTTCCTACTCTTCTTTTTTTTCTTTTGTCTTCATTATTATTATCCCTTCGCGGTCCCACTGGGTCGTTTGTGACCAGAGCGAAATTTCATTTGGGATTTCCCCCAAATTGAAAAATGGCCGGGGCGTGTCCCCCACCCCTAAAAAAACTTGTCATGGAGAGGGGCCCACAGCGTTAGTTTGGTCGTCCTCCGCCTTTCCGTCTTCGACCGTCAGAGGAGCAAAGTTGAAGTGTGGTCACGAACGACCCAGTGGGACCGGCGTGCAACAAAACGTGATTTTTAACGAACCGTGTTTTTTGAGTCCAGGACGTATTTTAGAGTGTGGGAAGGTGCGTAAAAATAAAATTTAATTATTAGGAATTTGTTATAAAAAAAAAACAATTTTTTGCTCAAAAAATTAGATTTTTTTTCTGGAATAGCAGAGAGAAAAAGTATTTTATTTTTTGTAATTATTTTTTACTTTAAACGAAATACAAAAATAACAATAAATTTCATAAATCTTTTTTTTTCCCGAAAAACTTTTTTTTTTTTCCAAAATTCGTTTTTTTTGTAGAATGGCGGAGAGAACGGCGAAAGAGTTACGACGCATATTGCGGGAACGAACTGTGGAGATAAATTATGAAGAACTTTCGGAAGAGGAGCCTGATGCTGAGGAACCGTTCGACGAGGTCGACGATATGCAAGACGTGGACGATGCCACGAACACTGATGGTACTCCACAAATGGAAGTGGACGACGATGACTTGGACAAACCTCGATCAGGACGACGTCGGTCAATAATAAAGGGAGCAAATGGCTTCCAGTGGTCTGTAAACCCTCCAGAAACCAGAGGGCGACGGTCTGTCAAAGTTTATTTGCCCAAGGGAAATGGTGCGGCCAAAAACGTCACGACACCGTTGGAAGCTTGGGATCTCCTTTTCCCTCCCCCATTGTTGGAAATCATCGTTCAACACACAAACGAAGAAATCCGTCGGAGAGGTGACGATCAACATTATTCTCATGAGACGAACGTCGATGAGATAAAAGCGCTCCTGGGAATTTTATATTTATGCGGGATGGAAAAACAAAATCATACGTGCACCGAGGATCTGTGGGCGCCACGATATGGGAGCAATTTTTACCGAGCCGTCATGCAAAGACATCGTTTCCATTATTTGTTGGCGTGCCTTCGTTTCGACGACAAATCTACAAGAGCCGAACGACGTGCTGTGCACAAATTGGCTCCCATAAAAGAGATTTGGGACATATTCATCGCTAATTGCACTGCTAATTACTCTCCATCTACCTACTGCACAATCGACGAATAACTGCTCAGCTTCAGAGGACGATTTGGTGCCAAAGTTTATATTCCTAATAAACCTGATAAATATGGCATTAAAATAGTGGCTATGAACGACGTGCAAACATCATATTTGATAAGCGCGGAGCCCTACGTAGGACGAATTACAACCCAGCAAAACGGCGAATCAGTTCCGGCCTACTACGTCCGAAAATTGTCGGAGCCTATTCATCACACGCAGCGAAACATTAGGTGTGATAATTGGTTCATGTCCGTCAATCTCATGCGGACAATGAAGAATGAATACAACCTGACGATAGTCGGCACTTTCCGGAAAAATAAGCGCGAGATACCTGCATCATTTGTTCGAACCGCATCTGTTGGGACCGCTCGGTACGCGTACTCTGAGAGGAGCACTTTGCTTTCATACAGTCCGAAAAAAACCAAAGTCGTTCTGTTGCTCTCCAGTTTCCATGAGAGAGGACGACCGGACAATAATGCCCAGTTACCTGAAATCGTGGCGTTTTACAACCGCACGAAAGGAGCAACAGATACATTTGATAAAATGTGCCACGCGTATACCGTTGCTCGCGTAACTGCGAGGTGGCCGCTCAGGCTTTTTTTCGGGATGCTTGATCAGGCAGGGATTAATTCTCTCATTTTGTATAATCTACGAGCAGCAAATGCGGCATTGAACAGGCGCAATTACAACAAAGAGTTATCATTTGCGTTGTTCGAGCCACATTTGCGATCGCGGCTCCATTCGAGAACTCTACGTACATCCTTGCGCATCGTCATTCGCGAAATTTTGAACGCTGAGCCAGAACGCGTCGAGCGAACAAGTAAGATGCCAAAAAGAAAACGATGTTCTTATTGCTCAACAGACAAAAAAAACTACATACTGCTGTATGCAGTGCGAAAAACCCGTTTGCGAGGACCACCGCCTCTGCATCTGTACTCCATGCTTTCAAGAGATGTAATTTTTGTTTACCAACAATTTGATATAATTTTTGTTCATCAACATTTGTTACAATTCTTTTTATAATAAAAGTCCTATTTTCTAACGTAAAACACGATCATTCATTTTATTCCCTCGAATTCTTCGATTTTCCTCTCCTTGAAATTGTCCATTTTCAGGTCACTGAATAATTATACTTTTTTCGGCAAAACGAATCGGGACTAGGTTTTTCTCAAACCTTAGAATGTCCATGACAAGAATCCATGGTTTTTTTCCCCCCTATCGCACTTTTTTTTTTAAACAATATTTAAGCCAAAACACATTTTTCATGCATTTCCACTCAAATAGCTATTTACAGCGTAAAAAATAGTAACTTTTGGGCTTTGACAACTATTGATTCTTATTGTATAAACATTAAGGAGTACTCAGGAATTTTTTTAGATTTTTTAAGGCGTTTCAACCCGTTAAAAATTGCACGCGGACACAAACGACCCAGTGGGACCGCCGAGCCAGTCAAAATATAGTGGGACTGCGAAGGGTTATTATTATTATTATTATTATTATTATTATTTCTAGCTGTAATGAATATACCTGTCCGTCATGAGAAGAAAATAAAAAGTAATTTATATATTTCATTGCCGATCACTCGGCTCAAATTTCCTGGTGACTCGTTTGGAGCTCGATCGCATCGGCCGGTCGTTTTATAGCTGCGGTCGGTGTGACCAGTACGATTTTTTGTATCATTCGGAGCGTCTCGGCGAGATTCGACAATTGAAATAAAGAAATCAGCAGCCAAATGAAATACGCAATAGAGATGGGACCAACGGAAGAAAGTACTGCTGGAAGAATCACTGCCACGATCTGCGGAAGCGTCTTGCTCGCGGAATATAACCGACCGAAAGGAAATCCAATAATTATCAATCTCCAAAATCAATTAGAATTGAGACAAAAACAAAAGAAATGCGTGTGTCACGACGACGTTTTCCATGCAATGATAATGAGGCGGACGAAGTGGAGGCAGACGTCGACGTCGACGTTTCTGAAGTAGTTGCGCTTAAGGGGCAGCGTCAGGGCCCACTGGAAAAAAGGAACTTGTCAAAAAATTGCGGTTGTATTTGCAAGGAAAATAACTAATAAATGATGCTTCATTTTATGCTTATTACTCCAAGGAGAATGAAGCGTAAAGGTTATGTTTCGCATTAACTGAACCACATGCAAGAAAAAAGAAACTGAAGGCTAACCCTAATGACGATTGATTGGGAGGAATATTGAAAATAATCTTACCTTGGGCTTCGAAGAAAACAATTTCGTGTAGATTTTCTCAATATTACAAAACACAATATTAAAAATGAGCCTCAAAGCGGACCACAAAGACACATCGAAATCAAATTCTTTTATTATTTGTGCGCATGCGTTGAGTTTGGACTATTATAATTATTTGAGACGTTATCGTCAGGAGAGCTGCTAGTGGCACGAAATGGAACTATTGCAAGTCGGATTTTTTAAGACACTGGAACTACGTATTGGCCTATCCTGTGTCCACTCCTTACCTCTAGTCTCCCTGCCAACTCGCTTCAATAAGTTACCTACCCCTTCCACTGGAGTTTCCAGACCTGTATGTAAGACAGCTCCATAAACTTGGCCGCCGACTATGGAAATATCGATTTTTTTTTACGCCAATCGATTGTTAGTGTTTGTTAGACAAAACCCAGCGTTTGTTAGACTTTATTTATCGAATAAAACAAAAAACAAATTTATGCCAAAGTTAGCCGAAGAAAATGGTTTTCTAGTGATTTCGAACTTTTTTTCGTGACCAATCGATTGTTAGTCGGTTTAAATCGTTTGTTAGAGCTCAATTATTATTAAATTGATGAAAAACTTTTCGGCCCTAGAGCGCGCTGCATGTCGCGGAGGTTGGTAGCATCGTCGCGACAGATGCTTACGGCTTTGCGCATGTAACTGGTTATTTTGAGCAAAACGTTGACTCTTATCATTCTATTAGATTGTTTGACGATCGCTAGTGATTGATGGTCAATTTCTTTCGTTTGTTAGAGCTTCATTTTTATTTAATCGCTGAGAAACTTTTCGGCGCTAGAGCGCGCTGCAGGTCGCGAAGGCTGGCTGCATCGCCACGACAGAGGCTGACGGGATTGCACATGTAACACGTAAATTTCCACAAAACGTCGATTCTTGTCATTCTATTACATTGTCAGACTTATGTTAGTGATTGTTAGAGAATTTTCATCGTTTGTTAGAGCTCCGTTTTATTTAATCGCCGAAAAACTTTTCGGCACTAGAGCACGCGTCATGTCGCGGAGGTTGGCAGCATCGCCGCGACAGCTGCTTACAGGTTTGCGCATTTAACTCGTCAATTTCCGCAATCCGTTGATTCTTATCATTCCGTTAGATTGTTAGACAATCGCTAGTGATTGTTAGTTAATTTTCATCGTTTGTTAGAGCATCATTTTCATTTAATCGCTGACACACTTTTCGGCCCTAGAGAGCGCTGCATGTCGCGGAGGCTGGTAGCATCGTCGCGACAGCTGCATACGGCTTTGCGCATGCAACTCGTTAATTTGAGCAAAACGTTGACTCTTATCATTCTATTAGATTGTTAGACTATCGCTCGTGATTGTTAGTTAATTTCTAGCGTTTGATAGACCTCCATTTTTATTTAATCGCCGAAAAACTTTTCGGTGCTAGAACACGCTTCATGTCGCGGAGGTTGGCAGCATCGCCGCGACAGCTGCTTTCGGGTTTGCGCATTTAACTCGTCAATTTCCGCAAAACGTTGACTCTTATCATTCTATTAGATTGTTAGACGATCGCTAGTGATTGTTAGTTAATTTTCATCGTTTGTTAGAGCATCATTTTTATTTAATCGCTGAGACACTTTTCGGCCCTTGAGCACGCTGCATGTCGCGGAGGTTGGTAGCATCGTTGCGACAGATGCTTACGGCTTTGCGCATGTAACTGGTTATTTTGAACAAAACGTTGACTCTTATCATTCTATTAGATTGTTTGACGATCGCTAGTGATTGATGGTCAATTTCTTTCGTTTGTTAGAGCTTCATTTTTATTTAATCGCTGAGAAACTTTTCGGCGCTAGAGCGCGCTGCAGGTCGCGAAGGTTGGCTGCATCGCCGCGACAGCGGCTGACGGGATTGCACATGTAACACGTAAATTTCCACAAAACGTCGATTCTTCTCATTCTATTACATTGTCAGACTTATGTTAGTGATTGTTAGAGAATTTTCATCGTTTGTTAGAGCTCCATTTTTATTTAATCGCCGAAAAACTTTTCGGCACTAGAGCACGCGTCATGTCGCGGAGGTTGGCAGCATCGCCGCGACAGCTGCTTAGAGGTTTGCGCATTTAACTCGTCAATTTCCGCAAAACGTTGATTCTTATCATTCCATTAGATTGTTAGACGATCGCTAGTGATTGTTAGTTAAATTTCATCGTTTGTTAGAGCATCATTTTCATTTAATCGCTGACACACTTTTCGGCCCTAGAGCGCGCTGCATGTCGCGGAGGTTGGCAGCATCGTCGCGACAGCTGCATACGGCTTTGCGCATGCAACTCGTTAATTTGAGCAAAACATTGACTCTTATCATTCTATTAGATTGTTAGACTATCGCTCGTGATTGTTAGTTAATTTCTAGCGTTTGTTAGAGCTCCATTTTTATTTAATCGCCGAAAAACTTTTCGGTGCTAGAACACGCTTCATGTCGCGGAGGTTGGCAGCATCGCCGCGACAGCTGCTTTCGGGTTTGCGCATTTAACTCGTCAATTTCCGCAAAACGTTGACTCTTATCATTCTATTAGATTGTTAGACGATCGCTAGTGATTGTTAGTTAATTTTCATCGTTTGTTAGAGCGTCATTTTTATTTAATTGCTGAAACACTTTTCGGCCCTAGAGCGCGCTGCATGTCGCGGAGGTTGGCAGCATCGTCGCGACAGATGCTTACGGCTTTGCGGATGTAACTGGATATTTTGAGCAAAACTTTGATTCTTATCATTCTATTAGATTGTTTGACGATCGCGAGTGATTGTTAGTTAATTTTTTTCGTTTGTTAGAGCTCCATTTTTATTTAATCGCTGAGAAACTTTTCGGCACTAGAGCGCGCTGCAGGTCGCGAAGGTTGGCTGCATCGCCGCGACACCGGCTTACGGGATTGCGCACGTAACTGGTTATTTTGAGCAAAACGTTGATCCTTATCATTCTCTTAGATTGTTAGACTATCGCTAGTGATTGTTAGTTAATTTCTTTCGTTTGTTAGAGCTCCAGCTTTATTTAATCGCTGAGAAACTTTTCGGCGCTAGAGCGTGCTGCAGGTCGCGAAGGTTGGCTGCATCGCCGCGACAGTGGCTTACGGATTAGCACATGTAACACTTAAATTTCCACAAAACGTTGATTCTTGACATTCTATTACATTGTCAGACGAATGTTAGTGATTGTTAGAGAATTTTCATCGTTTGTTAGAGCTCCATTTTTATTTAATCGCTGAAACACTTTTCGGCCCTAGAGCGCGCTGCATGTCACGGAGGCTGGCAGCATCGTCGCGACAGCTGCTTACGGCTTTGCGCATGTAACTCGTTAATTTGAGCAAAACGTTGATTCTTATCAGTCTATTAGATTGTTTGACGATCGCTAGTGATTGTTAGTTAATTTCTATTGTTTGTTAGAGCTCCATTTTTATTTAATCGTTGAAAAACTTTTCGGCGTTAGAGCGCGCTGCAGGTCGGGAAGGTTGGTTGCATCGCCGCGACAACTGCTTATCGGTGTGCACATGGAACTCGCCCATTTCAGCAAAATATTGATTCTTATCATTTTATTCGATTGATAGTAGAATGTTAGTGATTGTTAGTCACTTTTCATCGTTTGTTAGTTCTCAATTTCTATGTAATCAATGAAAAACTTTGGGTCATAACACAATTCATGGACATGAGTTATCATAATTTGGGACAACATTCAGTTACTTTAAAATGTAAATGTATAAGTGGCCCTGACTTTGTTCTGAGTAGTATAACAAAAAAAATTAATTCTGCGAATTTATGAGCACGCTGCCGGCTAAAAGTCTGGATTCACTTTATGGAAGTTCGACCAGGACGCACAATTAGGAATATCGAGCAAAAAAGGCTCATGATCAGATCAAGGTTTGAGGTGTTCATGCTTTTTTTTAATTCTCTATTTCGTCGATCATTTGCACCGATTCGCTATTTTTAATTAAAATTATATACGTTTATCGCGGCCATAGCGGCGATGCTGCCAGCCTCCGCGATATGCACCGCGCTCTAGGGCCGAAAAGTTTTTCAGCGATAAAATAAAAATGGAGCTCTAACAAACGATGAAAATTAACTAACAATCACTAGCGATCGTCTAACAATCTAATAGAATGATAAGAGTCAACGTTTTGCGGTAATTGATGCGGTACATGTGCAAACCCGTAAGCAGCTGTCGCGGCGATGCTGCCAACCTCCGCGACATGAAGCGTGCTCTAGCACCGAAAAGTTTTTCGGCGATTAAATAAAAATGGAGCTCTAACAAAAGATGAAAATTCTCTAACAATCACTAACATTCGTCTGACAATGTAATAGAATGAAAAGAATCAACGTTTTGTGGAAATTGACGTCTTACATGTGTAAACCCGTAAGCCGCTGTCGCGGCGATGCAGCCAACCTTCGCGACCTGCAGCGTGCTCTAGCGCCGAAAAGTTTTTCAGTGATTAAATAAAAATGGAGCTCTAACAAAAGATGAAAATTCTCTAACAATCACTAACATTCGTCTGACAATGTAATAGAATGAAAAGAATCAACGTTTTGTGGAAATTGACGTCTTACATGTGCAAACCCGTAAGCAGCTGTCGCGGCGATGCTGCCAACCTCCGCGACATGAAGCGTGCTCTAGCACTGAAAAGTTTTTCGGCGATTAAATAAAAATGGAACTCTAACAAACGATGAAAATTCTCTATCAATCACTAACATTCGTCTGACAATGTAATAGAATGACAAGAATCAACGTTTTGTGGAAATTGACGATTTATATGTGCAAACCCGCCCGCCGCTGTCGTGGCAATGCAGCCAACCTTCGCGACCTGCAGCGCGCTCTAGCGCCGAAAAGTTTTTCGGCGATTAAATAAAAATGGAGCTCTAACAAACGATGCAAATTAAGCAACAGTCACTAGCGATCGTCTAACAATGTAATCGAATGACAAGAATCAACGTTTGGCGGAAATTGATGAGCGACATGTGCAAACCCGTCAGCAGCTGTCACGGCGATACTGCCAACCACCGTGACATGCAGTGCGTCCTAGTGCCGAAAAGTTTTTCAGCGATTAAATAAAAATGGAACTCTAACAAACGATGAAAATTCACTAACAATTACTAACATCGTCTAGCAATCGAATAGAATTATAAGAATCATCGTTTTGCTGAAATTGACGAGTTACATGTCCACAGCCTCAAGTGTTCGTTGCGGTGATGCTGACAACTTCACGTCGCTCGCAGCGCGCTCTAGGGCCGAAAAGTTTTTCATTAATTTAATAATAATTGAGCTCTAACAAACGATTTAAACCGACTAACAATCACTAACAAACGACTAACAATCGATTGGTCACGAAAGAAAGTTCGAAATCACTAGATAACCATTTTCTGCGGCTAACTTTGGCATAAATTTGTTTTTAGTTTTATTCAATAAATAAAGTCTAACAAACGCTCGGTTTTGTCTAACAAACACTGACAAACGACTAACAATCGATTGGCGTAAAAAAAATTCGATATTTCCATAGTCGGCGGCCAAGTTTATGGAGCTCTGTAAGACCGTGATCTACACATGCGGTCCGGAGCACTCCAGCGCCATCTAGCTCGATATCGTTTTGGAGACGAGCTGGAAGGCCGAGTGTGGCCTCCTGTATCTAGTCTTCATGCGCTATGGTCTCCTTGGGAGGTATCCTCGGTACGGCCGTGGGCGACCATAACCTAATCTTTCACATAAAACAGTTTCGGGTGTCTCGGTGCCAAATTTGAGCAGCGCATCCGCGACGTTGTCAGGTGTTTGTTCAAAATTCCATTCTATTATTTATGGAGTTTTAGAATTCATCGCGTATCAATAACATGTTTAATTGTAACTTTACCGATGGTATTTTTTTCGCTAAAGTAATGCCGAGTTATTTAAATGAGATTCTGACCAATTTGGTGCAATGTTTTTCAGTCCATTTTTATGGTAAAACTTTTTTCCTAAATGACGTTTAGGATATAATTTTTCAGTTTTTATTAGTTACTCGACAGTAAATAAAAAATTCACCACAAGTTTTGCACATTAGAATCGACAATAGGAACATTCAACACAAAGTTAACATAAATCAGAACAACTGTGGATAACATAAAATAAGTCTCTTCGTTAACTCTGAAGAACTAGTCGTACCTCCTTAACCCTAGGACCCTACTCTATTTGCACGAAACAAATAACTTAACCTGGGGTTACGCACACCCCAGTGCTGCTAATGAACTGTTGTTCGGAGAGATGTCGAACGCTAAAAAACTGATGGATCGAATAGACTGCGAGAAAAACCTAATATCATTTTTTCGCCATCAAAAATGGGATTGAACAAAGGAAGAAAAAGATTTTAGCATATCTCACTAAAAACTATTTAAAAAATCATCACACTTTTTGTTCGCGTATGTTGGACAATTTTTCGTTCATTCTTGAAAAACATCGTATGGACCAAGCTTAAAGAAATCGTAAGCAAATCTTTCGAAGTTCTTGACGAATTTTACACGGATTGAAAACCCTTTTTTAAATATGCATATGTTTTGACGTGGTTTCTTGAGGGAACAAGTGTAAATAAATGTTAAAAAAATTATTTTATGTAAAAAAAATACTGTTTTCTATTTACAGAAAACATATTAAAGGATATTAAGCTGATTGTACATGAAATTATTTTTTAAATAATACAGTCAGCTCAAGGTACAGGATATAGAACTGGGTTTGCATAACAGTACTGAAAAAGTCTCTACATGTAGTTTGACATGGGATATTTGAAACGAAAAAAAACGGAACGTATATTGTAGTAATTAATGCAAAAATGTAGATGTGTTCGTTGTAAATTCAGTTTGGTGCGCAATGAGAGCACTGCATCAAGCGATGATCTTGACAACGCGGGAATCGGCATTTAAGGTTTTGTTAGGTGACAAAATAGACCGCGCTACACCTTTGCTCCTTACACTGGCTTCGACCCTGACGCCATACGGCATGTTCATCTTATGAGCAGATGTATTGCGAGAGCGAGGAGCAGGAGGGTCGACTAACCACTTGTATCGTTTTTTTCCCGTAAAGCAATTACCACCGAGAGCAGATTGGTATATGCGACGCATTTTTATTCTCTCTACTTCTTGTGCGCTCGGGTAATCATCGCTGTCGGCACTGTCACGGGCAGAATCCCGTCCTAAAGAATCTTCATCAGAACCCGTTAATTCTTCCTCATGGTCTGATTACCGAACCGAATTGAAGTCAGCAACGAACCAGTGCCGTACAATATGCAGGAAGCACCCTTTGCTACTACATATGGAGCGATAATTTGATCAAATTAATTGGAAAACCAATGCCGTACGATATGCAAAAGCATCCGTTGCTTCTTCATATGGAGCGATAAACTTGATCACATTAATTGTGAAACCAGTTGGTGTTCGAAATTTTTATATAGATAGATAGAATTCTTATATAGATAATATAGATTGTTTTGAAGAATAATAACGAAATACGAAAATTTAGTCAATATGTTTTTGCTTGCTTGCGGAAGCAGTCACAAACAAAATTTATAGCCAAAACAAAACCCAAACAAACCCAAACAAACATAGACATCAGAAAATCCATAAGAATCTTGAATCCAGACAAAACTTTTACAAATAAACACACATGATACGCTGTACAGATAAAGAATAATAACGAAATATACGAATTAAGCCAATCTTTTTTTTTCGTTGCGGAAGCAGTAACAAACAAAATTTATTTCTTGTCACAAGAAAATTCATAATCTTGAATGCAGAAAAACTTTTACAAATTATCACACATTATGATTCGCTGCACAGATAAAGAATAATAAGGAAGTACGGAAATTAAGTCAATGTTTTTTTTTCGTTGCGGAAGCAGTAACAAACAAAATTTATTTATTGTCACAAGAAAATTCATAATTTCGAACCCAGAAAAATTGTTATAAATTATCACATATTATGATTCGCTGTACAGATAAAGAATAAGAAGGAAATACAGAGATTAAGTCCATGTTTTTTTTCGTTGCGGAAGCAGTAACAAACAAAATATATTTATCGACAGAAGAAAATTCATAATTTTGAATCCAGTCAAACCTTTTACAAATTATCATAAATTATGATTCGCTGTACAGATAAAGAACAATAACGAAATACAGAAATTAAGTCAATGTTTTCTTTTCGTTGCGGAAGCAGTAACAAACAAAATTTATTTGTGAACACGAGAAAATACATAACACTCGTTTAATCGTTTTCGCCGCAGATCACGATAAATATATTTTCTACAGAGACATTTATTTTTTATTAAATCTAACACAATTCGCGAAATTTATTAGTCCGCAGGGTCCGTCCGCACACGCTTTATTCTAACATGGATGACAAGCGGGAATCATCGATCGTGGATAGTGTCGGTTGCGTTCTTGTCGCTCGGTTCATTTCGGTTCGGTGATGTAGCAGCGACGCACACGGTGAAACCACCAACTACTAATAACTGGATTTTCGTGGACGCTTTTGAATCGTGATCGTCGTAAGCCTTCGTACTCCTTACCTCTAGTCTTCTTGCTTCTTGCATTTACAGATCGACTTTCACAGAAAATTGTATTCTAAACAGATTAGAAAATAATCGTTCGATTATGCCAATTGCAAATCGAAGAAAAGTAGTCCCTAGCCACGTTAGAAACACGCATTCTGACACTGGAACGCGTTTGGGTTTGTTTGGGTTAAAAAAAATCTCCCCCATTTATAAATCGTTTTCATCGGTTTTTGTATCGAACGGTATTCAGGACTTATGTATATTTTCCTTCCGTCTTTGTTTTCAAGACTTCCTTAAAGGGGAAAAAGAAATCGTAAACACAGTCCGTCACGATGAAGCGAAAAAAAACGATCGGACACGTGCACTTTCGAAAACTACTCAACCTGTATCTGATTGGTCGGGTTTTGAATTTTTGACCGAGCGTGTAAAGAAATACACTGGGCTGACAATTAAAAAATAGATGCAAATTTGCAAAATAACTGTGAAAAGAGCACATGTACAATTGACTTTATTTTTTGGTATATTATTAGAAAACATACAGATCGTATATGTATATACGGCAAAGATATCCGTAAAATTTAATTAAGCCCACTAGTTCGGACAGAAATACAAAGCCAGAAATGTATGCTTTAATTATATGATATTGGCTATAATCTGATTGAGCATTCTTTTTAGTTGCTTCGGTAAACAAATGATAATTTTTATAATTCAGTTTTTTTTAAATAAAAAAAAGGGTTTGAAGTTATTTCTGAAAAAGGGTTTGTTTATTTTGAATGTTTTGGTACAAAATTGAGTTTTATTTTTAGTGAAGAAACAAGCCATAGTATATTATTATTATTTTGTTAAAAAAGTTATGCAAAAAAATCGTTCGTTAGACGGTGTAGCCGATGCTGTACGAATAAAGTCACGAATAAAGTTGGTGTTCATACAATTCGTAAATTCATCAAATGAATGCTATTCGTGAATTCCATTCGTGCACAAAGTTTGTGAGTTCCTCGAGTACATTTTGTTCATCAATCAAATTGATTGTTTTTTCTTTCAGACCAACCAGGTGAATAAAGTTAGGTACATCTTGAAAAAAATATCTTTCCAGTTTTCAGAGTTACAAAAACATAGCCGTCCACCAAAAATAAAGCAAGAAGAGTAGGTACTATTCTTACGATTCGCAATATTCACGCCGATTTTTTAACAAAATGTAAAATCGAAGCCTCAGTAAGTTCGATATTGATTTGACAGTGATACTTTCCCTAACAAACGATCCAGAATAATCTTCCAAATATTTATTTGAACATTAATGTAGCAATATATGAATTATCTCAATTGTGTTTGCTCGAAAACTTTCCGGCGGAGCATGAAATCGATAGTACACACCATGAACGACTAACAAACATTGCATAACTCACTTAGGTCTCAGGGTTTTCGAGAGAAATGTACATTTTACGTTTATCGGCGCTTGATCAATCGTCTGCAGCGACGTAAATTGCACACGCTCGAAAAAAACCTCTTTTTTTGCTTCTTACGCTGCTATCCGGGACAAAAGAATGAAATATCGACCTAAATGAACAACCGTGTCGAGGAATAGGTTGACACAAAAGTACTTGAATAAAAGTAGCTCCACCATTTTTTCTTCTTTCCAGCCAGGCTGATGTGAAGCGGCCTTTATTAGCTTCTAAGCTATATTTACAGGCCTGATCTCTTTCGCAGTTGCACGGAGTCCGTTGCGACATAAGTTTGTCTGACAAGGAACATCCCTCAGGTGTCCGCCTCCGATTTTGTTGAAACTCATATATGTGATAGAGCATCGAAAACTTTGAGACACGTATTTTTTTTTATCGGCGGAAAATCGGATTTAAGGGGGGAAACCGCCCCTCAAAGAAAGGCGTGTCGAGGGGTGATTTTGCAGTTTCACCCAGAAGCAATCCACCGATCTGGATGAAACAAAAACGAAAATTCTTCTAATGAAAAGCGATGAAAAATCATCTATGAAATTGTTAAGAAAAAATTGAATTAGGGGGTAAACCACCCCTCAATTTGCCTTTTTTTACCCCACACTTAAGAGGGTTGTATGCACATTAATAAAACAGGTATCATTTTGAAGGGCAATTAAAATTAAAGTTGACGGGTTTTTGCGTTTTGGCGGCATAGCACATTTAAGGGGGTAAACCATCCCTAACATAAATTTATTTATCACGGTCGTTTTTTCTGTGTTTAAAGTATATCCGCTGATTTTAAATATTTCTATAAGCTACAATTTAATGTTTTATCATATTTCAAAATCATTACATTCGTCTTAAGGGGTAACACCCCTCTAACGAGAAACATCATTGAAGTATCCGCTCTCGATTTCGTTGAAACTCATATATGTGGTAAAGCATTGCAAACTATTAAACATGTTTTTTTGTATCGGCAGAAAAACGGTGTTAGGGGATGAAACCACCCCTCAAAGTTTCTCCCACAAGCAGTCCACCGATCTGAATGCAACAAAATCGAAATTTCCTCTAATATTAAGCGATAAAAAATCCACTACGAGAGTGTTGATTAGAAATATAATTGAGGGGTAAACCACCCCTCCATTTGCCCTTTTTCACCCCACGCTTAAGAGGGTTGTATGAAAATTAATAAAACAGGTATCATTTTGAAGGGGAATCAAAATTCAAGTTGGCGCGTTTTTGTGTTTCAACGGGACAGCAAATTTAAGGGGGTAAACCACCTCTAACCTAAATTTGTTCATCACCGTCGTGTTTTCTGTGTTTAACATGTATCCGCGGATTCAAAATATTCTCCCGCGTTTTTAAATTATTACGTTTTTAAATTTTCACATTTTAAGGGTAAACTACCCCTTCTAATTGCTTTTCGTTTGAAGTTTCGCGAAAGGTTTCACGAATTTCGTTAAAACTGTTTTCATTTCATCGGTAATATCAATTTTATGTTTGTGTGTGCAGGCATATTCGTTTTGAGTTTTAGGCGCGGTGCTTTGGAAGTGGGGACCTGGGGCTACCCCTTACTTATAAGGCTCATATTTTCATATTTTCGTACCGAAATGATTGTTCCTCTAATTCAAAATTTTTGATGAAAGCATCTCCCATGCAACGATGCAAAGCAGTAACAAAAATATATTAACGATACTATTAATAAAATTCAAATGGTATATATAAATATATTTGGTTTTTTCGTTTTTGTTATTCCGCGTAAAAAAAATCATACGCAGATAAATGTTTACTCTTCGATTCTTAAATGCGTAATTATCCAGAATGCTCCCGTTCGGAAATCTTTTATCTCTGTGTATGAAGTTATACAATCAACGAACAGACCGATGTTTATTTGCCTACGTATCAGCTTTTCTCGACTAACTGCAATAATTAATTCTTCCAGCGCGAATATTCTTATCGCGTCATGACGCGATACCGATATTTGCGCAAAATTTGTATTCTACGCAGAATTTTTACTCTGGGCAAATATTAAACTGCACGCTATTATCATCTTGAACTGCAAGACGTTAATCATACATTACCCGATAATGTGTTTACATTTTCGGGTAATGTGTGATTGGCCTCTGGCAGTTCAAGTTGTCAATAGCTTGCAGTTTTATCGCTTGCTTTATAAGACGGTTAGCATTCGAATTCTTCCATTCCACGTTAAAGTGAGCTACAAACAGTGTACTATGTATTGGATAATAAAAATTTCATCAGCCATGAAAGTCAACCCAATAAACGTTATCAAACTTCTACTAGCTACATTTGAAGCTATGGATATTTCACAAACGCCGGTTAACAACGCGGAAATTGAACTTGCGGACGGTTTTGAACAAATATTGATCAGTTCCATGCAAGACTATAATGGAGTTGAAATGATAGAGGAAGAAACGCTCGCTTTTCAAGAACCATTTAAACAGTACGAAGCCAATGCTGTAGAAGATACCGTATGGCAAAAGGATACTGGTGGTAGTGATTCTGACGCCTGTTCCAGTGATGATGAGGTGAACTACGATTACAAAAATAAAGCAGTTCAATACTGGAGGTCTGGTAAGACAAAAAACTATAGCCTCAAAACCGTCCAACAGAAATACAAATCTGTCAAGTCTGAAAGACAATTGCGGCGCTGGACACATCAGCTGAACAAAGGCGGTACTTATAAAGAAAAGCTAGCGCAAATTTCTGAATATACATAGAAGAATTTGAAGACTGCTCTAGATGCTGGTGTCATAATACATGATATTGATCTTCAAAAGTGGGCGCTACAAGCCCAAAAGGAGATAGGTTTCAATGATGTGCGATGTAAGGCCTCTCATAATTGGCTATGGAATTTTAAAAAACAGCATCGCATTGTATCCAGAAAAATCAATAAATTTGTAACGCGCAAAACTACGGGAGAAGAAGAACTTCTTCGGAAAAATGCAGAAAAATTTCTCGCCGATGTTGCACCACTGATAAAAAAGTATGGATCGGAAAATGTGTATAATTCGGATCAAAGCGGTTTTCATATGGAAATTCATTCGGCGCGAACTCTTGCAACGGAAGGAGAAAAGAAAGTTGAATGCGTTGTACAGTCAGTTTCTTCAATAACTCACAGCTATACAATTCAGCCTACTATAAGCGCTGAGGGGAAATTACTTTCCCCACTTTTCATCGTTTTAAAGGAGACGAAGGGTGAACTCGGACCACGAGTAGAGAAAGCGCTATTTCAAGCAGAAAACGTCTTTGTATTAGCATCCAAATCTGGAAAACTTACTTCTGGTGCGTATGCTCACATATTATGATGAATGATTTTTTTTTTAATATGAAATGTAATTGATGTCAACATTAGAATTTTTCTAAAATATTGAATGTGTTTTGTGTTAACAGAGCATTTCAAAACTTGGTTGGAAAAGGTTTTCTTTCCTAACGTCGGGAGACATAGCGTATTATTGATAGACTCCTGGAGTGGACACTGCCCTAAGGTTGTTCATGAAGCGACACCCCGTGATAAGAAGATGATCCCAATGATTATTCCAAAAGGTACAACTGGAAAAATTCAGCCGCTCGATGTATTTGGATTCAGAGTGTGGAAAAATTTCGTCCGACATTTTTCAGACAGTGTAATATTATTAAAATCTGATATGAATTTGCACTTGAGGAATAATATAATTAAATTGCAATCACTTACACACAATCAACTCTCATCACCGCGGTATTCTAATCTTTTTAAATATTCATGGTATAAAAGTAATTATATATCTAAAAAAACCAGAAGATTTTGAAAATCCTGTTACCTTTGGTTTTGGTGAATCGAACACACATTGTGAAATACCCGGTTGCAATAATTTGGCCATTATCAGATGTGCATGGTGCAAAAAGTCGTTGTGTTTAAAGCATTTTTTTGACGACTATCATTATTGCAGGAATTATGAGCCATGATTGTTGATAGTTATCATATGAAAAAAGTATATGTCACGAGATAATGATTTGACGGCATATGACTGCGATACTTTTCACAAGTACTATTAATTAAATCGGCTGATATGATTCCCAAATGAAATATGTCAAAATATATTAAAAACATGTTCGTTAACCTACTGTAAAACCCTCAGTTGCATTAATATGTTTAATTAAATAAACAGTAAAATAATAAAAATATACATTCCTCCACAAAACTACGTCGCTGGCTATATTATCGCTTGATCCAGGCGTATCATCGTTCCGAAATATACGAAGTGAGCCTTATAACTTATTCTGGAAATTATTATAATTAATGATATAGTAGAAGTGTATGTTTATTCCTCTGGAGATGCTTAATGGATGTGCATATTAAAATCGGAAGCGTCTCGACACGAAAATATGAGTCTTATCAGTAACGGGTAGCCCCATGTCCCCACTCCCAAAGTACCGCTCCTAAAACTCAAAACGAATATGCCTGCACACACAAACACAAAATTGATATTACAGATTAAATGAAAACAGTTTTAACGAAATTCGTGAAACCTTTCGCGAAACTTCAAACGAAAAGCAATTAGAAGGGGTAGTTTACCCTTAAAATGTAAAAATTTAAAAACGTAATAATTTAAAAATGCGGGAGTATATTTTGAATCCGCGGATACATGTTAAACACAGAAAACACGACGGTGATGAACAAATTTATGTTAGGGGTGGATTACCCCCTTAAATTTGCTGTTCCGCTGAAACGCAAAAACGCGGTAACTTGAATTTTGATTCCCCTTCAAAATGATACTCGTTTCATTAATTTTCATACAACCCTCTTAAGCGTGGGGTGAAAAACGAAAAATGGAGGGGTGGTTTACCCCTTAATTATATTTCTAATCAACACTCTCGTAGTGGATTTCTCATCGCTTAATATTAGAGGAATTTTCGATTTTGTTTCATTCAGATCGGTGGACTGCTTGTGGGAGAAACTTTGAGGGGTGGTTTCATCCCCTAACACCGGTTTTCTGCCGATACAAAAAAAACATGTTTAATAGTTTGCAATGCTTTACCACATATATGAGTTTCAACGAAATCGAGAGCGGATACTTCAATGATGTTTCTCGTCAGAGGCGTAGTTACCCCTTAAGACGAATGTAATAATTTTGAAATATGATAAAACATTAAATTGTAGCTTATAGAAATATTTGAAATCAGCGGATATACTTTAAACACAGAAAAAACGACCGTGATAAATAAATTTATGTTAGGGGGGGTTTACCCCCTTAAATGTGCTATGCCGCCAAAACGCAAAAACCCGTCAACTTTAATTTTAATTGCCCTTCAAAATGATACCTGTTTTATTAATTTGCATACAACCCTCTTAAGTGTGGGGTGAAAAAAGGCAAATTGAGGGGTGGTTTACCCTCTAATTCAATTTTTTCTTAACAATTTCATAGTGGATTTTTCATCGCTTTTCATTAGAAGAATTTTCGTTTTTGTTTCATTCAGATCGGTGGATTGCTTCTGGGTGAAACTGCAAAATCATCCCTCGACACGCCTTTCTTTGAGGGGCGGTTTCCCCCCTTAAATCCGTTTTTCCGCCGATAAAAAAAAAATACGTGCCTCAAAGTTTTCGATGCTCTATCACATATATGAGTTACAACAAAATCGGAGGCGGACACCTGAGGGATGTTCCTGTGAGATGCGTAATTTTTTTCCCTGTGGGAAATAATAGCTAAGCTTTTATAATTCCTGCATTCCCAGCCAAAGTTTGGGTCGATTATGCTTTTAGTACTTCGTGTCTGAACGAAAATCCGAAAAAATTCAGACCCATTAAAGTTGTGTAAACATTGATTTCGAATAATAATGGTGCCAAAAAGTAATCACCAAATAGTTTAAGTAAGCAATTGTTCACGAAATAATGTCACAAATTTTTTTTTCTTGATATTTAATGACCGTTGAATGTTCTGAATACTTATGCTTTTTTTCAGCATTTCCATTTTTTTTTAACTTTTGTTTACCGAAAAATGAACACACAACTACGGCAGGTTTAGATTTTTTTGAAAAAATGTTTCACATTGTCCCTAAGAAGTTTCACGCACACATTACGTAAATCGAGCTCTTATTTCGAAAAGATATCGAATGCGGCATTTCGTTTTTCTTCTGGATATGAAATGTTACCAGTCGGATGAAGTAATCCCGCGTTTTAATATTTCTCGAACAAATAATTCTCGAAATACGTATATTCTTGTAAAATAGACATCACTGTAATTTGCAAGTGGATTGTGTTCCTCAGAGGTTCGAAGACTTCATCCGGAAGCTGCGAAACTATATTGATAGGCTGGCAAAGTTTGAGCTTTTTTTCGCGAAAGTTTTCAAGCGTGTTTCCTGTCGGCAAATAGTGAAATGTCTTTCATGTCACCTAGGTATAGGACTCCAGCTAATAAGAGAAATTCGCTGCTGTAACTACAGGCAAATGAAAAGATCGCTTAATTACGGTATCTTAAGTTTGAGCTTGCGTAAAACATTGAAGGTCCGAACGAGGCGCTACGATTCGAACCTTCCGGAAAATAAATTTCAATTCCTTTGTCTCTTACAGTTCGAATTTCCGGTAAAAAATGGAATCAATCAAGTCTTACTCTTCCTTTTGAACGGCAAACCTTCAATACATGAAAAGCAATTCAAGCCAAGAGAATTCTTCCTTTCCTCGAGATTCGAAGTATCAAGGATGTATGATAATTACATTGATTGCTACTTCTGCTAAGTCAGCGGCATTGTTGTCTAAGTCTCGAGAGGACCCTTAATTTCAGCGATGGGGAGATTCTGCTCTTCTAAGATTAAAGAAGAATTAGGAAAGAGCCTATAACGATAGACGAATTAGACAAAAGTCCAGTACTACAAAGTGCCACCCCAAGTTGACCGCTAATTTCCATCATTTTTTGGTATTGCTGCGCGCCCGAGGCACCGGAATTGCTATCCATGTTTTTGCTGTTTTTTGTTGTTCGGCAAGCCTGGCAATGCATCGTAATGTTTTCTATCTTCTTTATCATTTTTAGAGCTTCACTTCATCTGTATTATGTGACACCTCTGACATCAACATATTTGCAGACTGCAGTAGGATAAGAAGTGTCACCTTGAGATAGCTGGCCTGACATCGCCTAGCTCCCAATATTGATACCATGGAGACTAGCCCTTAAAGTGCACACTGGGTCGTTTTGACCCATGCATTTTCCTTTCGCCGGTTGTACCACGAAATATAACGGTCTTTTTCCCGAATATTTGACGGGGTGATGTTCCCCCACTCTTCCTGACTAGGTAAGCCATGGTAGGAATTTTCTGTCCGTGTTAGTATTCATCGGACAGCCATCGGAAATAGACCTTGGGTCATATTGCCCCGTGTGTGCACTAGTGCGTTGAAAATTGAATTTTTTTTTCGAGTGAAATTGTGTTTGTTATCTCAACAGGTGAGTGTATTGTGATAAAAAATGCTACTAGATATTTTTTTTTACGTTTCAATAATAATAAATCGCAAATGTAGAATGTCGAACGAGGAGTCTGAGAGTTCGTTGGAACGCGTTCTACTCGCGGAGTCAGATGACGATGACTTCGGGGGCAATACGTCCAATGAGGATGACGACTATATACAGGAAATGGAGGAGGAAACTGCTGATAGTGAGGACGACATCGATAACCTGGGTGCGGAAACGAGCTGCCAGCAACAGCGTGCCTTTAGTGCCCGCTCTCGCGGTAGGCCGGTCACTCGTTTGGCGGGAAAGGACGGTTATACCTGGAGCAAGAAATCTTCTCACACCTCAGGTAATAAATGTACTTAAATAGTAATAATAATAATAATAAGTCCGTGAACGCTGTACAATGGGTACGGGGGCTCATTAGCGACGGAATTTCTAATTTCGATTTGAAACGGTATACAAAGTGAGAGAATTTTTTTTTTTACAAGGGCTCGATGTTTCCAGTATAAATATAACATTATCTCGAGTATGAAGACGTTGCATTGCCAACAAATTTCGAACGTTAATATAATACATAGATTTGTATACAATTTTTTACTCCAAAAATTTTCTATTCTTATTTTTCATTATTTGATTTGTTTATAAAATGTTCAGATCGGTTTTCGAGGACGAATATAAACATTCCGGGCCCAAAAAGTGATGGAAAAAATTGCAAAACGATCGAGGAATTTTTTGAAATCCTGTTTACGAAACAGATCAGAAATCTGATAACACACTACACCAACATAAAAATTCAAAAGTTCTGGACGCTGTAGTCGCGAATCAAAATGTACTCCAAACTTACCACAAGCTAACCGATTCAATTGAGATCGACGCTTTTATCGGGCTCCTATTTTATACGGGTACGTGGAAAGCGAATCGGGTTTGGGTGAAAGATCTCTGGTCCCACGAAGAAGGCTACAACGTCTACCGTTCGACGATGGCTTGCAGGCGGTTCATCTTTCTAGCGGAATGTTTACGTTTTGATGACATTTCAAATCGAACAAACCCAGACCGCTTCTCAGGCATCAACGAAATTTGGAGCATCTTTATCGCAAATTGTACGAAGAATTACAATCCGCACACATATTGCACCGTTGACGAGCAACTTTTAGGATTCCGTGGAAAATGTCCTTTCCGCGTATACATCAAGAGCAAACCGGATCGCTACGGGTTAAAAATCGTCACGCTCAACGACGTCAAAACATTTTACTTGGTAAGCCCCTACTTGGTATCTCCTTAGCAATATCAATTCTTGTTGAGTTTCATCTCTGTTATTTATAAAAATATTTCAAATGCAGATCAATGCTGTACCGTACACCGGAAAGATTCGAGTCGAAAAAGGGCAATCTGTACCTTCGCACGTTTTCGAACAAGTCACGGAACCAATCCACGGGACGAATCGGAGCGTCACGTGTGACAATTGGTTTACGTCGATACCTTTACTGGAAAAAATGATGAAGGAGCCATTCAACCTTACTATCACTGGCACGATACGGAAGAACAAGCGGGAAATACCATTGGAAATGAAAATTGCTGACATGGAAGAATCATCGAAGTACGGTTATCATAGGAACATCACGCTGTTGTCCTGGACTCCAAAAAAAACAAAATAGTGCTGTTGGCTTCATGGCATAGACATGACAGTAAAAATGGTAGCAGTGGAAAACCATTAAGGCAGGATTCTACTTTGAAACTTTGAAAAAAAATTTTTTTTTTTACATTTTTCGAAAGTAAATATTTTCAAGAATCGTCGGTCAAAATTTTATATAGTTCCAAGCAGTCTAACTATCCTTTTTCGCCTTTCGAACGCACCTACCTGAGCGCGCTATTGTGACCCGCCCGGCGCGCGGCCCGGATCGGCCGTCTACCTGGCTTTGTTCGCTAAGACAGATGTTCCCCTATCGTAAACCGTTATACCTATATATGCTTATTAACCAAAGTACATACCCTTGCTTCTCTATATTACCCTTCCTTTATAATTTTCCCTTCGCTTTATAATTCCGGAGAGGAGAATCATTCGTGATTTGGAGTTCGAACGTGAAGCATCTATCTGTTCGCAATGAATACGAAGAAAGTGTATCGTGCACAGAAAAGTTCTAGTCGTCCATCTAGAACTAGAAAACGTTCTTTTCACGGAAACAGATTTACTGACGAAGTTAGTACGAGCAGCACGAGTTCGTCAGCAGCAAAATTGAAAAAATCGAACGATCCGAGTTTTGATGTGAAAGTTGATAACACTGGTGGTTATTGTTTTATTCATTTTTTCTCCGTGTTCTCAATGCTCTCACAGTGGGCAGTGTGTTCTGTTTGCCATGTACAAATGAAATTTTCGTAATATCGGATGCGAGGCCTTGGTTTCAAAGTGTGCGTTACTTGTGGCTGTGGAGACAGGTACATCGATTCGTGTCCGATGATCGGCCATGGATATGAAATAAATCGTCGACTCGTATTTGTGTTTCGTATGCTTGGTATTGGCTTTCAAGGGATACAGTTATTTTGTGGACTGATGGAATTACAGACAACTTTCAATATAAAAATGTATTATGAAATCTTAGACATCAAAATCGCGGTCAAAAGTGTATTCGATCTAGTTCAACGCAAGGCGATCGATGAAGAAAAAACGTTAAATGTGGAAAAGGGACTTGGTGAAAATCTGACGGTTTCTGGAGACGGATCCTGGGCAAAAAGAGGTTTTACTTCGCTCACTGGTATCGTGTCTTTAATTGGCAAGCACAGCAAAAAAATTCTTGACGTTGCAGTTATGTCAAGTTATTGCGGAGCATGTGCTTATCGTAAAAAAATCACAGACGCTATTGGTTTCGCTGCGTGGTATGAAAAACATAAAGACAATTGTAGTGCGAATCACGAAGGTAGTGCCGGTAAAATGGAGGTTCAAGGTGTTGTGAAAATGTTTTTAAGATCGGAAGAGAAATATGGATTGCGATATGGCTTTTATATCGGGTTTGGCGACTCGAAAACATTTAAAATGCTGCTTGATACACACCCGTACGGCGAAGACTTCTTCGTGAAAAAGCTGGAGTGTGTGCTACATGTTGCCAAAAGAATTTTCAAACGCGCAAGTGATGCGAAGAAAATTTTAACTCAAAGGAGAAAAGCTGGGAGTGCAGAACTGAAGGACGGAGAAAAAAAAACGAAAAAAGTAGCTGCACCGAAGATAGTTGTGAAGAAACCAAAAGTCGTGATTAATAAAGTGAAGACTGCTGATCTAACTATCAAATTAATGAAAGAGTTATCTAAAAACTACAGTCTCGCAATTCAAAGGAATTCAAATTCAGTAGAAAGCATGCGAAACGAGATCTGGGCCGGCTATTACCACAAAATATCAACAGACTCCAAACCACAGCATACGCACTGTTCAGACGGCTGGTGCAAGTATAAGAAGGCCGAAGCAAACAACGCTTTAAAAAATTATAAACATCCTCCTGCTCTTGCTAGTGACGTACAAGAGGTGCTGAAGCCGATCTACGAGGATCTAACAAAAACGGAATTACTGGAGAGATGTTTGGGTGGAAACACTGAAAATAACAACGAATGTTTCAACTCTACAGTTTGGGCTATGGCACCGAAACATGTCTTTAATGGCAAAAAAATCGTCAAAATTGCGTGCCTTACTGCTGCCTGCGTTTTTAATGAAGGATTCAGCCCAGTTTTAAAAATAATGGAAGTCATGGGCATTACAATCGGCCCAACCGTCATGCAGTTCGCCACTATGCGCGACCAACGTCGCATCGTTCGAGCGAACCGCCGCTCGACTGAGGCTTCTAAGCAGGGCAGAATTAAAAAAAAAAAAAGGCTAAATTGGATGAAAACACCCACCTGGAACACGTCGAAGGCATATTATATGGCCCAGGCATCGCTGATTGAGGGTAAGATAATTTTTTCTACGATTGATTACTCACCAAAACTTTAAACGCGTCTTTCTCGAAACGACATTTTCAAGCATCGTGGTCGTGATAACTCAAAAAGTACTGAACCGATCCTTATGAAATTTGGAACACATATTCTATATGTGTGTACCAACCGACCTCACTACAATCAACTTAAAATTTTGATTAGAACTATTTTTTTATTGCAAAAAAAGACCCAAAAAAACGCATTTTTTTTTTTCGTATTTTAGCCACCATTTTGTTAATTTTGCACGTAGATGAAATATTCTAGTTAGGTCGGTTCCTGAAGACATACTGAACATGAAACTATTTGATTTTTTTGTTTCAGACCATCCGTCGGGAAGATTTCACGACCACGGCAACGGTACCTGCTTTTCGAGGCGTTGGCTTTAAACATATTTTACGTGTACAAAAAATGAATAAAATACATTTAATTTTTTTTTTATGTACTTAAAGAGTGTATTTATTGAACAGTTTAAACCCCATATCGATATCTTTAATAGTATTCTCAGAAAAAATTCACGAAAATAGCGTTTTTTTCATGGTTTCAAAGTAGAATCCTACCTTAAATAGCAATCCTTACGGGGACGAGTGCACAGTGACGAAAAATGAGTGTGTCGGACACGTGCAAAAGCGTATGGGTACTCGTTTACGGAATAAAAGAAAAACCGAGAAACTTGGAGGAAAGAAGGGGCTAACGGAGAGTGTCATTAAGAAATTGACGATTTACTACGATCTGTCAATTCGTTGAAATATGAACTCAGTAGAAGGTATGAAGAGAGCTATTATGGCAACACTAGGCCATTATTGTTCCACCGATGAAAATCCTCGGCATGAAAATTGTCCAGAAGGCGCGGAGAGGTGGTGCGAATGACGCAAGGCTCAAGTGGCGAATAATCTGGCATCTTTCAAACACCCGGCAAGATTAATTAATGACAATGTAGAGAAGTACATTCGTCCAATTTACGAAGATCTTTCAAATGACGATTTATTGACGCGGTGCTTAGGCGGACAGACTCAAAATTCGAACGAATCGTTCAATTCGATTGTGTGGCGCCTAAATCCGAAACACGTAAATTCCGTCTATAAAATCGTCGAAATAGCCGCAAATATGGCTACAGGCATTTTCAACGAGGGTTATTCAGCTGTGGTTTCTACCATGCAGCTCCTCAATATTGTCATCAGGCAGAAGTGCAAAAACTTTGCTGACACCGTCGATGCTGAGCGCATAACATGGGAGTACCGGCGCGCATCATTTTCCAGCAAGGAGGCTCGTACAGCTCGAAGATCGGAAAGCCTCCGCCAAAACGAGTTTTTTGAAGAAGAGGAAGGATTATTGTATGGCCCGGGGATAGCTGATTAACATTTAATTAGTGTAAGTATCCAAAAACTTATATTTTTTTGGACCGAAAACTTTAAAGCCCGTTTTTCTCGAGTTTTCATTTTCACAAGTTTTAGAAAACGGTGCCGGCGATAGCAAAAACAATATATGTCCGATCGAAAAAAATCAAAGTGATCTAGCTTCAGTATTAAATTATCTTCTATTTGAACTAAAAAAGTTGGACAAAAGTACTATTTAAATTACTTGTTTTGCAACTTAGAGTGAATTTTTTTATTCAAAAAAGTGAATTTTTTTTCAAACTTCGAAAAAATTTGGAATTTCATCATTTCTTCGGTATTTTTTTAGTTCATATAGAAAAGGAACTTATAAAAACTAAAAAAAAATTTGGTTCGACTGTTTCAGATGCATCGCACGACCTTCATCACCGGCACCGATTTACAAGTGCAGACTCCAGTCGCCCCAGAAAAATCGTTATAACTTTGAAAAATTTCAATATTTTTAAATAATAAAACTTGTTTTTTAAAGCTTGAATATAATACACTATGCCCTCAAAATTTCGTTTACCGCAATCATTTCCTTCCCTTTCAAAAAAATTGCTGGAAAAACGCTTTGTTCGGCTTCTAAAGCAGACTACTGCCTAACACGTTTAAAAATCAGGTGCAACCGTTAACTCCACGAGAAAACAATTTCGCACCCCAAATTCGAAACAGTGGACTAAATAGAATCCAATTCCAAGGGAATTTTATCCAAAGAGGAGCTAATGAGCCCCGCGATGGAAATCCGTCTAATAGATCACCAAATAACGCTGTGTTTAAACCTGCCGTTATTTGCTGCTATTGTAAAAATCCGGGACATGTAATCGAAGAGTGTCGTAAAACAGAATACGTAAATTCACTCAGGAATCAAGAAATAAACCGACGATCCCCAATTCCGAAAAATTTTACTGCAACACAAAATTCCCCAAAAGTAAAATTCCAAGCTGAAAACGAACCACCAAAACTTCATTTGTGCGCAGTATCAGACATGCCGAGCCGGAAGAAAATCAAGAACGACCTCGACGAGTTGCCGTCGTTCTTTTAAATCGCACCAGCAATGTGCCTGTAATTTCCGTCGAATCTCAGGATTTCATAGATACGACACTTTTAATGATCGATACAGGTTCCGCGCTAAATCTAATTAAAAATTGTAAAATTTCGCTCGGAGTGGAAGTAGACAGAACTGACATTATTAGAATCAGTGGAATAACAAAAAACTATGTTATTACATTGGGAAAAGTCCAAATTCGAATTTTAAATTCAACCGTAACTTTTCACCTGGTTGCGGACATTTTCCAATCGAAGATGACGGGCTAATCGGGAGTGAATTTTTCAACACACATCATGTTGATGTATCGTATTCCGAGAAATGCCTTAAATGGGGGAGAAATCATTTTCCATTCGTCAAACTTGAAACTATAGTTATTCTTGCACGCACAAGAGGACATTTCTATGTACGCGTAGCCAACCCCGAAGTCAGAGAAGGATATTTACCTAAATTAAAAGTATCCGAAGGAATATACCTAGGGAATGCGCTGGTTACCAATAATAAAGGCAAGGCGCATCTCTATCTAATTAATACTACGGAAGAAGAAATCGAGGTCGCTGTACCAGTTCTAGAGTTACTACCATATGAACTCATATCCAACTCTTTGCAGCAACAAGTTGGAGGGGAGACTAAACCGCCCTCGTCGCAAGACTATAAAAAGGTGGACGAAAAAGAAAATCAATATCCACCTAAATCGCACTGCATCGAATCCAGGACCTATCACAAGGTCTTCTAACTCTGCTCATTTATTCAAAATCGATTGTCAAAATCCTATGGTAACTGAGCCTACTAATTCAAGTGACCCTAAAAATCGAGTCCAACAAATACTAAATCTGTTACGCTTGAACGACCTCAATGAAGAGGAGCAAGAAAGTGTTAAGCGTCACGTTGAGGAATTTCAAGATCGATACTATCTCCCAGGGGAAAAACTTATGGCAACAAGCGTCATCCAGCATTGAATATCTACACCGGATGAGCTACCTATCAATACTCGCCAATATCGCTATCCGCCCACTCTAAAAGAAGAAATCAATCGTCAAGTCAATGAATTAGTAGATGGGGGAATAATACAACCCTCTCAATCTCCATATAACTCACCAGTGTGGATTGTACCTAAAAAGGCAGACTCCAAAGGAAACAAACGTTGGCGAATGGGTTTAGATTACCGAGCGCTCAACGAGAAAACTATTACGGACGCATACCCGCTTCCACTTATCAACGAAATCTTAGATCAATTTGGAGGAGCCATGTACTTTTCAACTTTTGATCTCGCTTCTGGATTTCATCAAATTAAGATGCATCCAGAGGATCGCCACAAAACCGCTTTTTCAACACCCTACGGTCATTACGAATTTGCAAGGATGCCATTTGGATTAAAAAACGCACCTGCAACATTCCAACGTCTTATGAATCAAGTTCTAACAGGAATACAAGGCTCCGACGCATTCGTATATTTAGATGATATGGTGATATACGCATCGACATTGGAGGAACACGAACTAAAAATCGAACGGTTGATGAAGCGACTACGAGACGCGCAACTTAAGCTGCAGCCGGATAAATGCGAATTCCTTCGACCAGAAGTTGTATACCTAGGCCATGTCATCAGTAAGGCAGGAGTACGACCTGATCCATCAAAACTGACGGCAGTCAAAGAATTTCCACAACCAAAGAATACCAAAAATGTGCGACAATTCTTGGGGCTTGCTGGATATTACAGAAGATTTATCAAAAACTTTTCGCAGATCGCAAAACCACTTACCACGTTATTAAAAAAGGAATGCACCTTCCGATGGGATGCACCACAACAGGAAGCTTTCGAAACACTACGAGATCTACTATGCCAAGAACCAGTACTACAATATCCTGACTTCACACAACAATTCATCGTCACAACGGACGCCTCAGGATCAGCAGTAGGAGGAATACTAAGTCAAGGCATTTTGGGAAAGGATCGTCCCATCGCTTATACTTCACGTGTTTTAAACGAAACAGAGCAAAAATATAGCACGTATGAAAAAGAAGCCGTCGCAATATTGCATTCAGTGTCACAATTCCGACCTTACCTGTACGGAAGACGCTTCAAACTTGTAACGGATTATAAGCCACTTGTATAGCTACATACGTCAAAGGATCCTACATCACGATTAACTCGTTGGCGTCTACGACTTGAGGAATACGATTATGAAGTAGTATACAAGGCTGGCACGACAAATGTCAATGCAGATGCACTATCGCGAAACCCATATACTCAAAGGACACCAAGGATCCGAACAGAACAAATTCACCCTACAAGTAAAAGAAATAAATCAGACACCGAAGAGGATGAACAGGAGGAATTAGAAGACGGACCATTGACTAAAAGACTACGAAGAAGCATCACGCAGTTTTTAAACAGGAAGGAAGGGAAAACGCAAGTACTACCCGCTCAACTAACCCCAAATGATGAACCCATAGCTAGACGACTACGAAGTGCCGGGAAAAGTATTGGAGCAACAGTTACCGAACCAGTCAAATGAACAGCAAGGCGCATATTGAAAAGATTAAGAAATCAGCAGGGCAACGTGCAAGATCAACAGGACCAGGCAGAATCAACAGACGCAACGCAGCCACAGGAAGAAGAAAAAGAAGAAGCAGTGACCAAATTAATATGCGAAGAAAGCCTCTATACGTCAAGTGATGAGTCTGACGAAAATTACTTTGATCAAGTTGACGGAGCTTCGGAATTCAGCATCAATGATGACTCAGAGGACGAAGAATGTCAGATAAAGAGAGGAAAAGATTCCCTTGTACCAAAAGCCAACTATTTGCCCATTGAGGTAAGAGAGCAACTATTTATGAGAAAAGACAATTACCTGTACTTTGTTTCTGAGACAGGAGAACCCTGTGATGAAGGATCGAAAGCCTTGTTCGAAAGACGAGCACTACCAAAGTTCTCAAATGCAAAAATCGGAGAAGTCCAGGCCGTGAAAAGTAACTCCAAATTCCACGTCGCCATAATAGTAAAGGATGCAAATGGAAAACTAATAGGACGACAGGAATTATTGAAAATTTGCAGTAACCTTGGAAGACTCTTGCGAAGAACTAGACTCTCTACCATCAGCATAGCCAAAACCAAGGAAATTAATGGAATCAGCTGGGAAAACGTTATCGGACCCATACATAAGAACATCAAGGATATACCAATGCAGTTGATAATTTGCCTAGGGCAAATCCAATATGCAACAAAAGACAAACCCGAGGATATAATGGAAGAAGCACATAACTCAGCACTAGGAAGACATAAAGGAGTAACCAAAACATATAATCGAATACGTCAACGTTACTACTGGGAAAATATGAAGGAAGAAGTACAGCAATTCATTAGCCACTGTTTAAAATGCCATCTAAAAAAGTTAGTACGAGTGAAAACCAAACAACCAATGGTAATCACAGACACACCGGATTCCGCGTTCGACAAGATAGCTATGGACATAGTCGGACCACTACCCATAACAAGGAAAGGCAACGAATATATACTTACCATTCAAGATCTACTGACTAAATACTGCTTAGCAAATCCATTAAGAAGAGCTACGTCAGCAAACATCGCAGACGCATTGATAAAGAATTTTATATGCATATTTGGAGCACCGAAAATAATACTAACAGACCAAGGAGCTAATTTTCTGAGTAACCTGATGAAAGGCGTGGCAAAAAGATTCAAAATCAAGCAATGCCGAACAACAGCATACCACCCGCAGTCAAATGGATCATTGGAACGATCGCACCATTCGCTGATAGAGTACCTGAAGCAATTCATCGACAGGGACAATGAATGGGATGACTTATTGGAATTCACGAGGGAACCAAACACACCCCGTACGAGCTAGTATTTGGAAAACTAGCTCGAAAACCATCTTTTGAACGGGAATCCGAGGAAGAGCCACGAACCTATGGGGATTATTTAACAGAATTAGCCACCAAATTACATGACATTCAGAGGATCGCAAAAGAAAATCTGATCACCGCAAAGGAAAGGTCAAAGAAATACTACGATAGGAAAATAAAACCACAGGAATTCAATCTAGGAGATAGAGTATTCCTACAAAAAGGCCAGAAACAGGGGAAATTCGGGGATCACTACACTGGCCCACATGAAGTTTGCGAAATCAAGAGAGACGGAAATGTGAAAATTAAAGTGGGACCTGAAACCCAAGTAGTCCATCCAAATCGACTCCGCTTATCACCTCTAGATTTAAGAGAAAGCAGTAGCGATGAATAAGCAATACCAATGAAACATTTCCTTTCTTTTCTTTTCAATAGAAAAACAAAAAGGGGAAGAGGAAGAGAAAGGAAAAGGGATGGGCGATCAACAATACGTCATCGACATTGAGGTCTTCCTAGTCGAAGAAAACAATGTAGTGCTGAAGGAAGTAGCCATAGTATCGTTATCAGGAAACTATATGGATTGTTGGACGCTTGGACCTCCCGGGGACTACTCTAAGCTGACCGAACGTGCCAAATTATTTAATCGTGACCTCACCAGTAATGGCCATGGCCTGCTCTGGGGGGAAGGATACATTCCGTATGGATGGGGAATCGATAAATTAAAACATATAACCCTATCTGCCAAAAAAATCTACGTTTTTGGGAAAGGGCAGGACAAGTTCCTGAAGCCCCTTATAGGATGTCCTATTAGGGATATCCAAACAAATACATTAACATACGACCGGCTCCCTCCGATCAAATGTTTCTGCATCCACCATGGCGTACAACTAAAAGAGAAATTCAGTTGCGCATTAAATAACGCTGTGAGGATAAAACGATACCTCTGGCAAAATTGGCAACAAGTCATCCGTGAACAACAAACTAATGAAGACATGATTCTTTCCATGACATCACCGTTGCTACCCAACACCCCCTTACCGCCACAAGAGGAAACCTATATGAATATGGCCGGTCCTTCAAACATCAAGCCACTCCCGAAGCTAAAGGTGCTCAACCGCTCAAGGACTTATGAAAACATACCGAAAAGGGCACAACCCCTACTCGGAGGTACGTCCGCAATAGCGATACTAGCTATACTAGTGTGTTTTCTCAACCCCGTGTTTGGCCTAGTCGGGTACGACTGTGGATCAAACCGACTTAACATCACCACCTTGTCTTTACTGGATGTAGAAGAGTGCGATATACCACCCACTAGACTAAGGGTTCACGAAACACATATACAGCTACTTCAATTAAACGAATTCACAAAAACTCCAGTCCTACAATGCAAAATTTCCATCGAACGGACGGTGTTCTACTGTGGAATGCACTCACACATTTCACTAGTAGCCTATGGAGAAATGGAATACTTAGATGAAATCAGCCACGAAGCTTGCAGCAAGATACATCAAACCGGCATCTACCAATACGCGCCCAATGTCATTATCACAGGAATAAAATCTAACTCCACCACTCATCGCAGCGTGGTATTAGCAGGTCAACTAACGATGGATGGAACATGTAAGGGGACTCAATACTCAGACCCTTACGGAACCTGGAGTGACGTCGTTGTCCAAGGTATCCTCCGGATCACCCTAGTAACTACTACGCGGTAGTTAATATAAACGACAACAAGGTAACCCTACAATCAGGAATATCGTGCGAACTAACAGGGGGAACCTGCATGGATGTTGACGGAGGTTACACCTTTTGGAACCCGATACCAGAAGCGGACGACTGCAGTTTCAACCGATACGATGTTCTCTGCAATGGACCACCAAAGAAAATAAGAGATGAATCGCACAGATTTGAAGTACTATGTACGGTAAATACACCCGACGCTACGTTCGCCCTTATAAGGAGGGAAACGCGGGTAAAATGCGGGCGTACCCTACACCAAACCGAACATCCCAAACTGTTCATTCTGGAAGCAGCCGAGGACTTTAATTTAGCAAGACGAACCACGATGGAGAACTTCGATATTTTTGCGTATATGAACACGAAATTTGTATATGTGGAAAGGCACGTCCGTGGCCAAATGAACCTCCTCTACAGAAAGGTTCTACAGCAAAATTGTGACCTAGAAAGACAAGTGTTAATGAACGCTCTCTCCACGGCTACACAAGCACTAGATGAGTTCGCCTACCAATTCATGAAAGGACCAGGATATATGGCGGTCATAGCCAGGGAAGTCATACACACAATGAAGTGTGTACCCGTTAACGTAATCGTCAGGAAAACGGAGGACTGCTACTTGGAATTACCCGTTAGCAGAACTAACCAAAGCCTCTTCCTAGCCCCAAGAACCCACCTCCTCCGCCAATCAGGAACACAAATAAGTTGCAACGTTTTAATACCAACCATGTACCGACTCGAGGACGCATGGTACAAGTTCTTACCAGGACCCGTCGAAGGCATGCCACCGCCAAAAATTAAACTCCGACCAAAACCCACATGGAGATACGCCAGCCCCGAATACCTCGCCACAAGTGGAATATATTCACAAGAAGAAATCGAGAAACTGAAAAACTATATTATGTTCCCTGTGGAAAACCCAGCGATCCTTAATGTCGTAGCAAGAAGCCTTACCGGGGAGCCAACGACTCGGCAAGGCGTGTCAATCATGAGTTTGATAGACGAAGAAGCATTAAAAGAACTGACCAATAGCACATGGGAAAGGATTTGGAAATTGTTCATGACATTTAGTACCGCAAGCGCTGTTATAATTGGGATATTGATGGTGTTTCGACTAATAAAGCTCATAGCGGATACACTGATTCATGGATATGCGTTACACGATGTATACGGTTGGTCAATCCACCTGATAGGGGCAATATGGAGTTCAGCAACCCACCTACTATTACACTTGAAAACGAAGAAAACTACAAATGAAACTCAAGGGAAAGAAATGCCACTAACACAAGAGGAGCAGACCCTCAAGGAAATTAAAGTGCCCCTTTACCCTACTCACGAATTCGGAGAACTAATTAATGGACGGAAGGAACCCGAAAAATTTACTGTCGCTTACACCCTAGCACAACCACATTAAAACAATTGTATAATCCCATATCCACTAACCCTTTTTTACAGAAACAAGAAAGTGGTAGAAGGGAGACGAAATCACCAATAATGAATCAATGGGAATACATATTACCAAGCGGCAGTATCACCCCGGACTACCTGAGAAACAATGAAACTGAAATACTGGCTTTCCTCAAGGGCTTACGCTCGGCCCAAAAGATTGCAAGGGAAGGACCAATCGGGTATTTTATCATACTTCCATGGTCGCTCCCCACGTCAGAGCTAGACATCGCAAGATCAACGGACCAAGCTGTATATGATGTGCCCCAAATACACCCACCGAACGAAGACATGGCCATCAGCGCAGTAATGCGGGAATGGCCTGAAACAGTCATACCGGTAGTGATGACCTGGTCAAACTCGGAAGAAGAATCACCCTCTGAAACAACCCGGTCCAAATGAACATCCCCACTAAACCGAGTTACTACAGCAATCAGGCAATGCTTAAGATCATCGAAGCGCAAAGAGAAGGAAGGAACCTGTTTGGAATCACCACCAATACCCTTAAGGAAAAACATAATCTTCAATCCCACGTGGACCAACGAGATAAATCATATTCAGGAACCGACCCTTACAGGTAACTCAATGGAGGGAGGTGACGGAGACCCAAGGGCTACGGAATCATCAGCATTTGGACAACCTTCTACATCAGGGACGCAACAAATTAAACCACAGCCAAAAATCGAAGAACCTTGACAATCACCCTTATAATCCTTTAAACAAACCCTCAGAAAATACGACTGGCCCTAGCAAGGGTAATATTTAGAACAACTAAATAGGTTATACCAATAACACAACTCATGAATACCTACGTTGCAGAGAAACAACATACATTCACACACATGAACGGACTACCTGAAGGATCACGCCACTTCCTCAGGCCACATTATCATCCTGAACGAGGGCCAACACTACCAAGCCGACTGGATATTCTCTACAGATCGTGGTGCATCAGAGGCAGGGGCTGGTTCCTGACCTCTGCGCATCTATTCATCTGCGACACGTGCCACTACCAATACTTCACCGAGTCAACTGAGTTCGAATACTTACATGATCACACCTTATTCTACTCAGTTGTCCCGTGCAACCTGGACTGCATAAAGTGCGGCGAGACACCACTGTCAGTTACCTACGCCGATAGTTGCAGGTCCTGTATCTTACAATTCTTGTCATCATGGAACGAACTAGACAGATTCCGCATCGTACATGTAGACAGAAACCCCTGTCCATTTGGACCGGAACCCGTTCCGCCAAGTCAGCCTCCAGAAATCGACCTTCATCAAGCTCTAACGAATACACCATCCTCGCAAATCCCTCACCCTCCAATCCTAGACCCAATACCCAACACCCCCACGTCAAGACACCCTCCCGAGGAAAACCAGCACAAGTCTCCCGGAGAAGGAAACACCCCTACACCGCCCGCTGGGTATACGCCCATATTGAAACAATCACAACATTCTTGAACACCATGTTAGATGGAACCTTCCAACATTGCGACCAAGGCTGGTGGGACCAATATCAGAGAGAAGCAAAAGAAGATCTGGAATCCATTAAATTGAAGAAAACGATTACGATAACAAAAATCACTACCAAAACTACTACTATATCACCAGAATAATAAGTACAATTGGTAACCTCGCGAGAACTCAATAAGAAGCAAAACACGGACGACACCAAGAGACTAGTCCTATTCGAAGCAATGGAGGCACTACGTAAAACTACATGGAAACTATCAACCAGACGAGGTAACGCTTCCAAGACGTGAGTACGAAAACCTAAATCGCACGAGGTCGTGCGAACGGTCATTGTTATCATGCCCACAATGCCCGATCTCAAGGGGGGAGGTGTTACGTCATGACTCACTACATCGCACTCACCGCATAATCCCATCAACACTGAACGATACGAAGAACATCAAGCAGGGAAATGAAAGCCTTTTCTGCACCCCAACAATTATTAAGTCACCACGATATTTTTTTATTATTACTGGCGCAAAGCCTACACAAGACTCCTCTCCAGCCCACGATAAACTGCCCGAGGACCAAGATGCCCCGGGGAGATCAACTCTTCAACTGACCACCTCGCGAAATTCCGTCGCCCATGGCGCATGTCCAAGCCTCCAAG
Source organism: Ophion costatus (assembly GCA_951751655.1). Lineage (NCBI taxonomy): Eukaryota > Metazoa > Arthropoda > Insecta > Hymenoptera > Ichneumonidae > Ophion > Ophion costatus. The sequence continues at coordinate 22,199,340 of OX632360.1, forward strand.
AGGTATCCGAATATTCTATATGAAAGCTGTCGGCGTCGAGAAGGCGCGTTTTGCTGACCACCTAGGATCAATACCCAAAAATCGTAAAACCGGGAATACAAGCAAAATCCACTACGCGCACGGCAACCACTGAGGCACACCACCCCTTGGAAGGTAAACCATGGAGGCGCCACCCGGACAGCCTAAGATCGACCCACAGCGCAGCCTCCGACCAAACCGAAGCAGTGACAACCTTGACCCACCCCTTCCGAGCTGTACTCGCCACACGTACCATACGTACCAAGGATACGGAGGTTCTCTCCAGAGCGTCGACGCGTGGAAGAACTTTCGAGAAAATACCACCCCCAAAAAGAGGGTATAAAAGGAAGGACCGGGAGCGAAACCGGGCAGTCTTCATCGGGTGCGCGCAGTCTTGACTTCAGCCCCGCAGCCGTCGCCACAAGCCAGTCTTCTTTGGGTGTGGCAGTCTTCACCTCAGCCCCGCGGCCGTCGCTACGCAGCAGTCAGTCGCGGTCAATCTCCAGTCTCAATCGTTCGAGTCTCCATCTCGACCTCACAGTCGAAGTGTCAATCTCCAGTCTCAATCGTTCGAGTCTCCATCTCGACCTCACAGTCGAAGTGTCAATCTCCAGTCTCAATCGTTCGAGTCTCCATCTCAACCTCACAGTCGAAGTGTCAGTCTCAGTCTCAATCGCAAACCTGAAGACCAAGTCTTCGTGAACAACCAGTCCAGCAATCACCGTCTCAGTCCCAGACTCAACCTCACGGCTAAAGGTACCGTCACCGAAGTCTACTAGTCAAAATCCAACAAGCCCACTGTACGTATCGTCCAGTCGTGTTTCAACTTCCAATATCGGTCAAAGACTCTGCTCAAAAGAAGTCTCAACCCATCGCGAAGAGTTCAATTGCCAAATCTAAAACCCTTACACCACCACCGTATCTTTCGACCTCAAGACTCTACAACATCTATTGAACTATTGAATACATCTAAACCACAACCGCTGTAATCAGTGGCTGCCAAGAAAACTATATTCCCATCTTAAACATTACAGTCATTTCGACTATTTAATCGTGTGTTAATGTCGTAACTATTTAATCTCGTGTAGCCTTTGCGCGAACACTAGATACCGTTCGCCATACGTGTTAATGTCGTAACTATTTAATCTCGTGTAGCCATTGCGCGAACACTAGATACCGTTCGCCATACGTGTTAATGTCGTAACTATTTAATCTCGTGTAGCCATTGCGCGAACACTAGATACCGTTCGCCACACGTGTTAATGTCGTAACCATTTAATCTTCCTGTAATCATTGTGTGAACATTATACCGTCGAGACATTGTAACCATCATAATTCGAATGATAAAAATAATTCGAATGATAAGAAACGCATTGATAACCACGATTATTAGACGACCATTGGAACGAAAGGAACATACGGCGAATTATCCACAAATAAATGGAGTAAGCAAAGCATTTATGCAAAGGTCTCGCATTATTCGATCTTCCTCGGGGTCCAACTCATATCCAACCGTCATTCTTCCCATATCAAAGACGTGACTTCCGTCCCTGGGTAAAGGACTTAATTGTCTTGACCCGAAAGCGAAGTCAACACCGTGTTGCGTCCTCTCTAAGATTCGATAAGTTCACGGGGACGTAACATACTTACCATTCAAGATCTACTGACCAAATACTGCTTAGCAATTCCACTAAGAAGAGCTACGTCAACGAACATCGCAGACGTACTGATAAAGAATTTTATATGCATGTTTGGAGCACCGAAAATAATACTAACAGACCAAGGAGCTAATTTTCTGAGTAACCTGATGAAAGGTGTGGCAAAAAGATTCAAAATCAAGCAATGCCGAACAACAGCATACCACCCGCAGTCAAATGGATCATTGGAACGATCGCACCATTCGCTGATAGAGTACATGAAGCAATTCATCGACAGGGACAATGAATGGGATGACTTATTGGAATTAGCTAGATTCTCCTATAACACCAGTATTCACGAGGGAACCAAACACACCCCGTACGAGCTAGTATTTGGAAAACTAGCCCGACAACCATCTTTTGAACGGGAACCCGAGGAAGAGCCACGAACCTACAGGGATTATTTAACAGAATTAGCCACCAAATTACACGACATTCAGAGGATTGCAAAAGGAAATCTAATCACAGCAAAGGAAAGGTCAAAGAAATACTACGATAGGAAAATAAAGCCATAAGAATTCAATCTAGGAGATAGAGTATTCCTACAAAAAGGCCAGAAACAGGGGAAATTCGGGGATCACTACACTGGCCCACATGAAATTTGCGAAATCAAGAGGGACGGAAATGTGAAAATTAAAGTGGGTCCTGAAAACCGAGTAGTCCATCCAAACCGACTCCGCTTATCACCTCTAGATTTAAGAGAAAGCAGTAGCGATGAATAAGCAATACCAATGAAACATTTCCTTTCTTTTCTGTTCAATAGAAAAACAAAAGAGGAAGAGGAGGAGAAAGGAAAAGGAAAATGATAGGCGAACAACAATACGTCATCGACGTTGAGTTCTTCCTGGCCGGAGAAAACAATGTAGTGCTGAAGGAAATAGCCGTAATATCGCTATCAGGAAACTATATGGATTGTTGGACGCTTGGACCTCCCGGGGAGTACTCTAAACTGACCGAACGTGCCAAATTATTTAATCGTCACTTCACCAGAGATGGCCATGGCCTGCTCTGGGGAGAAGGATACATTCCGTATGGATGGGGAATCGATCGATTAAAAAATATAACCTTACCTGCCAAACAAATCTACGTTTTTGGGAAAGGGCAGGACAAGTTCCTGAAGCCCCTTACTGGATGTCCTATTATGGATATCCAAACAAATACATTAACATACGACCGGCTCCCTCCGACCAAATGTTTCTGCATCCACCATGGAGTATAACTAAAGGAGAAATTCAGTTGCGCATTAAATAATGCTGTGAGAATAAAACGGTATCTCTGGCAAAATTGGCAACAAGTCATCCGTGAGCAACAAACTAATGAAGGCATGGTTCTTTCCATGACACCACCACTGTTACCCAACAACAGCCCCTCACCACCGTAAGAGGAAGTTTATATGAATATGGCCGGCCCTTCGAACATCAAGCCACCCCCGAAGCAAAAGGAGCTCAACCGCTCAAGGACTTACGAAAACATACCGGAAAGAGCACGACCCCTACCCAGGGGCGCGCTCGCAATAGCGGTGCTGGCTATATTAGTGTGTTTTTTCAGCCCCGTGTTTAGCCTAGTCGGGTACGACTGTGGGCCAAACCGACTCAATATCACCACTTTGTCTTTATTGGATGTCGAAGAGTGCGATATACCACCAACTAGACTAAAGGTTCACGAAACACATATACAGCTGCTTCAATTAAACGAATTCACAAAAACTCCAGTCCAACAATGCAAAATTTCCATCGAACGGACTGTGTTCTACTGTGGAATGCACTCACACATTTCGCTAGTAGCCTATGGAGAAATGGAATATTTAGATGAAATCAGTCACGAAGCTTGCAGCAAGATACACCAAACCGGTATCTACCAATACGCGCCCAATGTCGTCATCATAGGAATTAAATCTAACTCCACCACTCATCGCAGCGTGGTATTAGCAGGTCAACTAACGATGGATGGAACATGTAAAGGGACTCAAACTCAGACCCTTACGGAACCTGGAGGGACGTCGTTGTCCAAGGTATCCTCCGGATCACCCTAGTAACTACTACGCGGTAGTTAATATAAACGACAACAAGTAACCCTTAATATAAACGACAACAAGTAACCCTACAATCAGGAATATCGTGCGAACTAACAGGGGGAACCTGCATGGATGTTGACGGAGGTTACACCTTTTGGAACCCGATACCAGAAGCGGACGACTGCGGTTTCAACCGATACGATGTTCTCTGCAATGGACCACCAAAGAAAATAAGAGATGAATCGCACAGATTTGAAGTACTATGTACGGTAAATACACCCGACGCTACGTTCGCCCTTATAAGGAGGGAAACGCGGGTAAAATGCGGGCGTACCCTACACCAAACCGAACATCCCAAACTTTTCATTCTGAAAGCAGCCGAGGACTTTAATTTAGCAAGACGAACCACGATGGAGAACTTCGATATTTTTGCGTATATGAACACGAAATTTGTATATGTGGAAAGGCATGTCCGTGGCCAAATGAACCTCCTCTACAGAAAGGTTCTACAGCAAAATTGTGATCTAGAAAGACAAGTGTTGATGAACGCTCTCTCCACGGCTACACAAGCATCAGACGAGTTCGTCTACCAATTCATGAAAGGACCAGGATATATGGCGGTCATAGCCAGGGAAGTCATACACAGAATGAAGTGTGTACCCGTTAACGTAATCGTCAAGAAAACGGAGGACTGCTACTTGGAATTACCCGTTAGCAGAACTAACCAAAGCCTCTTCCTAGCCCCAAGAACCCACCTCCTCCGCCAATCAGGAACACAAATAAGTTGCAACGTTTTAATACCAACCATGTACCGACTCGAGGACGCATGGTACAAATTCTTACCAGGACCCATCGAAGGCATGCCACCGCCAAAAATTAAACCCCGACCAAAACCCACATGGAGATACGCCAGCCCCGAATACCTCGCCACAAGTGGAATATATTCACAAGAAGAAATCGAGAAACTGAAAAACTATATTATGTTCCCTGTGGAAAACCCAGCGATCCTTAATGTCGTAGCAAGAAGCCTTACCGGGGAGCCAACGACTCGGCAAGGCGTGTCAATCATGAGTTTGATAGACGAAGAAGCATTAAAAGAACTGACCAATAGCACATGGGAAAGGATTTGGAAATTGTTCATGACATTTAGTACCGCAAGCGCTGTTATAATTGGGATATTGATGGTGTTTCGACTAATAAAGCTCATAGCGGATACACTGATTCATGGACATGCGTTACACGATGTATACGGTTGGTCAATCCATCTAATAGGGGCAGTATGGAGTTCAGCAACCCACCTACTACTACACTTGAAAACGAAGAAATCTACGAATGGAACTCAAGGGAAGGAAATGCCACTAACACAAGAGGAGCAGGCCCCCAAGGAAGTCAAAGTGCCCCTTTACCCTACTCACAAATTCGGAGAACCTATTAACGGACGGAAGGAACCCGAAAAATTTACTGTCGCTTACACCCTAGCACAACCGCATTAAAGCAATCGTATAATCCTATACCCACTAACCCTTTTTTACAGAAACAGGAAAGTGGTAGGAGAGAGACAAAATCACCAATAATGAACCAATGGGAATACATATAACCAAGCGGCAGTATCACCCCGGACTACCTGAGAAACAACGAAACTGAAATACTGGCTTTGCTCAAGGGTTTACGCTCGGCCCAAAGGATTGCAAGAGAAGAACCAATCGGGTATTTTATCATACTTCCATGGTCGCTCCTCATGCCAGAACTTGACATCGCAAGATTAACGGACCAAGCCGTCTATGATTAGCCCCAAATACACCCACCGAATGAAGACATGGCCATCAGCACAGTAATGCGGGAATGGCCTGAAACAGTCACACCAGCAGTGATGACCTGGTCAAGCTCGGAAGAAGAATCACCCTCTGAAACAACCCGGTCCAAAGGAACATCCCCACTAAATCGAGTTACTACAGCAATCAGGCAATGCTTAAGATTATCGAAAAGCAAAAAGAAGGGAGGAACTTGCTTGGAATCATCACCAATGCCCTTAAAGAAAAACATAACCTTCAACCCCATGTGGACCAACGAGATAAATCATTATCAGGAACCGACCTTTATAGGTAACTCAATGGAGAGAGATGACGGAGACCCAAAGGCTACGGAAACATTAGCATTTGGACATCCTTCTACATCAGGGATGCAACAAATTAAACCACAACCAAAAATCGAAGAAAGTTCGACAATCGCCCTTATAACCCTTTAAACCAAAACCCCAGAAAATGCAACTGACCCTAGCAAGGGAAATATTTAGAACAACTAAATAAGTTATACCAATAACACAACACATGAATACCTACGTTGCAGAGAAACGACACACATTCATACACATGAACAGACTACCTGAAAGGTCACGCCACTTCCTCAGGCCACGTTATCATCCTGCACGAGGACCAACACTACCAAGCCGACTGGACATTCTCTACAGATCGTGGTGCATCAGCGGCAGAGGCTGGCTCCTGACCTCTGCACATCTATTCGTCTGCGACACGTGCCACTACCAATACTTCGCCGATTCAACCGAGTTCGAATACTTACATGGTCACACCTTATTCTACTCAGTTGTCCCGTGCAAACTGGACTGCATAAAGTGCGGCGGGACACCACTGTCAGTTACCTACGCCGATAGCTGCAGGTCCTGTATCCTACAATTCTTATCATCATGGAACGAACTAGACAGGTTCCGCATCGTACATGTAAACGGGTACCCCCGTCCATTTGGACCGGAACCCGTTCCACCAACATTCATTCAGCCGCCAAAAATCGACCTTCATTATGCCCTAATGAACACACTACCCCCGCAAATCCTTCACCTTCCAATCCTAGGCCCAATACCCGACAGCCCCACGTCAAGACATCCTCCCGAAGAAAACCAGCACGGGTCTCCCGGAAAAGGAAACACTCATACACCGCCCGCTGGGTATACGCCCATATTGAAACAATCACAACATTTTTGAACACCATGTTAGATGGAACCTTCCAACATTGCGACCAAGGCTGGTGGGATCAATATCAGAAGGAGGCAGCGGAAGATCTGGAATCCATTAAATTGAAGAAAATGATTACGGTAACAAAAATCACTACCGAAACTACTACTATATCACCAGAATAATAAGTACAATTGATAACCTCGCGAGAACCCAACAAGAATCAAAACACGGACGACACCAGGAGACTAGTCCTATTCGAAGCAATGGAGGCACTACGTAAAAACTACATGGAAACTATCAACCAGACGAGGTAACGCTTCCAAGACGTGAGTACGAAAACCTAAATCGCACGAGGTCGTGCGAACGGTCATTGCTATCATGCCCGCAATGCCCAATCTCAAGGGGGGAGGTGTTACGTCATGACCCGCTTCATCGCACTCACCGCATAATCCCATCAAAACTGAACGATATGAAGAACATCAAGCAGGGAAACAAAAGCCTTTTCTGCGGTGACCAAACCTGAAGCCCAACAATTATTAAGTCACCCCGATTCTTTTATTACCGGCGCGAAGCCTACACAAGCCTCCACCCCAGTCCCACGAGAAAATATCCCTGGACCAGCACGCTACTAGGAAATCAACTTCTCGACTGACCGAACTACCCCGCGAAATTCTGCCGCCCATGGCGCGTGCCCGAGCCTACAAGAGGTATCCGAATATTCTATATGAAAGCTGTCGACGCCGAGAAGGCGCGTTTTACCGTTAAAAACTAAGACCACCACCGACTCCTAGGACCAATATCCAAGAATCGTAAAACCAGGAATCCAAGTGTTGACGACCCGCGGCGAGAAGCGCCAGGGCGTCCAGTGGCAAGCGCGGAAAGCGCGCGGGTGGCAACGAGAGAGACGACGGGGCGACTGCGTCGCCACGCAGTCTGGAGTAGCGCTCGAACCGGCAACGCGAGTATACGTGTCGACGCGCAGAACGATAGAGAGAGAGAGAGAGAGAGAGAGAGAGAGAGAGAGAGAGAGAGAGAGAGAGAGTGCGAACGGAGTGCCCACCACGCGGTCGGCTGGGGCTTCGCGCCGGAAACGGCAATCGGAGTAGTAGATTGCGTGTATCGTAGAACATTTTGGAGTGTGCGTGTAGTAGCGAGCTTTAAGAGCATGAACTGTGAGTAGAACTTTCGCATGGACTTGCCGTGATTTGCAGTGTGATCTAGCCTTAAACAAAAAGAGAATTAGACTACGAGTGCTGTGTGAGTCGTCGCGAGAGAACGACACGTGGACTATAGCACGAAAGACTTTAATAAACCCGTGCCTACGTCTTAGATTTAAGCCGCGGACCTATAGTATTAGTTATTCATTAATAAGAGGGTTATTCGTTAATTGTTTAGTGCGGGCTCTCTCCTTTCGCATTGTTAAATTCAATAAAAGAAAAATATAGCCTAGAGCCGCACATTTAAAATAACGCGCGTGTTCGGAGTGTTTCTGCAACCTTCCCCCCTCCCCGTTCCTCCATGGTGCTGTAGCAAAAAAAAAAGGCAGAGAAAGGAAAGAAGAACCCAGGTAATTTGGGGAAAAACGTTAACACAAGCAATATCCACTACGCGCACGACAACGAAAGAGTCACCGCTGAGTCAGATCACCCCTTGGTGGGTTAAACGTGGCGGTGCCACCCAAACGACATAAGAACCACCCACAGCACAGCATCCAACCGAACCACAGCAGTGGCACCCCTGACCCACTTCTTTTTACTGTCCAAAAATCATAAAACCGGGAATTTGAGCGGTACCCGCCACGCGTACCGCGACGGGAAAGTCACCCCTGAGTCATACGTACCAGAGATACGAAGGTCCTTCAAGATCGCCGACACGTGGAAGACCTTTCGAGAGAAGACACCCCCAAAAAGGGGTATAAAAGAAAGGACCGGGTACACAGCAGAGCTCAGTTTTAATCGGGTGGTGCCAGTCTTGACTTCAACCCCGCGGCCGTCGTTACGTAGTAGTCAGTCGCGGTCAATCTCCAGTCTCAATCGTTCGAGTCTCCATCTCGACCTCACAATCGAAGTCTCAGTCTCAATCTCAACCTCGCGGCTAAAAGTTACGTTAGTCAGTCTCAGTCTCAACATCAAGCCTGAAGACCAAGTCTTTATGAACAACCAGTCAGCCGCAGCAGTCATCAAAGTAGTACCAGTCCAGCAGTCACCGTCACAGTCTCAGACTCAACCTCACGGCTAAAGGTACCGTCACCGAAGTCTCCTAGTCAAAATCCAACAAGCCCACTGTACGTATCGTCTAGTCGTGTTTCATCTTCCAATATCGGTCAAAGACTCTCCTCAAAAGAAGTCTCAACCCATCGCGAAGTGTTCAATTGCCAAACCTAAACCCTTACATCACCACCGTATCTTTCGACCTCAAGACTCTGCAACGTCTATTGAACTATTGAATACATCTAAACCACAACCGCTGTAATCAGTTGCCGCCAAGAAAACTATATTCCCATCTTAAACATTACAATCATTTCGACTATTTAATCGTGTGTAAATGTTGTAACTATTTAATCTCGTGTAACCATTGCGCGAACACTGGAAACCGTTCGAGACATTGTAACCACCATAATCCGAATGATAAAACGATACCTCCGATAAACGAATTTATAACCGAATTATTAGAAGCCCATTGGAACGAAAGGAACATACGGCGAATTATCCGCAAATAAATGGAGTAAGCAAAGCATTTATGCAAAACTGTCGCATTATTCGATCTTCCTCAGGCCCAACGCATTATCCAACCGTCATTCTTCCCATATCAAAGACATGACTTCCGTCCCTGGGTAAAGGACTTAATTGTCTTGACCCGAAAGCGAAGTCAACACCGTGTTGCGTCCTCTCTAAGATTCGATAAGTTCGCGGGGACGTAACAACTATCAGTTTTATTATTAATTATGTTTAACAACTCGTCAATAATTTGAAAACCAACAAAATCTTCAACTACGTCCGCCATCTTGATACTTATATTGCTGCCAAGAACGATTTAAGTTTCGGAAAGTGTAAGTCCGTCGAAGCGCGCACCGTTAAACCCAAACGTTCCACAGCATTGCTAACAAACGTGAGGGCTGTAACCGTCCAAGTCGAATGCACCCTTAACGAGTCTCTTTCTAATGGGATCGCAGCACTTTTACGGGTTTATCTTCTAACTGATAGGGGCTGTACCCTACCGCGATGTACGTGAGGCTATTTGCAATCGTAGTGTCCAACTGTTATTCGCATGACATTACAAATTACAAGGAAAATGTGTCATTATTGCTGGTTTATATTGCCTGCAGGTGATAGGACTCGCTTAACCGATAAGGATTAGTAATTTCGTGAATTTTCGGCTTTTTGTGCGAATGTCTGCTCTGTTTATATTAGGTGCAGTAAAAAGTAATCCATTATTTTTGCCTTCAATTTCATGCAAAAATAATGGATTTCTTTTTACTACACCTTATATGTTCGAGCTTGACCGACTCATCGCATTGTATGAGACGCAGGACACTATCCAGTAACTCGCTTCATCGAGCTTTAGCACGGCCGTATTGTTACAGATTTGTGTCGATTTTTAAAAAATATACCCGAAGATATGCAGAATAAAGAACACTGAATGTCATTTTTGTTCCGCCAACTAGGTATCTGTATAAAATTGCCAAAATTCACCTTTTTTTGGGTTCAAGATTGGCAATCTCTCGTAACCGAAAGATCATTTTCTAACGTTTCTCAACAAAATTTCCAGTAAGCCTCAAATCAATATCACTCAAAATCGTGGTACCTCGTGCTCACCTCAAGAAGGTTTTGGGAATTCCCGATTATTTGTACATCATTATATCCGACGACTGATACATGCACATGTAAGCGTCGCACAGAAGTCTCTTTGCGTATTCCGGCAATTGACGCTCATCCTTCAACTCAGTCAAGGAATTTGCGCCTTCTTCGCTTAACCAATAAGGAAAATCCGGACATGGCACCATCTCGGGTATATTGTAGCCGTTCTGCTCCCCTGGAAATTCAACAACGCCAATTTGCGACCCGTAAGTTACGTTTACACATTTGAACGTGAGATGTTCTTTTTTGTATGCAGTTGGCCGGTTTTTAGGGTTTCGAAGCCAAACGAGGAACTCTCACAACTGCGTAGGCCCGTCCGTCCGTCTGTCACTGCCTTCACAGATTCTACAGTTTTGAACCTATAAGCTTGAACTTTTGCAAGTAAATGCTTACGAGAGGGATCTCAATTGATATGTAGTAAAATCTTGAAACCTTTTTTTTATATTGCCACTATCAAGAGAAAGGCCACACGCACAAGGCACCATTTTTTTGACTTCCCACAGTTGTGGGGGTCCGTTAGGAATAGACACTGTACGACCAGTAAGTTGTGATACTCAACCATTTCCAAAAAAACGGAGGCAAAACTTTGCGTAAACAGCTTTTATTCGGCTTCGTTTCAGCTGTTAGCACGAGCCCAGCGGTGGCGTAGCGGACAGCGGCCCGGACTCGTAACGACCGGATCACTGTATCGAGTCTCGTTTGAACGTTTTTTTGTTTATTATTTTTATCACCCGAAGCATGTTACATTCGTTTTATTCTTCTTTCTATGATTTTTGTGTTAGAACAAACTAAAAAACAATTCCTTAAAATAAATTTTAAAAAATTCTCGCAATATATTTATTTTTTATTATCCTAGAGAATGTAACACCACTTTTATGAGGAATATAATGGAAAATAAGATAAATCCGTAGTACAATACATCGCAAGTTTCTTGTATTTGTAAACGTTGACGTTAATTACTGGTTGCTCCAAAGATCTTTGTTTTTTTTTACTTCTGAATAATGTATTGGTAAAATATTAATAACGGGAAATCCCCAAGCGGGATGTACGAGTGATCTTATTATTTTTATTGTATATATTATGGAATAGTACTAGTAGTAAGAAGTTTTATTTGCATCGCCTTTTCGGCTTTTTACAATGCTGTTACACCGTTGAACATCGATATCTTTCCTGTTCTACTATTTTTAATTTTCGTCACATTCTTCATTCTTGCTCTTCATTACCACTGTTTCTCTTTTCTTACCCTCTCTTTCTATTTCCCTAAAAAATTTACACATATTTACATCTATCGCCCCTCTCAGCAACCCTATTGATTTGTCTTTTAGTCCCGCCTCATCCCCTTCTCCCTGTACCCGCTCCTCTATATATGCTTTCGCTTCTTTTGATATTACCCCTCTTCCTTTTTAACACCTAATTAGGTGCTTCATTGTTTCTACTTCTCGTTTGCATATCCTACAAGTCCATTCCACTTCCCCCTTTTCTCCATCCCTTCATATATTTCGACACCTTATCCTCGCCCAAGTTTCCCTATCCTTTCTTTTCATATCTTTTGCCGCCCAATACTTCCACAGAGCCTCGTCATTTTCTACTATCGCATTGTGTAACCTATTATATGTCGATTTTTGGACCTGATGTTGTTTCTCTCTCTCTCTCTCTCTCTCTCTCTCTCTCTCTCTCTGTGGTTTTTCTTTTTAAGTTTTTCAATCACGTGTCCATCAAGCTTTCTATTACTTTAATTTCTTTTCCCTCTTTAATCATATCTATTATTTCCTTAATTTATAATTCCCTTGATACTTTAAAAAAAGTTTTTTCCCCATTTCGACGGCTTCCTGTTCAAGATTTTCCTTATTTCCTCTCTCAAACAAATATTCGGCCATCTATCACGTTCAATTTTTATCATTATATATTATGGAATATTATAAGTCCAGACTATTTGGGCTCCATCCTCGAAATCCTTATAATTGCCCTTAGTGTGGAATCACGCTTGGTTACTTCCCGTTATTAATATTTCACCTGTATATAAGTCATAAGTAGAATACAATGTCCTTTTAAATAACGCGTAGTTGTCGTTACATTCGCAAATCGAAGAAACTTGCGCCGTACTACAATAGAAATTTATCTTACTTTCCATTATATTCCTTATAAAAAGAATATCACATCCTCTAGAACGATGAAAAATAAAATATCGAGAAAAAAATAATTAAATTAATGTCACATGCGTCAGAATTGTGAAAATAAGAAACCGGGAAGAGATTCGTCCAAACGAGGCTCGATTAACCCCTTACGCGGCAAGACCAATTCGCCCATAGTGCCCGAAATGCGGGTAAAAAAAGTATTCAGATTTTTACGAAATTTGGTACTTGGAGGTTTTTGGGGTCGATGATTATGATTTTGCCCTCAAAATTTCGAAATTCAAAATGGCGGATCCAATATGGCGGCCAAAAATTCATTCGAATCGCATGAAATTTGGTACTCGGGGGTTTTTGGGGTCGCTGATTACGATTCCATCCTCGAAATTTCGGAATTAAAATGGCGGAGCCAATATGACGGTTGAGAATGTGAAAATTCATTTGAATTGGATGAAACTGCTCTCAAAATGTAGGAATTAAAAATTTAGAAGTTATTGAGGTCGCTGATTATAAATCTGTACTCAGAAACCATAAGATGACATTAGGTCGAACGGTGAGGATAATGAGTAATTGCAGATTCACCAGCTAATGCACGGGGCAATTTTAAATAGTATTTGTGTAACATTTATACAAATATTAAACTTTGAAAGCTCAAGCTCAACATAAAATCAATATGAAAAAAAGGTCGGTAAAACTATAGAATCACGACTCCAGCCCAAAATCGGTCCAAATTTTTTTTTTGATATTTTTATAGATAAAAACGATGTTACATGTTGAATTATAGTGGAGGAAGCCCTAATATGAAAAAAAAAAACGTTAAAAAGTGTCATTACGGTGGAGGGTGAAAAAGAAATACCTAACATGATTTTTCATTTTCTAACTTTTTCTTTTAATCTAGCCATCTAATTGATAATCACGGTCAGAGTTTTTCCTGTCGTCGGAAGGCCGACATTTTTTATCAATTCCATAAAGTATGGAATTTGAAGTTTGCGGAAACGAGGGACAAAATAGCGCATTACATACACACACTCACATACGCTCACTCGCAAACACACACACACACACACACACACACACACACACACACACACACACACACACACACACACACACACACACACACACACACACACACACACACACACACACACACACACACACACACGCACGCACGCACGCACGCACGCACACAGACACACACACACACACACACACACACACACACACACACACACACACACACACACACAAACGCACGCACGCACGCACGCACGCACGCACGCACGCACGCACGCACGCACACACACACACACACACACACACACACACACACACACACACACACACACACACACACACACACACACACACACAAAAGCGCGCGCGTGTACATATATATGCACGAAGAAAATTGAATTGATGAAACATAAACAAGGTAAGGTAAACAGAGTGAAAAGGTAAGTATATTTTGAACGAACTTCGAAATATTAGTATATCAATGGAAATGTTCATATTAAATATAACTCAAACGTTTTTTCTTTCATATTAGGGCTTCCCCCACCTTAATTCAACATGTAACATCATTTTTTATCCATAACAACAACCCCAAAAAAAAAGTGAACCCCTTTCGGGCTGGAGCCGTGATTCTATAGTTTTACCAAAAGGTCTCATTGCAAAGATTTTACATTATGAATTCGTGTGTGCCGTAGAGGATCCACTTTTTCAATTTTTATACTTTGAGGGCGGAATCGTAATCAGCGACCCCAAAAACCTCCGAGTACCAAATTTCATGCGATTCGAATAAATTTTTGCTTTTTCGGCAGCCATATTGGATCCGCCATTTTTTATTTTTAAATTTGGAGGGCGGAGTCGTAATCAGCGACCTCAAAAACCCCCGAGTACCAAATTTCATGCGATTCAAATGAATCTTTGCATTTTTGGCCGCCATATTGGATCCGCTATTTTTTATTTCAAAATTTTGAGGGCGGAATCGTAATCAGCGACCTCAAAAACCCCCGAGTACCGAATTTCATGCGATTCAAATGAATCTTTGCATTTTTCACCGCCATATTGGATCCGCCATTTTTTATTTCAACATTTTGAGGGCGGAATCGTAATCAGCGATATCAAAAACCCCCAAGTACCAAATTTCGTGCGATTCAAATGCATCTTTGCATTTTCGGCCGCCATATTGAATCCACCATTTTGAATGTCGAAATTTTGTGGGCGAAATCGTAATCAGCGACCTCTAAAATCCCTGAGTATCAAATTTCGTGAAAATTGATCGACTGAATCACGAAATAATTGATGTGCGCCATATGGCGTCATTGCCGCTTCGGGCACGGAAAAAATGTGCAAGGGGTTAAGCGATTCTGCGGTCCAGCCCGCTGCCCGCTATGCTACCGGCGGGCTCGTGGTAAAGGCTAAAACGAACCAGCATGACAGCTGTTTACGAAAACTTGTCCGTCTGTTTTCTCGGAAACGGTTGAGTATCCAACTTACTGCTAGGACAGTTTCCTAATGGACCCCTACAATTGTGTAAAGTTTAAAGATAATCGGTGTCTTGAACATCTAAAGAAATAAAAGAGAAAATTATAAAAGCTATCTATAAGTTGGTCGGGAAAGGAAAAAATCAAATTATTAGCAATGATAACGCGATCTTGTTGTCCGAAGTTTCGAAAAAACTAAGACCATTTTTACTGGTACATACTCGCGCATAAGAAGCGCTGCTGTTTTTTTTTCTTGTCGTATGTGATAGGAAACTCAAACCTTTTCTATCCGCCATGGAATCGAAGAAACACCAAGGAGCCTCTGATCCCGAGCCACACTTGACGAATGACACGTAATGTGACGTTTCAATACAAACCACAGCGGAAAGTTCTAAAAATAGTCGCGGCACCGAACAATGCTCTTGCAGGATTATAAATTCCGTGGGTATGTCGAGTTTCTTTGGTTGGTGGTTCGTTCGTCGCTCGTGACGATGTACCTGAAACGAAAAAGTTTCTTTTTTTGTTTCGGGCTAGTTAAAAAATCTGCAATAATTCATAAAAACAGCATTTATTGCAAATATTACGATTATCGTGAATTAATTAGTTTCAGACAAAAATCAAGATATATCAATACCTTATTTTTCGTGATGCACGAAAAATGGTATATGCCGAATTTGGCCAATTATCAGTGTTGACAACGAGCTACAGAAATGTATTGAGTGGTCCAATAATACTTGACCACGTTTTTAAAGTTCCGTAGTCAAACAAGGACCTTTTATAACTTCGTTATTTCCGTTCGTTCGTCCGTCACAGTCTCATACGTCCTACAATTTTAAACTTATATGCATCAAATTTTGCAAGTAGATGCTTCAGATAGGATATCTCAATGGATATGTTGCAGAATCTTTTGAATAAACGTTTTAAGGGGTTTTTCCCATATGTAAAATGTGTACAATATTTTTTTTTCGCCCACCTCATCGGGTGAGGGGCCATTGGATAGGTCTTTCAAAATGAAATTGAGGTAGTATTTATCATGTTTTTTTTTTTATTTTTACGCCTCGTTTGCAAAATATTCCGCTTTGAAGTGAGGAGCAATGCGTCCCCTTTCTCTAATTTTTACATTATTTACCCTGGCAGTAAAAACTTTCGGATCACAATTGTAGTTATACAATATACTTCGAAAAAGTATACAGTGCGCATTTTTTTCGTAAATGGAGCTATGTTGGTACGTAACGTTTCATTTTTATTGATCCAATTACCTTGTCGAGACAGTGCGTGCAAAAAGCTATACTTTCAAGGCCAACGCCACGCTGGCCGTAACACTCTTTGCACTCGAATTCCGCCAATATTCCGCAAACTGTACACTGTCGAGGTGCTGCAACAGAGACATACCATAATCTTATATTTAACTGCGGACGCGTACGTCAATATTCCAACTGTAACAAGCGATCCAATCAACATTGTCAATCGGGAAAAAAAGGCGTAGCCTCATTATTTTCTGCATCCTCATTGTGGCATGTTGCCATTTAGTGAATTTTTCGCTCTGTTGGAAATATTCTGAAACTTCGAAAAACTAATTTTGAGGAAGCTTCGGTGGAAAATGAACTTACTCAAAGGAGAATTAAAACACAAAGTGCAAGTTTTGCACTCGTACCATTTCGTTTTTCCTTTAATATTGTATTTGTAATGTTTTCCATTCGGAATCGAAGCCCGTGAGCTTTTAATTCTATTCGTCATTCGTTTTGACGTATTCTTTCTTAGGTTGTGTCTGTAATTTTTTTTATTAAGGTTAGAGAAATGTGGTTTTTTCCATCCATGTATACAGGGTGTTCCGTTTGTCTTAAGACATTGAAACAACTCAAGAACAGTGAAGTAAATCGAAAAATCTCGTTACACGTATCGAAGAGACTTAAGCAAGGGTCAATATGGAAGATGACTTTTATTGTTACAGGGGAACAATTTCGATTTCGTTCAATTTTTGATACATTATTTTTCATCGAAATCTAACGGACACGTATTTTCTTTTTATCAGCGGGAAACGGGTTGAACGTGTGAAAACCGCGTTTGCACACTTTTGCAGTTTTGCATATTTCTGGTGAAGATATTTAATTGAAACTAATTGGAGAATAACGCTTATGCCGAATGATGAAAACAGATTTTTTTAAATTCTGATGGGGCAAATTGACGGATATATATGGGGTTTGAAATTCGATAATTTTTTATAACATATAAAAATATTCTTTATATTTTAACGGAACGATTTGCATTTGAGAGAGCTAAAATGTAGGAGATACCTGTTTTTGCGTTTTTGCAAAGGTCTTGTTTCAGGAGTGGAGTCTCCCTGAGTACCCCTATGTGATACCATTTCTAGTGACCTCTCCCCCCCTCCCCTTCGCCACCCAATTTTATTCAGTTTGCGGTATGTTACTCTTCATCGAAATCTAAAAGATACGTATTTTTTCTAACGACGGAAATTCGGTTTGCAGTTGTGAAATTCACCCTCAAAGTCGGACACCTTTAGTATGGGTCTTCGAGTTTCGCCTATTTCTAGTCGAGATGTTTAATTGAAACCAACTGGAACCAACTTCTTTTAGCGAATAACGAACAATTGATTTTTTTTCCATTAAGTAGTTTGAAATGACTGTTCAACTGTTAAAAATGTACAGGGGGTGAATGTTGAAGTATTTTTACCACATCAAAGTATTTGATGTGTTTTAACAATACCATTTGCATTTGACAGAGCTAAAAACCCTAGGAGACACCTAGGCATTTTCCGTGAAAACCTAGTGTGAGGCACCCTTATGTTATACTATTTCCGGTGGCCCATCCGATTTTATTTAATTTGTTCTTCTTCATCGCAATATAAATGACGCAAACATTTTTATCCCGTAGCGCATAATGTAAACTCGATGGCATAAATTGATAGAAAACTATGGGGGTTAAGAGTTAAAAAAAAAGGTTGTAACACGAAAACTGCTGGTTATAACGGGAGCGGCAACATAATTTCCTTTTTTAAAATGCGCGCCATTCAGTCGGTTGATGTCGTAACGGAGCGCTAGTGGTCTCGTTCGAAAGGGGGGACTGTAAAGTTTTATTCCGACACAGTTCAATCGCCATCATGCGTTGGAACAGTGAGGAGCGTATTGTTGCCGTTGGGGCCTACTTTTCGAGTGGATGTTCTGTGATCGCAACCCAGCGTGCCTTCCGGAATCGCCCCGTTGGTGCCTGTCCCGGATCGGAAATCAATTGTTATGTGGGTCACTACGTTCGGACAAACTGCAAGTGCGACAAGACGAAGAACTGGAGCCCCTCGGCCCATCAGCTCACCTGATAACATTGAGGCAGTGAGAGCGGTACACAGTGAATTCGGACCGGTATGTCAACATGTTACACGATTTTTTTTCCCCACGGATAGATGAGTTGGACTTAGGGGACATTTGGTTCCACCAAGACGGTGCAACGGCACACACTTCAAGAGCATCGATGGCTGTTTTGAGGGAACACTTCCCAGAGCGTCTCATCTAAATTATAGGCGATTTGGAGTGGCCAGCCCGCTCTCCCGATTTGGCCCCTTGTGACTTTTTTCTATGGGATTTTTTGAAATCCCGTGTTTATGTGAACCGTCCAAGGACCCTACAAGAGCTGAAGACCAACATCCGGGAAGAAATTGCCAACATAACATCTGCTATGCTGGCAAGAGCCATGACAAACGGCAGAAATCGGTTTACTCAGTGTATGGAGAATGGGGGACGTCACCTATCTGATTTGATCTTCAAAACTGTGTAAAACAAAACTTTAGGCATGCGCCTCCATTATAAAAAACAAATATAAATGTTCTGATTCATACAATGGGTTTTATTAAGTTTTGAAAAAAGGAAGTTATTCTGCCGTACCCTGTATAATACTTGGCACTCCTCATGTGAGAGACAGCGATTTTAAATTATTCCCCATAAGATAAAAATATTTGCGTCATTAAAATTTCGATGAAGATAACACCTCCCAAGCTAAACTAACCGGATGGGTATACCGGAAATGGTATCATATACGGGTAGTCCGCCCCTCAAACTAGATTTTTACGGAAAACATAAAAAGAGGTATCTCGTACGTCTTTTAGCTCTGCTAAATGCAAATGATTTTGTTTAAATACAAAGAATACTTTTATGTTATAAAAATGTTTCACCCTTCAACCCCTATACATTTCTAACAGTTTATTTTGATTAATTGAGAGAAAAATACATTTTCCATTATTCGCCAAAAACATTATCCTCCAGTTGCTTCTAATTAAATGTCTCGACTAGAAATATGCAAAACTGCAGCAGTCACTCTAAGGATGTCCAACTTTGAGGGTGACTTTCACCCCACAAAACTGTTTTCTTATCGAACATATCTTAAATTGAACGCGATTGGAGGGCGACATCGGAAATGGTATCATATAGGGGTAATCGCTCACAAACAGGTTTTTTCTAGAGAAAAAAAGCAAAAAACCCCATCTTCTACTTTTTTTAGCTCACTCAAATGCAATTGGTTTCGTTGAAATATAAAAAAAGTTTCAAAATGATATACTTTTTTCCACGTTGGACCCCTATATATCATAGATTCCATTGTGCGGGGTCTTCTCCCTTATTGCATTCCCACCATATCCCACTTCTTCACCCCACCTTGCGGTCGGAGCCGACAGGGAGTTGGAAATATCGCTTTCACGATGACATGTCTGCCATGGGTATAGGGAAACTGTGCAAAATCTAAGTCATACAGCCGGGCCCAGGTTCGCTTCACAATTTTGGAGCTAGTGGCTTTTCATCGACAAATCAATCACGGGCTACAGGCATACGCGCACCACACAAACACACGTACCGGTCCGTCTGCGAGACGTCCGTGTGCAACTGAAGCTACGTCTGGCTCGTATTTATTTTTCTCCGAGACTACGAGACTGGGATTCGAAACCGCGACCTCCTGATGTTCTGGTTTAGAAGCAAGCACGCTAACCACTAGACCAGCACACCGTTTTGAACCGCTATATATTTTTATCAATTCTCCTCACTCAGAATTGAAAAAGCGCATTTTTCGTGATTTACCATAAGCAATATTTTCCAATTGGTTTCACCTAAATATCTTCATCGGAAAAATGCGAAACTGCAAAAGTCACTTTGAGGGTGTCCACCTTTGAGGGTGATTTTCAACCGTTAAAACCGTTATTCCGCCGTTAAAAAGAAATACGTGTCTCTTAGATTTCGATGGGAACTAACACATAAAATATTGCACGATATAGGAGGGAGATACAGGAAACGGTTTCCTTGTTAGTCAACATTTTCAACGTGATTTCAAGGTCAACTTTTTTCCCATGGGAACCGATATATTTTATAGCCCCATCTTATTCCATGTGGGAAAAAACAGATAACTTTTGTCGGAAACATTTTTTCTATTTGGTTATTGTTTCGGCTATTGATTAAATTTTTCTTAACATACACGAAGCAATTTTGTACATAACGGTGTAGGCTACTTTTTCCACAATTCGGTAAGCAACATGATGAGTATTGTTATTCGTAATGCTTGTCACAGTAACTGCAGAGCAACTCTCTTTTTCGTTCATCAATTATTTTTTGGATGGAAGGCCATCGTTTTGAATATCTTTTGCAAAAAAAAATTATAGCCTAATGAAGAAATGTTTCAGATAAATGTGTCTTGTTTTATTCAACATACGATAAGATGTCGCTATATAGATTTCCATGTTTCTACAAGTTAACCTTGAAGTCTTCTTGAAAATTTCTACTAGATAAAAAGGTTAGCTTATCATTTTACCTGTCAAATCAGAGCCAAACATATATAAACGTCTCGTACGAGTAATTTTCGCGCTTAGAAAACAGAAAATGTGTTGATTTCAACCAGGCAATCCTCAATTCTTTCAGATAAATATGCTATGTTTGAATAGTGAAGGCAAAGAAAAAAACTTCAATGACTCCACGATACCCCCCAACATCTCACTGCGTGAGATTTTTACCAACCAAAAGCTCTCTCCCGCCTTTATTCCCTTTCCTCCCTTCCATTATTAAGTACGCCTCATTATCTGTGAATTTTTCTTTACTTGTCCATAATTTTTACGTTTGTAGTCTTGTAGTTTTTCTCTAATATTAGGTGAAGTAAAAAGTTTTGAGCGTTTTTTCGCTCTATTTCGACGATGAAATACACATAGTTAGCGTTATCCGATTTAGATCAAATATGCGCCGTTTTGTTCGATAACTTTTGTCCATTTTGAAGGCAATTTCATAATTCCGCGATTGAAGAAATCCTCGTCCCTATTGGTTAAAAACTTGACCAGCTCATTTTCACAAGCCTCTCTTGAGGCCAGTTTTGTACCATCAAGAAAATTTCTTCTTCAGTTCCTGGGTTCTTCAGTTCAAAAATCTTCAGTTCCTGGACAATGGAATAAGTGTTCACATGCCGGTCCGACACGACAGTTTCCATGGTTTTATCGATATTTTCGATGATTGGCATACCCGAGCGTGCCTCATCTTCGATGTGCATATTACCAGAACAGAATCGTTGGAACCACCGCTTTGCTGTTGCATTCGATACTGTATTGGATCCATAAACAGCACAAATTTTTTTGGTCGCCTGCTCCGCCGTTTTACCTTAGTCGTAGTGGTACTGACGAATGTATCGAATTTTTCCTTTTTTGCTTCCATTTTGGAATGCGGTAACACACAACTGGCTTCACCGAACACAAATCTGCCAAAGGACTTTTTTTGAAGCTTAATGTCACTTTTAAATCGCCGTATACTATAACCCGATGCCTTGTATACATCGTAAGATATGGTTCACTAAAGACAGCTAGCGGAAAACCCTCAGAACTTTTTACTTCACCTAATATTTGTTCGTTGAAAATTATTGTCTGTAAAGACAATTTATGGAAATGCGACAATCATACACCGCCCCTAGTTTTTAGTGTTTTCGTTTGTTTATTTGCTAATTTCCTTTATTCCTTTGTTTGTTTAATATGAGCGTTATGTTTATTTGTTCGTACACTTGTTTATTGTAATTGTAAACAAGTACAAGCATATAGCACACTCTGAGGTGTTTTTCTGTGGAGAATGCATCTTAATCAATTCAGTAGGTATCGAGTTATAAGCACTCAAACGTACAGACAAACAACTTTTCGTTTCGAAATACGATTTCTCTACTTGTTTTAGTTAATATAAACAATCCGTAAGGAAATTTTGTAAAATTAAGAAATCTCTGCCAAAGCAACCCTTACAGTCTTACTTTACACACTCACACACACACACACACGCACGCGCGCCCAAATATTTATATGGAATCTGGAAATTATACTCAACAGTCTTCGATGATATCCGTCACGTCGAGTAAC
The DNA here is from genome assembly GCA_951751655.1 of Ophion costatus. Lineage (NCBI taxonomy): Eukaryota > Metazoa > Arthropoda > Insecta > Hymenoptera > Ichneumonidae > Ophion > Ophion costatus. The sequence goes on from OX632360.1 coordinate 22,221,879, forward strand.
AGGGTTGGCTGTATTTTCTGGTACATTTTGAAGGATTTGCCGAAACGTGGCATTTGAATGATGAAACAGGATGGAACCTCTTTCAGTCTTATATTACTTGTGAGGAAGCTTTGCTCGAGCAATTGCTGGACCGTTGGGAAGCTAAGGTGGTCGTCCTTTTCCACGAAGAGTTGGTAATGATACGCGTCCTGGCCGGAGCTCAATTTAAGGAATGGTTCAGCGTTCAAGATCTGTGCTACCAGAGACGTCAAAAATTCCTCCGGATCTGCTTTCGGCGAGAGCAAAAAATCTTAGACTCACGTGTTAAAATGTATTGATAGCAGTGAATGTTGAGGGGCACTTTTTTGCATCCGCCTTTCATGTTTCGAAAGAAAGAAAACTTTATTCCCAGTTTCTTTCGACAGACTATAGGTTTGTGCAACCCATGGTTCAAAATAAGATGTAGAACGCAATGCCGGGTTAACCACAGAGTTAACTTTAACGGAGGTTTACGTAAGCTCGAGTTAAACTTGAGGTTGCGAAATAGGGCCTCAATGAGAGTACTGTGGAATTAGTCCATTTCCGTATGATTTCTAGCGATGGTTTTATTTTTCTTACGACCCACCTTTTTCCTCGCTCGTGAGGCCCGAGACAGACGAGAGTTTCTCGAGCAGCATGCGGAGCTTCATAACTCTGTTGGACTTGACGAACATGTTCTTACGCAGCGGATTTACAATTTCCTCGCGCAATACTCTCTGCACTTCCTCGTACTGGGGGCAGTCCTTCTCGTTGGGTGGTCTGGAAAGAGCGTCGTACTTGAAAGTTTCTTGTATTTTTTTTCTCGAGCGATCACGCGCGACTATTTATTCAACAGTTATCTGTTATTAAAGGGCTGAAAATGCTTTAGTGCTCAGGAAGTGCGTGTTGCATTGGGAAATGTTTGTGTTAAAAAAAAGTTACTCCAGGGAGTGCAGCGTAAGTACCGCAAATTGTCATATCAACGAAAAATGAAAAAAATGTTCATAGGCTATGTGACAATGGCGACACAAATACGTAGGAAAATTTGAAAATGTTGCTGTTCGTGTAAATGACAAGCGTTTGAAAAAAAGTTTGATTTTCAAACGGAAAATCGTAGCGATTCGTTAATCACGAGCGGAGTTTGTAACAAATCAATCAGTTTTAACGTATTTCTCTGGACAATTTTGTTTCGAAGATACTGCGAAAATGCGAAGTGGATCGGACAAAATTTACTCAAGATATGCTGAAAATTAATTCGAAGAATATTGTGTCTGGAAAAACGTCTAAAGTTATACGTCACATAATTTTGTCTTCTATAGTGAAAACTTAGCAATTGAAACAGCAACTTTTGATCGAACTAATTGCATTTTTTTGAGACTAAAGTGTTATTCAGAGCTAAAAATATATTGTTTTCCGGACCTTCTACCCTAACCCCTTGAAACAATGGGACACACGATACTACCGATGAACAGAAAGGAAAAACATTTTCGTCCGTTGCTGCCGAGTGGCGAAAAAATGTTTTTATCACAAGAAACGTTTTTCGACAAAAAACAATCTTTCCGTTCAGCTAATCACGAATCGAGGGGATACTCGGCCGACGCACTTTAGGAGCACGCATTTTTCCACTTGAACCATTACGATTTGTGAAAAAATTGCTGAGAACATTCAACAAAACTGCCTAACTGGTCTTCTATCTTCAAAAGCTTCGGCTAGGCCTTTATCTCTCAGGGAGATGAAGGACCTTTTGGAGGTCTTCAATCTTTCGAAGAACGTCTGGGTGCATTTGTGCAAAAGTACATGTGTAAATGTATAAATACGAGGCAAAAAAGTCAGAATACATTCAATTATTAACTAAGCTAGTCAATAGCTATAACAGAATAATATATTGTATTCGCAGATTGCAATGACAAATTAATGGCAACACGTTTGTCTGGAAAAAATTTAACAAGGTAACACTCGTAGTTTAGGATTAGCGTCAGCTTGAGCCTCGGCCTTTGCCATTTTGCCTTTAAGAGGAAATTCTATTTACTCTTGTTAAAAGAGTTTGTTTTTTTAATTGTATTCTTCTAAAGTATATGCTTCCGAGAATATACCCTTAAATTTTCAGCGAGAAATTTCCAATATTTCCAAAGCCATAAACGTAACAGCCGACCCATCTTTTGCAGGTAGAGGCGTGAAGGGTAGAACTTTAAATGCATCTTTTTTCAAAAGCGCTCGTTTGACGGGGCAAACACGGGTAAACAAAACATACATTAACCACGAGCGTGTCGTTTGATAAAGGTTTTCCTATTTTACTGATAACAAAAGGACGGAAAAATATTATTTTTAGATTGTAATTTTAAAAGTCTGCCATTTTGAAATGTTTCACGTAAACTCTTTGTTCATGCAACCGCGGTTTATATGCAACTTCAGATTTCTTTGGTATTTTTTTTACGGATTGTTCTGGCATCCCCCAGCTTGCAGTTTTCGGAGGTGCTCTGGCAATCGATAAACAATCGTCTAAATAAACTTCATAAAATAAGAAAAATTAAATTCGTATAACTTACAAATATTACAACATAATGTCAAAGTTTCAAATTGCTCAATTATTTTCCCATAGAAAAAATCCTGAAAATCGGAACAAATAATTCGTGAGACAGTAGCATATTCCCTTGAGGTTGTCAGAAATGCAGTTACCGGAAAAGCAAGTTGTCGAAGACGCTCGTAAAAGCGAACATGCTGAACAGAGTTGCGTCCAAGTAACAGGAGTTGTGGTGACCTTGGATTCCACGATATTTGCCGCAGATACTTTTCAAATCGGTCTCGACGCAGATTGGCCTGACGATTCCCGTGATGACGGAGCTCTCGGCCGTTTCGAAATCGCCGCCGTTTAATTTATACATGTGATCGTCGGCCTTTCAAAAGAAGAAAAAAACGCACATCGCTTTTATTCCTGAACGCAGCGGCAAAAATACAGTCGAAATTTGTTACTTAATTGGAAGACAGTTTGATTCGTTATTTTTTTTCGAAGAATAATAATTTGTTTCGTTTGGATGCAAAGAGGAATTTAAATTTCCGAAGTGATTCTTTAAATGATCCGCTCAAACGTTTGTTATTACTATGTAAAAAACAACGCGAATCAGAATTCGAATTGCTCGCACAAGGTTGCATCGTTTATAGATTTTTTGGAAACCTCGAATTTTTGGAAACTCTTGATTCTACTTCTTTCAGCTTTCAGTGGGATTGGGGAAAATCTCACGAAAGCTACTGAAAAGGTTCCACGCTATCTTATTGCGTGTGATTCTTAGCCATCAAGACCCCCCCCCCCCCCCCCCCGCTGCTTCGATTACCAGACACGCCCCACGTAAAGCCATTGCACAGAATGCCAAGACGTAGTCGTTTTGACCAGTTTTGTCACGAAAAAAGCTCAAGAGCCCACCAGTTAAGTTATATTGATTAAAAAATTCGAGTTCACTTATGAGTATCTAAAACGTCACCTGTTCAAATTTAAAATTCTCCGGATACCTTGTTTGTGAGCAATTAATAAATAAAAATTGTCTCTTATGGATTGTCGTGTTTTTCCCGTCTATAAACGTGACATTTGCGAGCATTGACAAACAGTTTCGAATGAAACTGTTATAATGGATAAAAAAATATCTAAAGAACGCTTGGACAGCTTTCTAAAATCCATTAGATACTTGTGAACTTCAGAATAAATTAATTCGTCTCGAAAAATGCTGCTTTTTTGGAGGTTAACCTCCATATTACTCCAGTCGCATATTATGATGGCAACGTCGCAACCGCGCGCTTTTTGAAATCAACACTAATACTTTCCGAACGACGCAATGTGCACTACACTTCCACAGCAAATTATACAGAAGTGACTGGAAATGTAATGACTAAATCGGCTTAAAGAATAAAATCAAATAAATTAACCGCAAATAAAATCATTGTAGTTATGAAAAAAAGGATACGAAATAATAACACATAAAAAATTGATTTCAAGATTGATTGTGAAAAAATTTGATTTTCGAAAATTGATTTTGTTTGCCTTTCCAGAAAAACGCTTTCTTTTTTGAATTTTCTTCCATGGTCGAAAGACAGATCGACGATGAATCATAGACGCGAGTGAAAAATTTCTAGACCATGGCAGCTGTACAGGATACGCGGTCGCGCTTGGTTGCAGCGTTGCCAAACTTATTGAACGGACTACGCTAGTCGTAATCATTTTTCTTTTGACTAACTCGGTACCAGGTGAGAACTTCTTTAATTAGTTATTTGCAGGCAAAATTCTTCTCGTCGAATGGGCTCGATTTAGCACGGGTGTAATAATATGCGCTCAGGTTTCATTGTCAGAAGAATCACTCAATTGCGAAGTTACCGAGTTCGTGCAAAGAACATCTCGGGGAGGTACGTCCGAGATTAAATAAAAATCAACTAACGAGAGTCATATTGGGCCGCTGACAATGCTCGAGATCCGTGAATACCGCTCGATGTGGCCTGCAGTGAAAATATCTCACGTCATGGTAGGTCCCGTCAGTGCCAAGGGAATGTTGGCCATCTTCCTACGAATTGCAAATTTTCAATGACTCGAAGAGAATCGTTGACCACGGACACAAAGAAAAGAAGTGGAAAAAATCTTTGAAAATCGATAAATTATTATATAATTTTATATAATTTATAAAAATTGAATTTTGAGAACGACAAACACGAAATTCCAGTCATTTTAACGCTCACGATTATCGCTGATATTCAAAACAATTTCTCAGCCAAGTTTTTCAAAGAGAGAAATTAGGAAAAATGGTAATTAAAAAACATGACTTTGAATCGCGGTAAAATATCGCGAAGGTTGAGTCTTTCGCGCATAAGTTTGATTCCATGGGGATTTCGGTACTTCGCGATTCGAACAGAAGCGGAAAATATCAGACATCTTCGAGATGTTACGAATATTTCTTTTGAATAATAACAATGGCAGAGGATTGTTAAGGAATTTACACAAATAATTGCTAACAAGTTAACCGTAAAAAATGTCTATAAATGCAATAAAATAGTGGATATTACTCTGAATACTCGTGTACTTTCAAAAATTGTTGCGTCTTCAAAAATTCATCTTTTCGTTTTTTTCTAGGTGGACTTTACGAAACTCTTGGACACTTCTTAATGTCTAGACATTCTCCAAAGAAGTAATAAGAACTCGCGAATATTTCTCAATTTTTCCGAATTTTCAAACATACAAAAATTCAAAAGACAAAATTCCGTATGATTTGATAATTAGAAAAATCGCTGAACATCTTTTGCGTATCCTAATTGAAAGTTTAGACCCTTCATTTGTAAAAACAATGTTTCGAATAGGAATTCAATTTTTGTTTGTTAATAAGGCAGTAAAAGTGAAGGACTGAAAAATCGTTACATTCCAACGATGCAGGTTCAAGCGCCATGAAATTTTGTAATTTCCAATATTCCAAAACAGTATTCCAGTCATACGAAAGTTTTATTATTGTACTAAAAATATTTTTTGATTATTTTTTATCTCAGATTACCCTAGTCGGCAGAACCACGTACATCAATTGGCCATGCAGCAACGCTCGCACTTTGTTCCGACAAAAACAATAGCGTTATTGTTTATCAGTAATTTTCAATTTTAAAAAATCCAAACGTCCCAAGACATTTATTGTGTGTAAAATCCCGAGGTCGCCATACCAATACTCCCATCAGAAAAAATCGACCTGTTTTTCTGGACCCCAAACTTATGCACCAACTAAAAAAATGCGATTAAAGACAAAGATTTATTTTTCTTTTAAATATTGTCGAACCCTTAATAATTATTAAAAAAACATGGCCCCCATTTGCGCTTTATTCAATATTATGGACATTTTGTTACTACGAAGAATTGCAACGCTTCGTGCTCATATTCTTCAAACAACAACTATATTTGATCGAAGGAATAACATTGCATACTTTGTCATTCGTATTAATTCCTACTGTGAACAATTTACACGAAAATACGATTTGGGTTCGCGAAGGTCGAAACCCCTCGGACACGAATGATTTGCTGGTCATTACCAATTCCACGGCCACAATTGTTTTACCAGGTGTAACACCTGGCGGTGTGCCAATCCATCGGACCACACCGTACCGGGTTTCCGTGCCCAGAGAAACTTCAACCGCGCTACCAACCCTCACGTCCTCGGGGTCGTTGCCCTTCGGCAATCCATTGTTGCACTGCTTCTTCGCCAAGACGTCTGTGAAAAGTAACAATATTGCAGCGTGGGTTCTGACCTCATTGTCATTTAAAACTTATTTCGGATCTGCATGTATTAATTGCTGGATAATTTTCATCTCGATTCTTTAAGGGGGAAACCTCAGTTGGAACGCTGAAAAAGAGTAATGTTAGCGAATTTTTTTTCGGCTGAAATAAAATAAATCTTTTCGAAACTTATGAGTTATTTTGTTGCATATTTCACCATTACAGAACATCTTTCTAAATACAATTTTTTTCATACGGAATATTTTTCAATGCTCTAATCGCTCAGAAGTGGCCTGCCTAATTTGTCTGTCAAACAAAAAACCAAATACTCATAGTGTCTGATACAATTACCTTCTGCGTGACTCTAAAAAAAATTGAAATATAAATTTAACAAATTGTGTGAGAATTGCGGTAAAGCTTGCTTGCGAAAAGCGTAACTTTGTTTTTAATGTTTCACATTTTGTTTAATCTATATTGAAATTCTCTTTAGGATCACATAGAAAACAATCATATAAAAACTAGATATTTCTTGTTTCAGACAATAATTACGCACACTACTTCGGGGCGTTTCAAGCATTCCTGAATTTTATGTTTAAAGATAAATATGTTCGTGTTCAAATTTTTTTTATTTCCAATTATGAAATAAAATAACCCAAAAATTTGCTAAAAATTCGTTCCGTTAAAGCAATGAAAACCGCGAGAATTATATTTTGTTCAGTGTTCTGATTCTGCCCCCCCCCCCCTGAAAAATGATTACTCAAATTACCGGCTGCGCATCGAATATAAAAAAAGAATTAAAAAGTTCAAACGCTTGCCTGCAAGCGAATAGTCCAGACACATTTAAAAATACCGATAAATATATAATCACAATCATTACTTATTGCGGCTGATATTCGGACGATCTATTCAACCGTTTCAAAAATATTTACTTTGAACATTGCAGGTTACGGAAAAGCCGGTTAAACTTGAGAAACCGAACGGTAACGTGTTTAAAAGAACGAGGAAGTCGATGTTCCAAACAAATGATAGATTTCAGTAAAAACAATCGAAACTTTTTAAAATGTGTTTTCTATTCCTTCGATGAAATTTGTGGGTGGCATTCACAAGATATGGCATTGTGACGACAAAAAAATTGTTCAACAGTGAAATTATGAAAAACGAGTAGACTCGTTATTATTCTTGTAAGAGTTGCTATTGTGTCCACATAAAAATGCCGGAAGAGTCCCTTAATGCCGGAACGCCGGAAGAGTTCCTTAATGCGGGGAATTAAAAAAAACAGTTTCAAGCTTTTTAAATGAAAGAAAATTTTTAATAAAGTGCGGAGGCCTGGTCTAAATTAAGAGGAACACGCAAAAGTCGTTCGGAAAGGTGTTCAAAAAGGCTTTAGAGATGTGACCTCCAAAAGATGGTTATATTTAAAATATTTTATTTATAAGAATCCAAACCTTTTTCTTTTCATTAGTTTCATTTTGTCGATCGAATTTGTAGGTAGTATTCAAGGGTCATGGTATTTTTAGGAAAAAAATGTTTGTATCGCACAACTATGAAAAACGAATACCTTCGTTTTTATGATTGTTACTGTCGTCGTAACGATTTTCATTGTCCTTTGTCTTGTTTCAAATAGCGAAAAAAAACGTTCCTTCAACTACGGAGGACAAAATGATAATTGTGGGAAAAAACAAAGGGCGGTTAATACGGCGAAAATAAAAAAACGGTGAATTTGAGCGGAAAGACTTCAAAGGTGGCACCGAAAGATCACTAGAAGATCAATTCTATACGGCTTACTGTTTGGTCTCACAGTTTCGCGCTCCAATCGCGTCTCCGAATCACTGTGCACCTTCGATTCTACGTCGCTACTCCACTTGTGCTCGAGTACGAAAGTCGGAATGTTTTGTAACGCGGTCGCCATATTTTACGTCAATTATGTTATTTCGCTAGAAAGTAAAAACGAAAAAAAAAGAAAAGAACGAAGGCAACGGGTAAACAGCAGGCGAGTGTCCGAGTGGGTTGAGAGACCGTAGCAACGTGGATCGGAGGGAAGCGTGGTCGATTGGAGCATCGGAAATGCTTGGCCCGCTAGCTCAGTCTCCGTCTATTTTTACGTTCCCTTATTATCGTGCGTTTCTGCGGACCAGGAAGAAAACAGTCGCGAACGACGTAGCCACGGGACGGGAAAGTGTGTCTGTACCCGATTTCGGTATTCTAATGATAGTTGCTCGTTCACACCAAGAAAGTACGAGTACGTACTTGATTACGCAAGAGATATATTGCGGCAGGATATTTTCCATAAGCGACGATTAACGCATTGAACCACATGCGCCAAAAAATCAGAGAAACATCACCGGCTATTTGCGAAAACTGAATAAATCCAATATCTGCAGCTCTTACTATGCCATAGAGCATCGTTGATGAACGTTCGAATTATAAGTGCCGGTTCCTCAACTCTCGGGTAACCAAGGTTTGAGGCATTGACCTTCGTTTAATAAAAAAGTGACGTTCCACAACACCCATAAACCTTGGTTAACGTCTATTTGCCTCGGTTAAAGCTAAAACCTCGATTTTGGCCGTTTAACAAAGATAACGAAGATTTAAGAAAGTGGCGCCACCGATATTGTGTATCGAAAACTTGAAACTGCCGACTGCTGCACATTGCACGCTCGTAGACAATTGAAGGTTCTAGTGGCTATTTGTTCTTGTTGCATCCTCGCATTGCGTTTTGAGGGAACTAGGCTACGAAAAATCGCGATTTTCTCTTTTTTTTAGTTTGCATTCTGTTACTACAGTCTCTTCGAAACATTTTGGCGCAAAAATAACGGAAAAATTTGCAAAATTGAGCTCAGGAGAGCAATAAAACTCTAATGCTCCGCTAACGTTAAATAAGTTAAAGGCTGGCGGAATTTAGCCTGCAGCGAACGCTCTTACAATTCGGTCGGTCGTGGGAGAGTTTTCGCTTAGTCGTATTCCTATGTAAAAATGACATCTAGCAAACGGAACGGATTGGATTGCTTACAATCAGCCTAGTCATCCAAGAAAGAGAAAATGCCACGCCAACTAATCAGTTAATAAACAAGGCGAAAGAACTACGTTTTAAGTACGGAGCGCGCGTCGCTGAAATGCACAAGTTGCGTGAGCATAACCGCTTGTTAGATGCAAACAAGAAATCGGAAGCATCGACAAAAGAGACTAGGGTGGAAAAACAACAGAAAAAGCTGAACTCGAGAAGTCCATGTAGAGCGCCGGTAATTTTCAACGTACGCAAGTTTCAATTTTTGTACCGTCGTACTACTGCGCGAGCATTTAAGGGGAGGTACCTGAGTAAATTTTTCAAAAAATCGATTTTTTTCTTGTTGTAGTTTGTAGTTCAAAGAATATTTTGTATAAATTCCATGTAGAAATTCGCATTATTGAAGAAGTCGTGGGTTATTCTGCGAAAGGCGGTAGAACGTCGAGCGTGCGGTCGGTTGGGTCTGCAGATGTCGCGCTGGGGCCCTTTGTCATAGCGAGCAGGTATACAAGGGTAGGATAACTCCGGAGGCCGGGAGTTCTTTCGAAGCATCAGTCCTTTATTCTACAGGAGTGAACAGTATTTTCTATTCTGTACATCGTTTGTGAAATCGATAAAATGAACCGTAAGGACCAGCGAAATAAAATCTCAAGAACGGATACAGTGACGTTCAAGATCCGTAAAGCCGATCCTCCGAAAAAAAACGTCTGTTGAATCGCCATGAATGTGAAAAAGATGATAGTAAAGTGAGTGCTTCTGTCAAGAAATCGGAAATCAATCGATTTAGAACCGAGTGTAAAACACGATATCGAATACGTTTTGCTGAATTTTGTGACTGTCTTTTCGTTTATTAGTGAACACGTGAAATGTAAAGACTGCGGACAGACAATTACCATCACGAAAACCTCCACTCGTGGTCTTGGTTTCAAAATAAAAACAGAATGTCCATCCTGTGAGCCCTGAAGTGTATCTTCCTGCCCATATATTTCAAACGCGTACGAAATAAATACGAGATTTATTTTCGCTATGCGGATGATTAAAATTGGTCTGAGAGGTGTGCAAAGATTTTGTGGGCTGATGGATTTAGCACAATCGGTTGTACAATGCACGTATGATGTAACTGTGAAGAATATTCTAATTGCGTCATAATCAGTGCGTGCGATGATTTGTATCTCGAGTGTGTAAGAAGAGAAGGAAAGGACGACTGAAGCAACAGAACGGTCCGATGAAGGGTTGACCGTATCTGACGATGCATAGTGGGACAGAATCCCAAAAAGCTAGCCAAAACCTCAAAAAGCAAGGTTTTATTTCGGGTTTTTTTCTTGCTGTTGCGGAATGTGAAGCGGAGGTATCGAGGGTCCCCAAACAACCGATCTCTAGGCGCAGGTATATTTCTTGTCCCTGCAGGATCAGTTCGAATGTGACCGTTACACGAGCCTCATCGAACTACCGAATCCGACGCGCGCCATACGCTACAGAAAAACCACAATATAATCGTGAAAAATAGTGCAATTGGAGAAGTGTAAAATGGATTCTCTTCGTAAAGGTATGTAGAATGGAATATTATACAATTTCCATAATTGCAAAATTGTTATTATGAAAAAAGTTATTCGTTTTGAATGGAGCGTGTCTTTTTTGGAGAACGCGCAAACGAAAGTAAACTTTCAGGCAGACATAATTTTGTCGCTCGTCCTCGCTCGTTCTTTGGAATATTTTTTATTGAATTGCTTATATCCTAACGGGAAAAAAGCGTGGTCGACAAACTTGCGCATTTTTGCGCGAACGGAGATATGATTTTTTTTCCGAAGCCGTGCGAATTTCGACGTGGTATTTTGGTATAAGGGGGTTTTTGGGGTCGCTAATTTACATATTATTGCTTAACTTCTTTCATTATTGTTATATGTTAAGGATGAATAAACATATCTCTTCAATAAATTATTGTGTACATTGAATAAAATATAGTAAAATATGTCACAATATAGTAGTGTCACAGTATAGTGAGATCTTCTGTTTTCGCTCGCTGTTGATTCTATTCACGGGCTAGTTTCGGCTCCGAGGGATGTAATCGCATATTATTCACTAATTTCAAGAACTGCAGACATTAGAGAAGCCCAGCAATTGACAAGGAAAGAGATATTCCGCATAATTGTGAATGCTCTTGCTTCTCAAACTGTGGACGATGCAGCTCTCATCCTTGAAGCGCACGTCTCGTGCCCATTAGGCACATGCATTCTTTATGACTGAAGAAGTGAACACAAATTTCTCTTATATATTCTTCAAACTACGTGATATGTGGAAAAAGGCATCCCAGAACAAAAGAGAAGTTATTCGGGAAGAATGCGGAATGGTTGAGCATTCAATTCATCTTATCTCAGGACGGATCTTCGCAAAGTACTTCGGGGTCAAAAGCGACCGGTGGTCGACTTTCTACAAGTTTTTCGGATAGTAGTGCCAGATTAAAACGGCGAAAAACGGAAAAACTGCGCGAAGAATATAGTTCAGAGGGACTCGCCTTTGCTATGCGGATGAGCCTCCGTGCAAGCGGTAAGGTTCACGCTCCGCAGGTATTGAAGAACGTTACAATGGGGAGTCCCTCCAAAGCATCATCTTACCTGTCGTCTTCGAACACCGTTAGAGAAAGAACAATGACGCCTGAAGAAGCATTGTCGGTTTTTGTAGAAGGTAGATTTTTGGAAAATCATTATTTAGCGGTAAGAGCAGGCTGCAAATTAGTTCATAGTCGAGCTTTTCCGTTGTATAACGTACTTCAAGAAGCTAAAAATTCTTGCCATCCACCGATAAAAACAATTACATACAAAGATAAACGAGCAGCCATAGAACTTCAAGCATTATTAGACCTTACAGTGAAACGAATAGTTTTAGTGCAAGAAAGTGCCATTCAAAATATATCAAACGTTGATTTGGGTAAAATGACTCGTATTTGTAAGTGGGGTCGTGATGAACTTCATGTCAGAGTGAATATAAGCAAAAATGCACCGGTGATTCACCGGCACATTTACAGCCGCGAGTATTTTCTTTACCTCATTAGTTCCACTGCAGCTTTCAAGTATAAATGAACAAAACGAAAAATATGTTGTCTGGCAAAACCCTGTGCCTTCGTCTCCGCGATACTGTAGACCAATTAAGGGGTAAGGCCACTGTAAATTTTTTGAGAAATCGATTTTTTTTATTGGCTTAAAAAATAGTTTAAACTCTCTAGAATAAGAAAAAAAAGGTCCTGTGCGAAAAAAAATTTGTTGTCCTTAGGAAATGAAGGTCGCCGCCAAGCGTGTCAAAACTTGCTCCGAAACGACTGCAATTATATCGGAGATGGCGATTCCAAAACTTTCAAAGGCATCGTGGATTCGAAGCCTTATGAAAATGTTGATGTTAAAAAAAAAGAGTGCATAGATCACGTGCAAAAAAGAATGGGCACTCGATTGAGAAACTTAAAAAAAGGAACAAAAGGTCTCGGGGGAAGAGGAAAACTCACTGCCAAATTGATTGACGAACTAAGCATTTATTACGGCTTAGCAATCCGTCGAAATTCCGATTCCATCAAAAATATGAAAAATGAGATCTGGGCAACCCTTTTTCACAAAATGTCAACGGATGAAAAGCCTCAGCACGAAAAATGTTCGGAGAATTGGTGCAGTTGGAAGAAAGCGAAAGCAGAAAATGCCTTGGATGCGTATCATCACAATCAGCCAATGAGTGAGGAGGTTTATCAAGCCATCAAACCCATCTACATGGAATTGAGCCGGGACGAGTTGCTGGAGCGTTGCTTGGGGGCCTGTACTCAAAACAATAACGAAAGTTTCAACGCTACCGTTTGGAGTTTGGCCCCCAAATCATCCTCAAGCGGAAAAACTGTACTAGATATTGCGACGGATATCGCTGTTTGCATATTCAATGGCGGCCTTACCAACGTCTTGCAAATATTCAAGATGTTGGAGGTGGAAATTGGTGTACAGTTATATAATTTCTGCATCGAAGCCGACGCCAAACGCATCACGCACGCGGAGACATCTCTGAGCGACGCGGCCAAAAGTGCGCGCGCGCTCCAAAAATCAACCAGGAAAGACGAAGACGAAAATTTGGCTATCGAAGGACAAATGTATGGTGCTGGGATTGCAGACTAACGGTAAAATTTTTTTTTAACTTCTTTTTTTAATTTTTTCCAATAAAAAACTATTCGCAAAACTTTAAACGCGTTTTTCTCGAAACATGGTTTTTCAAAATGGCACGCAGCATAACTCGAACAATTTTCATTTTTTTTACTTGAAATTTTAACCAGATGTGAACATTTACATTATCTTGAGAATGCCGATCGGAATTTTCAAGAACTTTATTTATTGATTTTTTATTAACAAAAATCTAGCCGTTTTTTTCGTCAAAAATCAATTTTTTTTTCAAACGCACGCCAAATCCACAAAAATTGATACTTTTTAAAATCCGATCGACATTCTCTAGCTATAGCCCTCTAGATTAATGGTTTTTTTTCGTTCTAGATTCAAAAGTGCACCAGTGGTGCTGCGTGCCGCGGAGCCCTGGAAGCAAAACATGTCCCGGGAAGATAGCTGTGGAACCGCCATTTTGTTTTTTTTTACTGTAAAAAAATTTTATAATAAAGTTTAATGTATGCCCGATAACACCATTAAAAGTTTTTTTTCAAATACCTTCAATTTCGGGAGCAAAAAATTAGTGAAAAAACCTTTTTTTTTGGGCCGTTACAGTGGCCTTACTCCTTAAAATAGAATTTCTGAAAAAAACTGCGAATACAACGAAAGCCGAAATTCAATATGTACAAGATCAAGTGAAAAATCTTGTTCCTTTTTCAGACATAATTAAGGGAAAATGTATAAGAGTAATTCATAACCTTGCCTTGACCATGGTAGATGGGAAAGTGTGTAATGCAGTGGCGGACAATGCAGTGACTCAACGCTGCTATCTTTGCAAAGCTACATCAAAAGATTTTAATAACCTCGATAGAATGTTGAAGCTCGAAGTTATCGATGATCATTTGAACTTAGGTATTTCTTCGTTGCATTCATGGATACGCTGCTTTGAATGTTGTCTGCACTTATCTTATAAACTAGATATTAAACAATGATGGCAACACTGCTCGTCGTTTTTTCGAAAACGCTACAATTTCAACTGAAATTACTGGAGTAGACATTCGTTTAATCACAAGATTCCACTCTATTTTACAAGCGATTTCGTCAAGTCGTACAATTGATGACTCCGAGATTTAGAGATTACGCTTGGGCACTGCGAAATTATTTATTGAATTATACTCATGGTTCTGCATCCCACCATTGATCCATAAACTGCTTATTCATGGTCCGCAGATCTCTGCTTCGGCTTTACTGTCAATCGGTCAGATGTCTGAGGAAGCACAGGGAACGTGCTAGAAATATATCGAAAAATTTCGCTAGCATTTCTGGCGCAAAAGCAGCCGTTCTTTGACAATGCAAGATGTATTTTGCCGTCTGTGAATTAGCTTCGATCTATACATTTCAAGTGTACGAAAACTACCGAAAAAGAAAAAAAACAAATGTCGCTTGTACATTTGTTTTTACCCGATGACATGGACACTGAAGACGACACTGACGTGTCCACTATACATACCGATAGAGAATCTAATGATAGTGAATGTGACTAAATTAATCCAATGTAGATGTGGTGTACAAATTAAAAAAAAAATATTTTCTCATCTAATTTTCATGTTCAATTCATTTGTGACTAGTTTGCCGCCGGAATCTTTCTGATTCTTATACATTACCGACGCAATTACGATTAAAATATTTTGTTTATTTAAAAACAAACATCTTATTCGTAATTAGCGCAATGTAAAACCCCCAGATGCAACATTTCACCGAAAAATAAGAATTTGATAATATGCTCGGTCGCTATATTGGATCCGCCATTTTTTTTGCCAAAACTAATATTGGATTCGTTATCAGCGACCCCGAAAGCGCCCGAGTAGAAAATTTCAAAGCCGTTAGACAACGTTTTGAGGTTTTGGCCAGCTTTTTGGGATTCTGTCCCACTGTGCTATGGGACATGGCGGAAACGAGGTTTCAATTCATTTGTGCGTGTATCAAGTTTCATCGGTCATTACACTGGCAAAGTACTTGATACAAACGTCAAATGCAAATTTTGCCAGGCATGTGCGAATTGGCGAAAGAAGAGAAATACTGGTGAGTATGAAGAGTGGGTACAGGATCATGCTGACCAATGTAAAGTAAACCATGAAAGTTCGTCGGGGAAAATGGAGATAGATACAATGTGCGAAATATTTGCAAGATCCGAGAAAAAATATGGAGTGAAGTACACAAACTACATAGGCGACGAAGACTCGAAAACTTATAAGAACATAGTCGATAGCGCACCTTACGGGGATGCGAGAATAATAAAAAAAGAGTGCCTAGGACATGTTTAAAAACGAATGGGTACCAGGCTCAGGAACTGTAAAAAGAATACGAAAGAACCGACTGCCCGTAATCCTTGGCACCACAAGCTATGTTCAACGAACAACACGTCTGACGCTGACCACAACAACGGCGCTTCCGGTCAACGAATTTATTTTTTTTTAATCCTAAACATGCCCCAATGTACATATTTTCCAATTTAAAAAAACCCGCATCCAATCGAAACATTAGTTTTTGAGATAAATGTTCCCGAAGTTTACCTGTTTTTCTCGCCGTTTACTCAGGTACCTCCCCTGAAACGCGTTTCTCTCGAAAAAGCATTTTGTACTAGTTTTGCCGCGATAACTCAAGAACGATTGAAGATATCGCTTTGATTTAAAAAAAAATGAAGATGTCAACTTTCTTTACCAAATGAACCGACGTCTAGGCAAAAAATCAGTTTATTATTATTGTTATTACAATAAATGTTATTTGTTTTCGGTGTTTTTTAAAATTTAATCCACCATTTTTTTATTTTTCATGTTTTTTTAAAGTTTAGGTTCAGTCTGCGTAGGAACATCTCCTGAAGAGAATGGAGTTTGTGAATTGCCGAAAACTTCTACTGGCCACGTAGAGAATGAGGGAGCAGTGCATCACACGGGCAGTCTTCTTTATCAGCCCATATCTCCCTTAAATATTTATATTTTTGAAACGTCAACCACTGAATTTAATAACCAAAACTCCAATAAAAACGTTGCAAAAAAGAAAATGTATGCATGTTGTTTCGATTCTTCACAAATGTCATTTTGGGCCTATTTTCGCTGCCCAGTCCCCTTAAGTTGATAGGGAGAGGATTATTTGTAAAATAAATCGAACGCCCTATTTACTGATGCGCTTCGGCTATTAGATTCTCAACAAATATCCATCCAACATTTCTCCTTTTCCTTGACTGTTTACCTTGAATAAGTACAGTGACAACATCACTTCATTTACTTTCGTTAATGTGCTTTTGTTTTTCTACCAACTCAATCAATAACTTTTCATCAATCGAAAAATTCGGTAGCCTTTTCTTACTTTTCGGGTCATGTTCACCATTCAGCGACGGACCCTGCTTTTAAATCCCCCCCCCCCCCCCCCCCGAATTCTTCATAACCTTCTACCGCCAATTTCAATTACTCAATCGAAATCGGCCCCTCCTTGGTGGGCGTACACATATTACGTAACGCCAAATTCGCCAATTTTCGCCCTCCCTCCTACCCCCGTACACAAATTACGTAACGCGAAATTTCCAAATTTTCGCCCTCCCCCGCCCCATGTACCACGACCATAACGCCTTCTCGGACCCCCCCCCCCCCCAGCCACTATTCTGCAAATAGAACATTTTCTTGTATTGTCAAGACCCTTTTTTATTCGAGCAGCCCTCGCCGGTCACGGTACCGTTCTCACTAAAGTGACTGTAACTCCATCAACTTCCGAACTTTCAATTTTGCTCAAGAAAAGTGGGAAAGCTGCTGTGCAAATTTTTGCGCAGTAGCTTTGTAAATTTTTTTCGCAGTATCATAACATTGGAAATATCGAACATTTCCATTCATAACATTGCTGGCGGATCGCCCATACGCTGCACCCTCGGGGAAGTTTAATTTTTCTCCAAAAGAAAACCGAATGAACACATTCTTTCACTGATGATCCAAATAGACGCGATTTTGGAACGTTGATTGATACTCTTTTTGACAAGTGTGATGGTGAATTGGTTTACCATTGATGAGATGGAAATTTCATTCCGGCTGAATTTTACCGATAAGCATCGATGTAACTCAAGAACAGAGAAGTAAATAGAAAAATCTCTAGCCGAGTATGAAGTAGACTCAAACGAGAAATCAAGTAGCACCATCATTTTTTTATTTAGTGCACGATTTCAAGGCGATTTCAACGTCAAGTAAAAAAAATGGAAACATATATTCTTTACAACTGCATCCTAGTCTACATAAAAAAAAACAGGTTCCTCCTGCCCAAAACATTTTTGTTATTAAAATATTATTTTTTAAATTAGAAAAGATGTTAGAAAGTATGGCCTTCCATTTCCAAACATAAAATAGAATCGCGAACAAATAATTGATAAACTAGAAAAGAGAGTCCTTCTGCGGAGACTGATACGAGCATTCCGAAAAACCCTACCCATCGCGATCCTTATCGATCGATAAAAGCAGCCTACATTGTTGCTCACCGAACTGCTACGGGATTGTTAAAAAAAAAGTTCGAAAAACGGTCAAAAATAACGGCTGTATGAAAAAACATTCACCTCAGTATCCAAAGACAGTTTCTTTTTAGTTTATCAATTATCAATTCGCTATATTATTTTCGGGTGTAGTTCCGAAAAGCCCATACCGCTTTTTTCTTTGAAATTTTGTATACTTATGTATTTTGACTCGCTGAACACGAACATGATAATTAAAATTGGCGCAAATTTGATTTTCAAGATAAAAACTGAAAAAAAAAAACGGTTTTTGTAGTTTTTTAAAATTTTATTTTAACTAAAGTTGGTCGTAGAAGAAAATGTCTTCTACGAAAGTTGTAGCCCATCAAACGATTGATAATTTATGTTCAATACAAATTTTGTCTTAAATCATTATTTTCCAAGAAAATGGGATAATACTCCAATAAGTATATTTTGCTAAACTCTATTAGTTTCGATGTTATCCAAGATGCCTAATAAACCCACCCCAGTGTTCTACGCACCCCACGATTCCACGCACCCATCCGAGGTGCCCTCCGCCCACCCCAGTATCCTACGAACCCCACGATTCCATGCACCCATCCAAGGTGCTCAACAAACCCACCCCAGTGTTCTACGCACCCCATGATTCTACGCACCCATCCGAGGTGCCCTTCGCCCACCCCAGTGTTCTACGAACCCCACGATTCCACGCACCCATCCAAGGTGCTCAACAAACCCACCCCAATATTCTACGCACTCCGCGATTCCACGTACCCATCCGAGGTGCCCTCCGCCCACCCCAGTGTTCTACGAACCCCACGATTCCACGCACCCATCCAAGATGCCCAACAAACCCAACCCAGTATTCTACGCACCCCGCGATACCACGTACCCATCCGAGGTGCCCTCCGCCCACCCCAGTGTTATAGAAACCCCACGATTCCACGCACCGATCCAAGGTGCTCAACAAACCCACCCGAAATCGAAAAAACTGTATATTGATCTTACAAGGAACATCCCTCAGGTGTCCGCCTCCGATTTTGTTGAAACTCATATATGTGATAGAGCATCAAAAGTTTTGAGACACGTATTTTTTTTTATCGGCGGAAAAACGGTTTTAAGGGGTGAAACGCGCCCTCGAAAATAGGGCTGTTTTTAGTTTTTCGTCGATAATGGTATCGTTCTCATCTCCAATGTATAGTACATGAAAAAATAAACATTGTTGCAATTTGAATTTTTTTTATATCTCATACCGTTAAAACGTTATCGACGAAAAACGAAAAAACATCCCTATTTTCGAGGGTGCGTTTCACCCCTCAAAACCGTTTTTCCGCCGATAAAAAAAAATACGTGTCTCAAAATTTTTGATGCTCTATCACATATATGAGTTTCAACAAAATCGGAGGCGGACACCTGAGGGATGTTCCTTGTTAGAGGAAAATGTTTCCTACAAAAGTTGTAGGAATTATTATATAAATAATTATAAAAAAATACACATTTTATGTTCTATACATTTTTTGTCTAAAACATTTTTAAACATTTTTCTTTAAGATCAATATACAATTTTTTCGAGTTTTTACCTTGAAAATCAAATTTGCGCCAATTTTAATGATCATATTCGTGTTCAGTCAGTCGAAATACATAAGTATACAAAATTTCGAGGAAAAAAGCGGTATGGGTTTTTCGGAACTTTATCCAAAGAAATGTTCCGAGCGAACGTAATATGTTTCTTTTTACGTAGAAGGAGATACCACTATAAAAAACATGGGTTTTCATTTTGGAAAAAAGTTGACCTTGAAATTGCCGTGAAAATATCCACTAAATAAAACAGTTATCTAGCCATTTTACTCCTTGTTTAGAACTACTCGATGCGCATCTTGCGATTTTCCTATTTACTTCGCTGTTCTGAAGTGATGTCGATGTCTGAAGATAAATTTAACGCCTGGTTCTCAACATTTGTTGGGGCCACATGATGCAATCTGAATTTTCACGAATTATACAACACGCTCTATTGTTTAACATATTCTAGAAATACTGTGTCAATAACCGTTTTTTTACACAGTCTAGAAACATTATATAGTTTTATTTATATATAAACCTTCTTATTGCTTATGAAAAATATTTAACACTAAGGAGACACGTTCAGTCTCGCGAACGCCATTCGCTCCATAAAAGGAGAAAATGGAATATTTCATCCCGGTTTAAAAATAAATGTCTCAAGAAACAGCCATTTTAAAGATGCGAGAATAATAAGATCACATCACAATCAGCACTTTGTAATTTGGAAATGAAAATTCATGAAAATTCAAATTAGGATGGAAAAAAGTAATGGTTTTTGTTACTATTACCAAGAAAATCGAAGCTCTCATGACTTCTCGAAGTGAGTGAAGACGTGTCGTTCACTAGGATTTTCGATTTGGCCGATTTGTGAGTGACTTTCGGAAGTAAGGCGTTGCTCAGATGAGACGAGGCGGCGGCGTTGTTATTGTTGCTGTTGTTGTTATTCCTGTCATCGTAGATGTTTAGTCGCTCGTCGAAAGCGGCGCTGAAATCCGGCTGGAACCGTTTGCCATTTGTAAGATGATTGTTGGACGTACTTTTCGGCGGCCCCTCGAAATAATACTCCTTCGGTGGACTCACGGTCTCCAAACTCGAGGATTTTTCTGGAAACAGTTAGGAAAAAAGGCTAAATGTAGCCAGAAGGTAACGACATTCCGTCGCGCCTGCAATATATTGCAAAAATAAAGGCCGAATAGGTGCCAATTGTTGCTGGATCGATTACCCATCACGATCGCATACACAAGTAAACAGCCTCTAGACGTGAAGGAAGCTTCATTTCGCCAACCAATCTCAACCCATCTTCTGCCACAGTGTAAATGAGAAAAATTACATTAAAACTTTTTGGTGGAAATTAATGCGTTAGATAAAAACTTAAACTATGATATCAGTTAGGGTTCGATTAGCAGCAGGGTTCCATAGGATTCCGTTCCGAAATCAGGTCTGCTCTAAGGTCTGGCCTATGTGGTGGCTCGATACAGGACATGGTTCGGTCACCCGTCCCCGCTATCGGTCAAAACATTATAGTAGATAAATATGGAGGTTAGAGTACAGGAGTGCAAATTCCATAGGGGACGCGGTATTAAAAGTAGTCGTTTAAGGGGGAAAAATTTAGGGAAAAAATTTCACCACTAGCGTCGCTCCGACAACAAGTGACCGACCGATATAGTAATAGACACAGCACAAAGCAAAAGTGACCGCGTCACTCCGATAATGCCTAAAAAAGAGTAAAAATGAAATAAACGCAATAAAAATAATAATTCATTTATTAGGACGTTGAATAAGTTCTTGCTGTTATCCAACACATGGCGTTACCAGAATTGCGTGCGTGCACTGTAAGATGGTTTGGCTGAAGCGGGGAAAATAGTTAAACTGTTCTGGACCCCAGCTCACAAGGGCATTGCGGGCAAGACATAGCAGACGAGGTTGCCAAGGCGGCCTGTTGCTCTGGTCGAGACACACAGCTAGGCATTCCAATATCAGACCTTCGAAATTACTGGAAATCTTTACTAAAAGAGGAATTTCATGACTGGTGCGTCAGATCGGGTAAAAAAGATGGTACTGAGTATATCTCGAGGTATTATGAAGCAAAAGCATAGCCATGGTTCCACTCATGGGACTTGAATGAGAGATCAATCGTATTCATTAACCGCCTACGAAGCAATCATAAGGCTAAGTTTGCATGATCGCGCGGCACCGCGCGGTAGAGTGCAGATCTTGTACCGCGCGGTCATGTGAACATTTCTATACAGGCCCGCAGATCTTGTACCGCGCGGCAACGCGCGGTACAGATAGATAATCTGTATTTCATTTAACGTACTATTCCATGACTGGTAGCCTTCAATGACACGAGCCCCCGACCTCAGGGTCGGATACGCCGACCACCGCGACGAGCACATCTCGCATCCCAGTTCGCATTCGGAAGAAAGGTCCTTGTGCAACTACTGGTCGAGCCGAGTGCCTTTCCAACACTCTAACAACTCTGCAGGTTGCTGGCCGAGTTAATAACAACGTAACTCACACGCCGGGTGCCCGTAGAAACCCTGACCAGCACACGGCCAACCACTGCCCCCGTGAATCCAGCCACAACGGGTAGTCCCTTCCCGTAGGACGGTGGGCAGATTAGCCCCGGTGGTACCATTCTTGATCATTGGTCAGATCCTCGTGACTACGAAAAACGTACCACTTCTAATTGACGAGCCCTCTTCTCGTCGACATTGGTCTCTCAGCGCTTCGGGCGGGGCGGTGTCGCTACTCACCGAGGTACCCGGGCTCACCCCTTAAGGGTTGGCCTAAACACGGCAACTCTCTGCCAAAGCCGCGCGGTACAAGAGGAGCGTCGAGAACCGCGCGGCACCGCGTAGACCCTAACATTGTTTTGATTGAATCTTGTACCGCGCGGTGAGCCGTTCGCGTGGTGCCGCACATCCACGTGACCATAGCCTAATCTCCTGAGATCGAGTTTGAAACATTTCTATATAGTGCTATTAGCGGTCTGCCCATGCGGGGAAGCATATGAAACAGAACATCACGTCTTCTGGCAATGGGCACGATTTAATTAGGAGAGATTGTACCTCGCCTCGCAATTATAAATATATCACGGTATGTCTCCGTACAGCGACGAATCCTTTCTGAGTGCTATGGACTCTAAGGCAATACGAGCTATCTGAAAATTCATTAACAAGTTGAATATCTCCATTTGAACTGTGGCTTAAGGATGTCACCCATATCAATAAATATAGGTGCCGTATTTGAGCAAACCATATTTTTTAAATGATTTTATTTATTTTTGTTCTGTATTTTTTTCCATTGATCATATTAGTTTTTACGTTGCCCATTTTTTAAAAGGCTAAAAACGTGATACTCTGTTAGTTATAAGTTAACGTTGGACTGAAATTAACCATCGACCCAAACACTATTGTTCGGCAACATTAAGGGAGTACATGGGTCATTGGCGTCTGCGACTTATTTAGCAATCGTAAACGTTACAAAAAATTCTGAAAAAATCATAGGTGTTCTTTGTGGTTTCAACTATAAGTTTAATCAATAATAATATCATAACATTAATTTTGTATTGTTAATTTAACGTTGAAAAAAATGCAGCAAATGCATCGTAATGTGGAAAAAATCACAATTCTTGTCAAGTCATTTTTTTGTGAAAAACCTGTGAGTTGTTTTTACTTGAAATGATGAACTGTCGGGTAAAAATGAGACGCTTCGGGAATTAAAAAAGGCTGAATATCGCTATTTACTATGGACACTTATACAGGATAAAATTGATAACAAATGTAAAAGATTGACGGATGAATTGAAAAAATTCCAGATCGGAAAACTTATCGCACTTCTCTGGCTCTTCCTGATGATCTTCTACTTCGATACAATCTTCATCCTCGGAATTTTCTCCGCCGAAATAGTCTATTTGTTTGCGAGGATAAAGTGACGGCCTAACCTTTTCGCTAATTTTCACATACCATTGCGCTTTTATTTACTGAACACCTTCATGACAATTTATATTTTGAGTCAAAAAACAGAATTATAGAGGAAGAAAAGTTTACGCGAAGTCGGATTTAACGGACAACACCATTGTGACGGCTTCAAAAAATCGATTTTTTGAAAACCATCTAGAAAAATCTAAAATACATTTAAGATTAAGAGGCCGTTGGACCCAGGTCGAAAAAATAATTATTTTTGGAGATATTGAATATTTTGTGGAGCGGTGCAGCGCTCCGTGACGCTCGGGGTCCCGCGCAGCTCCGCGCCTCAGGGTCGGCAGGAATATCCACCAGCGATCCATACGACGGTTTCGAAATAAAAAAAAAAGAGTGCATCGATCATGTCCAAAAACGTATGGGGACGCGCCTCCGCGAAATCGTGAAAAAACAAAAAGGATTGTCTGGCAGAGGAAGGCTCACCGGAAAATTGATTGGAGAGTTGAGCACATATTACGGCTTGGCTATTCGGAGGAACAGCGATGATGTTGAAAAAATGAGGAAGGCAATTTGGGCAACTATCAAACATAAAATATTCACAGATAGTGAGCCACAATATGACGATTGCCCAGAGGGAGCCGAGTCGTGGTGTTCGTGGCAGCGAGCGGTCGCAAGCGGTAATATTTCTGAATATCGCCATAAGCCGCCTCTTCCTGAGGAAGTATTGGAGGCAATTGCGCCAGTCTTCGAAAATTTGAGCAGAGACGATTTGCTGCAGCGTTGTTTGGGCGGCTTCACGCAAAACAACAACGAAAGCTACAACAAATCAGTTTGGGCAATAGCCCCCAAGTGTCAGGCCGGGAGCAAAAAAATCGTCGATATTGCAGCTGATATCGCGGTATTATTATTCAATGATGCCCTGAGAAGCCCCATGAAAGTTTTGGAGACGTTGGGGATAACTATCGGCCCAAATTGTTTCAATTTTTGCGTTGAACCCGACGCAGCGCGGATCGAGATGGCGGAGCGCTCGCTCACAGACGCTGCAAAAGAGGCAAGAAGAGCCTCTACAAGTTCGAGAAAAGATGCTAGGGACAATGATTTGCTTCTTGAAGGCCAGCTATATGGTGCCGGCATCGCTGATTGAAGGTAAAAATTTTTTTTTCCAATTTATCGCATAAATTAACAAACCTAAAACTTTGAACGCGTTTTTCTCAAAACCACTTTTTTGAGTGTGGCACGCAGCAGAACTCGAGCAATTTTTATCCGATCGACTTCAAATTTGGACTGTATCAATAAAACTAGATTATCTAAAGAAGTACACAGGATTTTTTCGATATCTCAATAATAAAAAAAGTTATAGCCTATTTTCGACGAGAAATTTTGCTCAAAAATCGTCCTTTAATTTTAAAAGCGTGCCTATTTTTTAAAAATCAATATTTTTTCAAATCCCTATGTACTTCTCTTCAAAATATCATATTATTAACGAAAACACTCTTTTTTTTTTCAGATCGACTTTGAAGAGAGTTCTGCTGCGTGCCGCGAACCACTGCAGAGGCAATACCTGACGCGGGAGCTTCCCCAGCGTCACCATGGGGCGTGAAAAATTTGAAATTTTTTTTTTATGTATCTTCAATAAACAACGACAAAACAAAAAAAAATTTCAAATATCTCTTTCTTTTCCCACAAAAAAAAATTCTTGAAAAATGGCACAAAAACAGGGGGTCACAGTGGTGTTGTCCGTTAACATACATTTAGAGACCACATGGGTCGTTTGCGTCCTCGACAGATTTTTACGGCTTGCCAGCTGGGGCTAAGGTAAGGCAGTCATTCCGTGTGACGGCCGGTTTTTTAAAGCTTTTTTGAGATTTTTTTGACGAACAATAATAATATAGAAGTTTAAACCTTTTACTATATATTTATTAACATTTTAAGAGTAAGTCAGAATATTTTCAGAACAAAATCTTCATCACAATGTGTGTTGCACCACTCCAAAGACACCTATGTCGAAAAAAAGTTTGTCGACGGTCTCCATTATTCGGGCTGATTGGCTTATCTGATATCAAAAACCAAACGGCAATCTAATTTGTAAAGCTGTGGCTATCGAATGAATTAGAATCATCGAAAATATTGAAAATTAAATAGTTGACATGATTTTGAAAATTAATTTTTAAATTTCATGATTTCTTCCGATTTTTTTGTTACGAAAAAAGACGGCTCGCAATTTTTTAATTATTTTACTTTAATCCACGACTATACATGTGCCGAATCTGCCATGAAAATGTCAAAGCAATCGATCGAACTGTTTTTGAGATATCGCGGAGACCAGTTAGAAAAACGCAGTTTTAAGAAAACCACGTTTACAAGTTCAAATACGATTTAAACAGAAATCTTTACTCATCATTAATCTGCTATGCCTGGTGCATAGAGAATTCCTCCTTATTTCTCTTGGAGGTCCCTTAAGGGGAGGTACCTGAGTAAACGGCGAGAACAACAGGTAAACTTCGGGAATTTTTATCTCAAAAACTAATGTTTCGATTGGATCCGGGTTTTTTATTAGAAAATATATACATTGAGGTATGTTTAGGAACTTTTAAAAATTATTTCGTTGACTGGACGCGCCGTTGTTGTGGTCAGCGTCAGACGTGTTGTTCGTTGACATGGCTTGTGGTGTCAAAACGCAACGGACCCTTGAAATATAATATATAAAGAAGTTCGCCTCGTAGAGGTTTTTCATTTGATTGAACCATTGCTTTTTTACGCAACTATAATCGTCGGAAATTGCGAACGAAAAACGAATGCTTAATTAAAACGGCCGCAATTCCCTCAGAAGTGAACATTTCAAAAACATTCTATGAGGCGAACTCCTTTGTATATTATATTTAAAGAATCCGTTGCGTTTTCATGTTTCAGATCAATCAACTGCCCGGAATCCTTGGAACCACAAGCCGTGTCAATGCACAACAGGTCTCACGCTGACCACAACAACGGCGCTTCGAGTCAACGAATTTATTTTTTTTTAATCTTAAACATACCTCAATGTACATATTTTCCAATAAAAAAAACGCGGATCCAATCAAAGCTTTAGTTTTTGAGATAGAAGGTCCCGAAGTTTACCTGTTCTTCTCGCCGTTTACTACCTCCCCTTAAAGCTGCTTGCTTCAATTCTGGCTTGTTTCACGATATCGCTTACGCGCCGCTCGGAGCGAGCGATACGTGCTTCATCACAGCGGTGCACGTAAGCATGCGCTTCGTGGCCAATTAAACGTCCCATTGTCGCCAATGTTTTTATTACTCCTAGAAAACTTTCATTGAAGATAATTACAGCCAAAAATATTGCAATCTCAATGATTTTGGCGCCAGAGTGAAGATGTTTTGCAGCGAAAGTCCAGATCAAGGAATTCAGAGGTTCATTATTGTTCTGCGTCTCTGCTCCTAAACATCGGGTCAACAGTTATTCTCTTCACAAGTCTTCATACACAGGTTTGATAGCTGCTTGGACTTCTGGTTTTAAAGGTGGCTTGTCGTGATGGAATTGAGCTCGTCCTTAGCTTCAGCCTGTCGCCATTTGCACCAACTGTCTTCGCCCTCTGAACGCTTTCGATGGTGAGGATTTTTAGCTGACGAACTTTTATGGAAGAAAGTGGCCCAAACTTCCTTCTTCATTTCTTCAACAGAATCTAAGTGTCGACGAATTGCTAATCCGTAGAACTTCATCATTTCGTTGATGATCTTGTCAGTCAGTTTGCCTGCGCCTTTTCCACGGATACCTTTATTACTTTTTGTTTACATACCGTGTTTACTATACTTTATTAGGTGTGTATTGAAAGGTCTCAGGTAAGAAACCGAAGCGTCACAAAAGGACCGGTGCCCCGCCCCGCTGAGCGCTTCAAACACCTGGTCTTCTAACTACTGTAACTTTACAACGCCTTCGAATATCGGAACATCACTTTACCAGCATATTTTACACATGCTAGGAATCAATTTATGCAAAAAATTGATTTTTTCAACATAGCACACTGGGTGACCGCCTTAACCGAAACCGGCGGGCCTGTGACAGTGAACTACCCCTACTCGAAAGTTTTCTTACAGAACAATACGAACGCTCCAGGTAAACGGACCTTCACGGGATACCCCATTGTGGTAATGCCGAGGATGCGAACGGCCCATATGTTCGGCTCAAAGGTTAAGTTCCTACTAGGTTAACAAAATTATATCCAGGTTAAGTTGGCAGCGGGTAAACTAGAGCTCGTTATATTAGTCGATAAGCTCAGGACCAGCACGTAGGTTGAACGGCTAGATGGGACATTGTATTCCAAAGCCTTCTCTTATGTACATTCCGTAATGTCAATAAAAAATAAAATAAAAAAATTCAAGATGGTAACGCATCTATCAAGTCCTATAAGCAAGCTTGAAATTCAGTGCATGCCATTTTGGATAAGGTTCCGAAGCCCCTCTCCGATCGAGCTCAAATTTACCGCAACCTTCGTTTTAATATTTCAAGACAACCCCTAAAGGGTTTTTTGGCGACTCGCAACAATTTTCGAGATATTGAAATAAATTTTATGTTTTTAACGCACGCCAACTATATCTATAACTGCTACGTCTCCGTTCATACCTATATATCTTAACGCCCTCTCCGTTTTGTCCAAACAAAAATACCCAAAAACTATTGCGCGTCGCTAAAGATCCCTTTAGGGGTTGTCTTAAATTTTACAAGAAAAGTTTGTGCAACATTTCAGCTCGAGCGGGGGGAGGGGGTTGTTTCGGAAGCTTACTCGTCTTTTCGCAGAAGTGTAAGCAACTATTTTTTTCATAGTATTAAACATGTCAAATTTCGTGCACAAAGAGTATTTGCGGAGAATTTTACTGCAATACTTTATTTTAAAAATTCTGCAGCTGAAGCACCCAGAATTCTTGCTAAGACTTACAGCGACCATGCTCTGTCGGAAACAACATTCGGAGCTTAGACACTTCAAAAATAATTCTTTTAACCCTTGCCAATCACACCTCCAGATTGTGACGTAATAGTCATTGGGGGTGTAATCAACCCCACTCACTTTGGAGAGATGAATAATTGAAAAATTGAAAAAAATACTACAATGTATTTTCAACCCTTGTGTGTAAGACCATGCCGATTATTTTCAAGTCGTGTAATTTTTAATATAAAATGGTCGAAAAAAAATCAGAAAGAATGGCCTTTTTAAATAAAAAGTCATATAGAAATTCGGATTTTCAATTAAAAAAAAAATCGTTTCATAAACCTGAAATAGCTTGCTTTCAGGTGGGAATCATTAAATTAGCGACCGTTTCAAAAAGTATATTTATTTAAACATCTGAAGTGCGGATTTCTTCAGAAAAAATGATACGCCAATTTTGTAGGAATGAGCGATATTTTATTATGAAAAATGCTTTCAAAAATTTAGGAAAATATATATATATATGCGCTAAAACATTCATTCACACATAAATTGCATTCACACACTCATACACTTTTTTATTCCACGCCGAAACTGCATTCTACGCAAAGATAAGCGCGGTGCCTATCGCTCATCGCGCGGTTGCAGCGCGGGCACTGCAATATAGTTTTTTTTATTCTTGCTTCGGGAACATAACGCGCACCGGATTTGCTTACCAAACTTAGGACGCTCTCTTGGAGTATCCTGCAAATCTCGTAAACCCAAAATACTGCTTATACCGACTCGCAGATCTTTGCGAAGGGACGTTATCGTATACCGCTCTTGCAAATGCGGTTTTAATAGAAACGTGAACAATGATTTAATGCACTTTTCCATAGTCACCTTTTCGTTGATGTTGTAGACATTATTTCTACAGATCAGCAAAATTCGCGCGTTTACCGCGGCATGATCAAGGATGCCAAAAAATATACGTCGCTTTCTTCTTCTTCAGAAGATTCCGATTACTCCGAGAGGTGGTCCTCCTCACCCGAATCGTCACCTCACAGTTCGCGTCCGCAGATTATAGGCCATCTTTTGAATTTGTGAATTTAGGGTGTAATTTTTTTTTAAATTCCCAACTTCACAATATTTTTTTTTAATTACTTAAAACCGTGCTCTGAAACTTTTTTTTCGCACTATAGTCACACGGAGTTGTAGGCACCCCAGATTTTCGCACTATCTAGTTCACGGGCCTCCCAAAATAAAACTAACGGGCCCTTTCAAATAAAACCGACGAGACTCCCTACAAGAAGGTTCAAACTACCTACAGAGGACGAAACATGTCCCATTTTCTCAAAATTTCTGGAAGGTATCGCAGGTCGAAAAACGGCTGGGGTTATTCAACCCCCGCTGACTGCTAAGGGTTAATGCGTTGAATCGGGTGAAGGCTAGCTGAAACACTAGCTGAACTTACAGAATCGTTGGGAGTTGATCACCTCTGTGAACTTGGCACCCGAGTATCTCCGATCTCAATTTTTTTTGGTGATGTCGCAAGGTTTTCGTTTGTAGTTGATTGTAGTGAACTTAATTTCGTTTGCAGTAGCGCAGAAAAAAAATGACGACCACCAAAAAAACGGCATCCCCCGCAATAAAAATAAAAAACTTTTAGCATTTTATTTTCATTCAAAATCGTTTTTTTCGAGTGAAATCCTAAACGCTAATTAACATATAGCTGACATAAAAGATAAAAATTAAAACAAAGGCATTACGGAAATGCAATATTTCACGATTTATCTAAGCAACTTATCGTTTGCATTTACCGCGGAAGCAGGAAAACGATCTATCCTATCGTACGGGATGATAGATCATTTGTAGTAGTAAACTAGATAACTACAAACGACGCCCGCCCTTCTAAAACGTTTGTAGTTGTTTGTAGTTCCGTCTTAATCGTTTGTAGTTGCAGAGAAAGTAACTACAAACGAGGAAATCACCTGTAAATGATTTTGCAATTATTTTAGAAGGATATGTTGGTTTGTAGTAATAAACTAGGTAACTACAAACGACGCCGGCGGTTTTAAAACGTTCGTAGTAGTTGGTATTTTCGTATTTATCGTTTGTAGTTGCAGAAAAAGTAACTACAAACGATTAAATCACCTGAAAATTATGTTTCCACGATTTTTGAAGGATATGTTCGTTTGTAGTAATGGAGTAAGTAACTACAAACGATGCCCGCGCTTCTAAAACGTTTGTAGTTGTTTGTACCTCCGTATTTATCGTTTGTAGTTATAGAGAAAGTAACTACAAACGAGGAAATCACCTGAAACTAATTTTTCCACGGATTTGGAAGGATATGTTCGTTTGTAGTAAAGGAGTAAGTAACTACAAACGACGTCGGCGCTTCTAAAACGTTTGTAGTTGGTGGTAGTTCCGTATTTATCGTTTGTAATTGTAGAAAAAGTGACTACAAACGAGGGAATGACGTGAAAATATTTTTTCAGCAATGTGAGAAAGAAACGTTCGATTGTAGTAATAAAGTAGGTTACTACAAACGACGCACGCGCTTCGAAAACGTTTGTAGTTGTTTGTAGTTCCGTATTTATCGTTTGTAGGAACAGTGAAAGTAACTACAAACGAGGAAGTCACCTGAAAACGATTTTTCCACGATTTTGGAAGGATATGTTCGTTTGGAGAAATAAAGTAGGCTACTACAAACGACGCCCGCGATTCTAAATCGTTTGTAGTTGTTTGTAGTTCTGTATTTATCGTTTTTAGTTATAGAGAAGGTAACTACAAACGAGGACATCACCTGAAACTGATTTTTCCACGGATTTGGAAGGACACGTTCGTTTGTAATAAAGGAGCAAGTAACTACAAACGACGTCGGCGCTTCTAAAACGTTTGTAGTTGTTTGTAGTACCGTATTTATCGTTTGTAGTTGTAGAAAAAGCGACTACAAACGAGGGAATGACGTGAAAATATTTTTTCAGCAATGTGAGAAAAAAACATTCGATTGTAGTAATAAAGTAGGTTACTACAAACGACGCACGCGCATCTAAAAGGTTTGTAGTTGTTTGTAGTTCCGTAATTATCATTTGTAGTAACAGAGAAAGTAACTACAGGGTGCGCCAGAGAAACTTACTTATTTGAAAGGTCAATAAAAACAAAAGTACTTCAATTATTGTTTTTAATTTTTTTTTATTTGAGAATACAATTTCCCAATTTTTTTTCATGTAGTCTTGAAAATGACATCGGATAAATGGCGACCCCCATTGCGCATACACTGATGAAGTCGATTTTTGAAATTCGTATCCACTCTTTGCAGCATATCAATTGGTATGTTGGCAATGGCGTCGCGAATGTTGTTCTTGAGGTGTGCTATGGTCCGTGGTCGATCGACATAAACCAGAGATTTCAAATAACCCCATAAAAAGAAATCGCATGGAGTCAATTTGTTGGTGGGTCTTCGTCAATTTGTTGCGACAACATTTCCCCGACCGCCTCATCTCTCTCAGAGGCGATCTCCAATGGCCGGCACGCTCTCCAGATTTGACTCCATGCGATTTCTTTTTATGGGGTTATTTGAAATCTCTGGTTTATGTCGATCGACCACGGACCATAGCACACCTCAAGAACAACATTCGCGACGCCATTGCCAACATACCGATTGATATGCTGCAAAGAGTGGATACGAATTTCAAAAATCGACTTCATCAGTGTATGCGCAATGGGGGTCGCCATTTATCCGATGTCATTTTCAAGACTACATGAAAAAAAAATTGGGATATTGTATTCTCAAATAAAAAAAAATTTAAAACAATAATTGAAGTACTTTTGTTTTTATTGACCTTTCAAATAAGTAAGTTTCTCTGGCGCACCCTGTACAAACGATAAAGACGAAACGAACACCTACAAACGTTTTAGAAGCACCGACGTCGTTTGTAGTTACCTACTTTATTACTACAAACAAACATTTCTTTCTTAAATTGCTGAAAATTATTTTCACGGGATTTTCTCGTTTGTCGGGACTTTCTCTGCAACTACAAACGATAAATACGAAACTACACACAACTACAAATGGTTTAAAAGCACTGGCGTCGTTTGTAGTTACTTACTACATTACTACAAACGAGGATTTCCCTCTCAAATTGCTGGCAAATTATTTTCAGGTGATTTCTTCGTTTGTAGTTACTTTTTCTGCAACTACAAACGATCGAAACGGAAGTACATAAAACTACAATCGTTTTAGACGCCCTGGCGTCGATTGTAGTTACCTACTTTACTTACTCCAATACTAGAAACGAACATATCCTTCGCAAATCGTGGAAACATCATTTTCAGGTGATTTCCTCATTTGTAGTTACTTTCTCTGCAGCTACAAACGTTTCAAAAGCGCAGAGGTCGTTTGTAGTTACTTTCTCTGCAACTACAAACGATTAAAACGGAAGTACACACAACTACAATCGTTTTGGACGCCCGAGCGCCGTTTGTAGTTACCTAGTTTACTAGTACAAACAAACATATCCTTCCAAAATCGTGGAAAAATTATTTTCCGCTGATTTCCTCGTTTGCAGTTACTTTCTCCGCTACTACAAACGACAAATACAGAACTACAAACAACTACAAACGATTTAGAATTGCGGGCGTCGTTTGTAGTAGCCTAATTTATCACTACAAACGAACATATCCTTCCAAAATCTTGTAAAAATGATTTTCCGGTGATTTCCTCGTTTGTAGTTACTTTCTCTGTTAATACAAACGATAAATACGGAACTGCAAACAACTACAAACGTTTTAAAAGCGCGTGCGTCGTTCGTAGTAACGTACTTTATTGCTATAATCGAACGTTTCTTTCTCACATTGCTGAAAAAATATTTTCACGTCCTTCCCTCGTTTGTAGTCACTTTTTCTACAACTACAAACGATAAATACGGAACTACAAACAACTCCAAATGTTTTAGAAGCGCCGACGTCGTTTGTAGTTACTTACTCCTTTACTAGAAACGAACATATCCTTCCAAATCCGTGGAAAAATCAGTTTCAGGTGATTTCCTCGTTTGTAGTTACTTTCTCTATAACTATAAACGATAAATACGGAACTACAAACAACTATAAACGTTTTAAAAGCGCGAACGTCGTTTGTTGTTACTTACTCCATTACTACAAACGAACATTTACTTCAAAAATCGTGGAAACATCATTTTCAGGTGATTTTATCGTTTATAGTTACTTTCTCTGCAACTAAAAACGATAAATACTAAACTACGAACTACTACAAACGTTTTAAAACCACCGGCGTCGTTTGTAGTTACCTAGTTTACTACTCCAAACCAACATATCGTTCTAAAATAATGGAAAAATCATTTACAGGTGATTTCCTCGTTTGTAGTTACTTTCTCTGCAGGTACAAACGTTTCAGAAGCGCATGCGTCGTTTGTAGTTACATTATCTGCAACGACAAACGATTAAAACGGAAGTACACACAACTACAACCGTTTTAGGCCCCGAGCGTCGTTTGTAGTTACCTAGTTTACTAGTACAAACGAACATATCCTTCCAAAATCGTGGAAAAATTATTTTCCGCTGATTTCCTCGTTTGCAGTTCCTTTCTCCGCTACTACAAACGATAATTACAGAACTACAAACAACTACAAACGATTTAGCATCGCGGGCGTCGTTTGTAGTAGCCTACTTTATTACTACAAACGAACATATCCTTCCAAAATCGTGGAAAAATCATTTTCAGGTGATTTCCTCGTTTGTAGTTACTTTCTCTGTTACTACAAACGATAAATAGGGAACTACAAACAACTACAAACGTTTTAGAAGTGCGGGCGTCGTATGTAGTACTTACTCCATTGCTACAAACGAACATATCCTTCAAAAATCGTGGAAACATCATTTTCAGATGATTTCATCATATGTAGTTACTTTCTCTGCAACTATAAACGATAAGTACGAAAATACGAACTACTACAAACGTTTTAAAACCGCCGGCGTCGATTGTAGTACGACTCCAAACGGTAAATACAGAACTACCAACAACTACAAACGGTTTAGAATCGCGACCGTCGTTTGTAGTAGCCTACTTTATTACTATAAACGAACATATCCTCCAAAAATCGTGGAAAAATCATTTTCAGGTGATTTCCTCGTTTGTAGTTACTTTCTCTGTTACTACAAACGATAAATACGGAACTACAAACAACTACAAACGTTTTAAAAGCGCGTGCGTCGTTTGCTATAATCTTTACTTTTAATACCTACTTTATTGTTATAATCGAACGTTTCTTTCTCACATTGCTGAAAAAATATTTTCATGTCATTCCCTCGTTTGTAGTCACTTTTTCTACAACTACAAACGATAAATACGGAACTACAAACAACTACAAATGTTTTAGAAGCGCCGACGTCGTTTGTAGTTACTTACTCCTTTACTACAAACGAACATATCCTTCCAAAATCGTGGAAACATCATTTTTAGGTGATTTCATCGTTTGTAGTTACTTTCTCTGCAACTACAAACGATAGATACGAAACTACGAACTACTACAAACGTTTTAAAACCGCCGGTCTCGTTTGTAGTTGACTAGTTTACTACTACAAACCAACATATCCTCCTAAAATAATTGAAAAATCATTTACAGGTGATTTCCTCGTTTGTAGTTACTTTCTCTGCAACTACAAACGATTAAGACGGAACTACAAACAACTACAAACGTTTTAGAAGGGCGGGCGTCGTTTGTAGTTATCTAGTTTACTACTACAAATGATCTATCCTACCGTACGATAGGATAGATCGTTTTCCTGCTTCTGCAGTGTATGCAAAGGATAAGCTGCTTAGATAAATCGTGAAATATTGCATTTCAGTAATGCCTTCGTTTTAATTTTTATCTTTTATGTCAGATGTATGTTAATTAGCATTTAGGATTCACTCGAAAAATTGTTACAAGTCGTTTCATTTTTTGAAGTCCGTTTTTTTGGAAATTAAAAAAAACCCTTCAACTACAAACGAAAAAAAGTTTACTACAATCATCTACAAACGATTTTGAATGAAAATAAAATGCTAAAAGTTTTTTATTTTCATTCCGGGGGATGCCGTTTTTTTTTTGGTGGTCGTAATTTTTTTTCTGGGCTACTACAAACGAAATTAAGTTTACTACAATCAACTACAATCGAAAACCTTCCGAAATCACCAAAAGAAATTGAGATCGGAGATACTCGGGTGCCAAGTTCACATAGGTGAGTTGATGGCAAAATATTTTCGAAACATTTGGAAGTAATAGGAATGACTTTTAAAAATAAAGCATTAATTTTTACGGAAAAACAGTGGATACTTATTCAACATCCCAATACAACCAAACCTCGATATAACAAAGATTTGTCCATTCTCTTCCGATCCACACCCGAAACCGTGATACAACAACATAATAATATACATTATGCTCTAATTGCTAATGGCTTGCAAAAATTACTCTGATTAAAACCTTTCTGTCTTCAAAAAATATCCCTATGTTTAAAGTACTTATATATATATATATATATATATTTACATTTTTATTATATATATATATATATATATATATATATATATATATATATATATATGAATGAAACATTCAGTACATGCAAATGTTACTTTAACCTCGTGTTAACTAGGAAAAAGTAGTTATAACGCAATAGATCAGTTAGACCTGTTCCCGAATGAGATCAAAGTTAATAGCTTTCACGTGGCGTGAGGAAAGGATTCTTATTGGTTGGGATTGATGCGGTTTTTCTTAGTTAAAACTAGTTTTATCTAACATTTCAATTTATTCATCAGTGAATTCTGATTTTCACCAGGTAAAAACTAGAACTAAAGTTCTAGTTTTTACTAAGGAATTGCGATTAATCTTGTAACTGTAACATACAGTGGTATGCAGAAGTTTCAGGCCACGCGATTTTTTTTTAGTAAAGTGATAAAATATTTAGTTCCTGGAATCTTGAATCGTTTCAAATTTTTAAGAAAGCTGTATGCATAATAGCGTGATATATCATTTTTTTGTATAGGGTGTTATTTGTGCACAGCGTCAAACGAGCTTCGTCGGTGTGCAAAAGTATCGGGCCCCCATGCTCCCGTTTGCAAGCAAGGAAATGCCGCTTGGTGGGGTTTTTTAAACACGATAACGAACCCAAACATGCTTCATGTCTTGTAAAAGACTTTTCGAAGACGAAAAGTACGCTTTCCCGACTGGCCATTGTCGACTGACCGAAAAGATCGTGTTAGAATAAAACATTTCTCTACAAGGTGAAATCCCGGAATCAATTAATAGGGTCTATGCCTCGTCTGTGTGCCGCGATTATCTAGGGAAAAGTGACGGAGATATTGGAAATGAGAGTTTTTGACAGAAAAATTAAGAAAAGTGTACCAACGGAGCTCAAAATATTATCGACAAGCTTAATCATTTAGTGCATCAGTTTTCCCACTGACGGTGATCTCGGATGGCGAACGTGCACCCCCACACACGCATACACACACGGACTTGCAGCAAGCGTCGCCTAGACTATTGGGCCTAGACTATTTGCTCTAATGTGAGAAGCAGACGTTTATTGGAACATCTGGTCGTAGTTTGCAGCCGCTCGTAGCCAAAAACTACGAGTTTTGCAATACCGTTGTGGTCACGTCGAGATTTTGCAGCGTGTGTTACATGGCCTTAAAGCTAAAAGATGCGTTTCACTGCAAGCTCAATTTTGATACCCGATTGCTTACTCATATTATTGGTCTTCACGTCGTTCGACAGCTCGAATTCGAAAGGACGAACCTCGCTGAGAGTTGCCAGAGTCAAATTTCCAGGTGAGCTCGTCGCAAACAGTTTTGACGGAGCAGTCGTTGGTGTGGACTCGCAGTCGTCCTAAAAGGTTGAAAAATTCGTTACGAGTAACCGAGCGGCCAATCAGCATTGCCAACTTGGATCGTTGTTCCACTCAATAATTTTCCACCTAAAGCCCTCGTCCGAACTTTGACAAGATTCGAAAATAAATAATAAAGTGGTCGTGCATCAATTTATATTAAAATTCGAAGATTCACGCCTGAAATATCAAATAGGAATAAAGCTATCATTTTTTTTTGCCAAAACCATCAGATTATTTGGGGGCGTACGGAAATTACGTAACCCAATTTGGGGGGAGGCATCTTGGCGCTATGGTCCTATGTACGTGGGGGGAGGGAGAGGAAAAGGCCAAGGTTTGCGTTACGCCACGATTTTGGAACTGCCAGAAATAGGAAAATTTCTGCATGGTCAATTTTTTAATTTAAAACCCGCGCGCAATTTCACCGCGGCGAGTTGACAGCTTTCCATACGAAATGTCAGTTAAGGGGGAAAGTCACTGTGCAAGAACTTACATGGTGGTTTTCTCTCTTTCCCACATTCCCCAAGGAAAATATGAAAAAAAAAACATTTTTCTTTTTTATCATTCTTGAAAGTACATATACTCAAAATGGTGTTAGCAAAATTTTAAGTCCAAAGTCCGAAAACCGACGGAGTTATAGTCACTTTAGTGAGAACAGGTAGCGCGACCCACAGATTAGGACCCTCAGTCCCTACAGGTGTGGCATCGTTCGCAATAGATGAACTGCGGGCTCTTATTATTTTGTAAAATATAATTACGATGAAGAGCCGTCATATCGCCCGGGACTAGATACTTTAATGTGAGTATCGATATTCTAGAAAAAACCTAACTTTATATCAAGAAAAACAAAACGTAATCTTTGAATGCGTTTTTTTCGAAACTACTTTTTTCGACCGTCTCAGCGAATATTCCAAAAGTTATCAATCGATTTTCAATTTTTTAATAATAAAAAAAAAATTGTAATCGCAGGGACTGGTAGAGTACGTAGACGATTTGTTAAATTTTTATTTTCACCATTTTTAAAGACAGCTTGAATAAAAAAGGGCCTTGAAAAGAAAAGAAAATGTTCAAAGCGTCGCCGTTTTGTAAATAATCGAAAATAAAAAAAGGCTAAAAAAGCTAACAATAGCTACATTTGTATAGATATGTATACATTTTTTACATTTTATTTACGGATAACCTTTCTTCAAACCGATTCTTTCGTGTTGAGTTATGTCTATGAAAAAAATTCGTGATTATTGACGACAAAGCGCCCGTTATGTAACGGAATAGAGCCGGGGGGTCCATAATTTGGCGTTACGTAATTTGTGTACGCCTCCTTTTGAATCCTTCAAATTTTGAACTCAGTTCACATTTGAGTATTGAATGTTCTCCTAAATTCAAATTTCACTAGTCAGTTCGTTTGGGCATCGATTTATTCTAGAATTCTCAAATTCACTACAACTGTCCAATTATTATGAAATCTCCGAACTTTCCACTAAATTCATATTTTAGTAAATTCAAATTGGTCATGCGTCGATTAATCTTAAAATTCGAAAATTCGCAACTCAAATACCAAATAGAAACAAAGCGATTGATTTTTTTGCCAGTATTATATTATTTTTAAACCTCTAAATTTTCCTTTAAATTCATATTTCACTGTTGAATTTTCGCCCAAATCCAAGTTGGTCGTGCATCGCTTAAGGGAGCTTTCCAGTGTGAAATTTTCAAAAAATCGATTTTTTTTTTTGCTTTATCGAATAGTATACACTCTTCCGAATATTCCCTGAAATTTTCATGCCGAAATTCAGATTATTTCGGTTACTGTACAGCATTTCTTGGAAGAAGGCAACGGAGCGCTACAGCTACAGCGAAACTTTGAACGCGTTTTTCTCGAAACAGCATTTTTCAAAACGGTGTCCAACTTGGAGGGCAGAGTTTTAAAGCTATCGAGTTGAATTTTTTACACAATATTCTTAACGTCATTGTTTATCGTGCTATGGAAGCTTTTTTTTTTTTTGACATCTTCCTATTTTTTTGTAAAAAAAACTGCCAAAAAAAATGCTAAAACCGATACTTTTTGTTCAAACCGGCGCCATTTTTGCAAAAAAAAAAAAAAAAAAAAAAGCCTCCATAGCACGAAAGCCAATTATATACCGATCAATAATCTTTTTGTGTTTTTTGTTTCAGATCAAAATTGTGACCCCCAACGTGGACACCACATCCAAGTGCATTTTCTGCAACAATTGTTTCATCATTTTTATAGATATTAATTAATAAATAAATCGATCTTTAAAAAATTGTTTTGTATTCTTCAATACCCAATTAATATACAAAAAAAAAACCAGACCGATTAGATTATTTTTTCTTTAAAAAAAAAAATCGCGAAAAACAGCGATTTTTCGGGCTGTCACACTGGAAAGCTTCCTTAATCTCACAATTCAAAAATTCACCATTCAAATACAGAATAAAAATAATGCTATAGAAATTTTAAAGCTCCCACTTCCCAAAAAAAATTCCTCGAAATCGCTGCGTTCCTTACTGACAAACTACCTTAAAATAACCGAATATCCAACCAATCACTACCCAGATGAATCTTATCACTAATCAATATCTTAACGTTGAAATATTTCGTGGGGAAAACCACCAAGTTGGCAATACCGAGGGAGGAGCGACACCCGGCTAATTGCCGGTTGCGTAGACCAACCAGCAATTCGAGGCCGAAGTAAAAACCCGGACCGCGATCCGGAAAGGGTCCAATGTATTTAATGACAGCCAGGGTTTTTTTGGCTGTAGGCTGTTGGCGATACCAGACATTAACGTTCTCCTTGAACTTTGCTGCCTCCTCGCAGAGTCCGCGATCACTGGCAATGTCGACGCGCTCCTGGGGTACGGGAATCGCGGCCAGGAACTGCCAAACCAAGCTTGGCACCTTGATGAGGTCGTGCGGGTGACACCGCCATTCTGTCTTTGCCCAGACATCCCCATCGTTGGTGTCGTTAACGCGTATTCGAAGGCCACCATCCGCTTGTACCTCGTTCACCTCTACCAACATCCCGAGGGGCAGCGTGTTCACGTTGACGTCGCAGACCCCCGAGATGCGACATAAACACGTATTTTTTTTGGCTATGTAGTAACACGAGAGCGCCGAGGGATCGCTCTCTATCAGCCATTGGTCCATGGTTAGTTGGACTTCCGCACCTTTACGAATCTTGGTAATTGAAAGCTCTGGATAGCGATGATCTCTGTTGTCCCAAGTCCCCAGTCCTTCTTCCCAAGCAGCCTCCACGTTCCCAAAAAACATGAGAGAGAATCATTCGATGCTTCTAAAGAGCTAGACGACATTTGATTTCATCTCTATGATTTGAATGTATTTATTGAGTGAGCTGCCGTAACTTCAAGGGAAACCGGGGGAAAGACGGAAAACAATGGTAAGCTACAAGTGTGGTCATAAAGCTTAGGGTAGTGGCCGGTTCCCATAATGGTGCAAGACCTTGTCCAAGTCTTGCTGATGTTATAAGCATTTTTATTAGCATTATTTGCTATTCAAATATAAGTAGCTACATACTGGCCCTAATGCCTCATTATTTTCTGGTCAAGAAATTGACTACGGAATCACATCGTTTGCAACAAGAAGGGTGGATAACCACCCAAAAGAAGGGGAATCGTGTGTTAGGAGCTGCTTAAACCAACGGAAACCATCACTGGTTATCATTATCAACTGCAACTGATGCGCTTGATGCGAGTTCTATACAAGAAGAGGACGGAATGGGAGAACCGGCATGACAAGTTAATTTTACAGGACGGCAATGCTAGGC
The DNA here is from genome assembly GCA_951751655.1 of Ophion costatus. Lineage (NCBI taxonomy): Eukaryota > Metazoa > Arthropoda > Insecta > Hymenoptera > Ichneumonidae > Ophion > Ophion costatus. The sequence continues at coordinate 22,262,798 of OX632360.1, forward strand.
TGCATGTTGCTCAACCGCGTAGAAGTATTTAGGAGCAGTGGACAATGCAGTCAGCGCTTACGACTCGACACTTCACCTTGTACAAAGGAGCTGTCGAGGCACTACAGATGACTGCAGTATCTGTAAAGGACCTAATTCTCACTGCATAGTATCGGCTTGTTGGCCGGCAAATGCGCCACGGGTGTCTATTCTAACGGGCAATAGAATAGTATTGCCTGTATAGAATAATATAGAATAGAATAGTACAATCCCGATTATCGACACTAATTAAGAGTAATGGTAGACCGGATAATCGAAATATCGCACAATCCTATTTATGATGAAATAAAACTAGTGTTAACATAGAGGCATAGTTTTGTTGATTTCTATGTATATTTGCACTGATAAACATACTAATTTTATGTAAAATCTCCCAAAGGTGGCAGTGCAAATAACTTTGTCGCAGGTTGTTCGAAACTGCACTTAAAAAAATATCAAACATCAACCACTCGACTTGTTCGTAGACTTCCAAATCCAAATGAAGTGTGGATTATTCAGGCCTACCTATGTTACTATTATTCTCAAAATATTATCACATTGAAGTATCTGTATATATGTTTACAGTTCCATAGTCAAACAGGGGACCGTTATAACTTTGTCATGTTTGCCCATTTGTCATAGCCTCACAGTTCCCACAATTTTGAATCTATGTGCATAAAATTTGGCAATTTAATGCTCCAAATGGGGATCTCCATAAAAATATATCAAAGTTTGGATAAATATATTTTTTTACTGTTCCTCACCCATATGTAAAATGGAACCATATATTTTTTTCGCACACCCCATCATAAGGAGACTCATTAAACAGGTCTCTCCAAATAAATTTGGGGTGTAATTTTTCGTTATTAAGCCCTATGTGCAAAGTATGCAGGTTTCAAGGGAGTAGCAAAATGCGTGCCCCCTCTTATTTTTTAACCATTGATTTTAAAAATCTGTAAAACTTCTAGATATTACCATGCAATTAGTACTTTCGTTCAAAATTAATTAATTTAAATTAAATCAATAAATGCAGCGGACATGGACTACCAATGGAAACTACCAATGGCACGTGAAAGGAAACTACCATTAACTTTGCCGTGTGTTTTTTTAAGCCTCCTGAACAAAATATCAATCATGAAACAAAAGGTCTACTGTCTTCACCCTGCCTGTACCATTCGAGTGATTACAGATTATGGAAAATATTCAAAAGTAGTATGTGATCAGTAATAATGGTCCTCCATACACTATAGTAAGAACTACTTAGTATTTAAACATTGATACTTAAATGAATGGACAACCAAACGACTATGGAATCGTACTCTATGCACCTTCCGATATGTGCTTGGCAAGTTTTTTTTCCTCCGTAAATACCTAGATTGTGGTTGTCAATTTTTTTCTGAATATGATTCTGGTACTTCATCTGGGCCAGGTGGACATATTTCTCATCCAAAGTTCGCGTGTCTATGGCGAAGAGTACAGGAGAAATGAGTCAACGGAGGTGATGAATGACGATTTATCAGCTGTGTCAAATCGGTAAGTTAGGCTGCTACGGATAAAGATGCCCGAAATCCATAGTGGACTGGGAAATTGAGGCAATACATTTTTTCTGTATTCGGATACATCTGACAGGTTATATTCATCATTTATCAGACTTTTTTCCCAATCAATGAATGAGGGCCAAAAATTGGTTTCAATATTTTGCGGATTGTCAAGTGGGCACACAAAAAAGTCACGGTTATGTCCAGGAATAGCTCTTATATTATATATAACGGAACTTATTCGAAATTGATGGTAGAGCGTTTCAACGTTATCGTACCGGAAGTCTCATTCAATTAGCTAGTTGTGTGCTCGTACTACCTTAACCGAGTGTTTCGGATCGTCGAGAAACTGGAGCTCCTTTGCCGAAGAAATATTTGACGCCGCATCGCAGGCTTTTAACCCTCCCGATCACAATGGCCACCGCGTCCGCACAGTTCTCTCATTTCTAGGGCTTTGTTACATACGCACTCTCGTTCACTGCGTTCGCCTCGCAATGCTTTTTCGTAATGGATCGTCTCGACGACGAATCCACGGACACGCGTATCGTATTTGACAATTTGACAGCCGACACGGACTGCGTTCTTTATTTTTATGCGGTTACGACGCAAGAGATTGTATAGAGCGTCGGTAACGTCTGCAGCTGCAGTACCAAAAACGTTCTAAAACAGAAACGTCCGAAAACGTCCGAGTTTGATATAATTATTTTCGTCATTAACAATTAGGTTTAATGTGTTGTTATTCTTTGTAACGGTCATGGGGCCACCATCATAAATTTAGCCGGATGACTTTAATTCTCATGGTTTTTTCTTTCCTAATCGTTTGGTGGTAATTGGTAGCCTAATAAGAGGGTTTGGTGGTCGACCGTTTTTTTTATAATTAAATGAGACTTTTTTTCCGTAAAGTTGGCCGGCCCTTCTTTTATTTATCGTGCAATCCATAAAATGCCACACCTAATCGATGCAGAATCGTTTGGTGGTCATAAGTATGCAAGTCCCAGCGTTTGATAGTTAATTCATTAGTTATCTCGGTCGAAAAACAATCTACGTCTAGGCGCATACGAGAGAGGGCCGTAATTGGTCATTGGTGGAAGCAACGGAATACGGCGCAGTGATATTTCAATTTATTTATGTTTTTCTTCATCGATTTCATTCCAATAAGTCTCAAACAGAAGATAATCGTTTGGTAGTGATTAGTAGCTTATTATTAATTAAAACGTTCGGTAGTTAATTCCTCAGTTACGCCGATTGAAAAACCATCTACCTTTAGACGCAAGTGCTAGACGGCTGTAATTGGTTGCTGAAGGATCTAACGGAATACGTTATTTCAATTTCTTTACGTTTTTCTTGACCGATCTCATTCTAATAAGTTTCAAACAGAAGATAATCGTTTGGTAGTGATTGGTAGCTCAATTAAAACGTTTGGTAGATAATTCCTTAATTACGCCGATCGAAATACCGTCTACGGTTAGATGCAGGCAATAGAGAGCTGTAGTTGGCTGCTGATGGATCCAACGGATAGCAGAGTAGTGACTGGTCGGGTTCTTTATGGTCCATCAACCGATTACTTTATAATATGTCGTAATAAAACGTAATCGTTGTCTGATAATCTTTAATGCAACAAAAAATATTCATGATTGCTAGTTAACTCCTTAAGTACGCCATTGAAAAGACCATCCACGTCTCGGTACGGTTACAGGGGGCTCTAATAGATCCTTGATGGATCTAACGGAAACCGGTACACTGATCTTTCCGTTCCTTTACGTATTATTCGCTGATTTCATTCTAATAGGTCTAAAAGGAAAAATACTTTGGAAGTCATTGGTAGCTTCATTATAATGTATAGTAGTAAATTTCTTATTTATGGCGAACCAAAAATCATCTACGTGTAGGCGTTGGTGGAGGTTGCCTGATTGATCACTGACGGTTAGAACGGAATATACAGTGGAGGTAAGAAACGGTCACAATGAGGGAAACAATAGGTAACCAACGCGACAGCGCATACCTTACGAAAAAACAAATAAAAAAAATACATATAGACATTGAAATATCACTGCGCCGTATTCCGTTGGATCCATCAGCAGCCAACTACAGCCCTCTATCGCCTGCGTCTAACCGTAGATGGGTGTTCGATCGGGGTAATTAAGGAATTGACTACCAAACTTTTAAATTAAGCTACCAATCACTACCAAACGATTATCTTCTGTTTGAGACTTATTGGAACGAGATCGGTGAAAAAAAACATAAACAAATTCAAACATCACTGCACCGTATTCCGTTGGATCCATCAATGACCATCAATGATTATCAATGACCATTTAACGTGTGTGCTTTGATATTGCTTTAAAGTAGTAAATTGTATTAATATATAATGCGCTTAAGTTATTAGAAAGAGATCGACAACCTGTTTCCATCTATTTTCGAGCACTACTTACGGGTGGCGCCCTACTTGTGGCGGCTACGGGATAGAATATTTTTTTATGTCGCTGTACTAGCCGAATCGTCGGAGTTTCAAGACTTTTATGTAAGACGTGGTCGAAATTATTTTTTGCCGAATACTTGCGTGCGTCGTCGTAAATTCATTCTCTTCCTTCCCTTTCTCTATCTTTGGGGAAAATGTCGAGCTGTCGAGAACCAATCGCACGATTATGCAGGTTAAGTATGTCTGCGACAGGAACGAAACCTCGCGCTGTGAAATATTTCTCGACGAACAAAAGCGAGCAAGCGGAAAATTTGAAAGATTCGAAGAAGGAGGAGAGTGAACCGAACGTCGAATTAAGCGGGTTCGCAAAGGCTTTCGCAAGATTCGCCGAACCTAAACCGAAAAAGCCTGAGGAAAATCGCAGTTTCGCTCATCTTCTTCGCAACTCAAACTTCGTCGACGTAAGTTTCTTTTAACGTTGATGTTTTGGCACATTTTCCAAAAACGTATTTTCCGATAGCGGACCGACGAAGAAGTACACATAACCTCAAAGACGATCATGCATCCTTTCGGTCCTTTGTCGTCTCCTGTATTTTTCACCCGTCCCCATTTCCATAAAGAGGTTATGAGATTGGGACCGTTGGACAAAAACCTGCAGAGTCCGGAACACGCGGAAAGTAGAGTTCCCTAACCATTTGTTTGTGCAATCGTTTGAAGCATCAATGTTTAACTATTTCCTTAGTTCCAATGTATACCTGTACAGGCTTTTACGTATTAGCCTTCTGAATTAAACACTTTCCTATCTTACTTTGCTGTTACCCGTACTTTGCTGATCTACCCTAACTTTGATTACGTCCACAGCTGTCTCACGCTACACTATACTGCATTTGCCAAGGGTAAGGGGAAACTGTGGAAAACCTCTACCAGTATGGGCAGCCTCAGATTCTTCTGATTCTCTGGCGCAGACATGTTTTAATCAATCAGGGTAAACCGACCAGTGAATAGACGAATAACGGCACTGTGCGATTCATATGGACTGTACAATGAAAGTATTATGAAAATACATTTTTCAATTTCTATACCTAACAAAAGATCTTATTCTTATAGAAAAAATATTCGAAGTAATTGCAACAAATAATATTGGGGCAATCGATAAATATGTAGCAAAATTACTAAATCATCAGTGAATGGACAAAATTACCAGTAAATGGTCATTCAATTGTCAGTAAATAGATGTGTAGTGTAGATGAACGCTGTAACAGATAATGATTTATTATTTAAGCTTATTAAATGCTGGATTTGGAGATCACTGTGTTGCACAAAAATTATAATATTCTTATCCAATGAGTATCATGTTTCTTGTCACGCTTTTGTACAGAATACACACAGCTTTTCTGCATCCCGATATGACATTTTCAAGAGAGTACCGCAGTTTGTTTCAACGGAGAAATAGAAAATTAAATTTCTTTGACATACACAAGTCGAGTGAAACTATCTTTTACTTTGCTTTGTCAATTATTAGAACAGAGCTTGTTCCATTCACTGGAAAGAGCTCAAAATATAGCACCCTTAAATACATGTGTCTAATTCTGACCGATTGTTACGAATTTATTTAACAATTCTGCAAAAATCAAACATGCTTCTATCTCGAGTAATGAAAGGAAAATTTACCCTCAAAACTCATTAAAACTATGGTTTTCATGTTTAGACCATGTACTGTGCACAGCTGTATTGTAACTAAGTTGCACAGTGTGCAAGGACAAGAAAGTCCATGTGGTGTGAAAATTCGATATCAAACAAGAATAGGTTTTAACAACACCTGTGGTTTTTAATCTAAATTATAGTGATTCAAGTTTAGATCGACAGATCATATTCTTTACTTGTTTAAAATATAAATCAGCTTTCATCCATTCACTGGCCGGCTTACCTTATCTACACCAAGGTCTCAAAAGTTCCGCTTACTCATAAATGCACTGGCGGGTGCACAGCCAAGTGGCCACTGCTTTGAGTACCGTTTATGCACAACGCTGCTTAACTAGAAAGACCGCCAGAGCCAGACCCCGACTACCAGTCCATCAGTGTCAGTTCATGACTGTTTAGCTAATATGTGGTTATTATTATGCATATCATACTTTAACAATGTACATAATACTGTAATGGTACCGGCAGGGCTCAGAAGAGGGATGTTCGATGTTTGACATCTCATCAATGGATGTGTCTAACAAGGAAAGCTCGCACGGTCAAACTCCCTGATTTCGACGAAATTTGACATGTTTGTAGAATGGGCAAAAATAGGCGACACATATTTTTTTATAACTGCGGAACCCGATTATTGAGAGGTGAAACGCACTCGCGAAAATAGGGGTGTTTTTCGTTTTTTGTATGAAATTTGTTATCTTCATCGTTCTCATCTCTAATGTACAGTACACGGAAAAATAAGCGTTGCAATTTGAATTTTTTTCATATCTCGGACTGTGAAAACATTATCGACGAAGAAGGAAAAACACCCCTATTTTCGAGGGTTCATTTCACCCCTTGAAAACGGGGTTCTGCAGATATTTAAAAAAAAATACGTGTCGCCTGTTTCGACCTATTCTACAAACATGCTAAATTTCGTCGAAATCGGAAAGCTCGTCCTCGCGACCTTATAAGTTGGGGCTCAAAGAGCAGGTCAATTTCCACTATTTTTTTGATGCGAGTATTGGGACAACGTCTCAAGTATAAGTTGTTTTTCAATCGAAAAATACTGATATATACTGAAGTTATTATTGTTATAATTTAAACAAAGTGCAGTCCGTAACTAATAAAAGGTTTGTATTGTATAATCGGATATATTTATGATATTTCAAAAATTACCACGATAGCAAACTAGAAAAAAGTTCGATTTTCGAAAGGAAAAGTAGGTAAACATAATTTGTTATGAACAAATGGATAAAAATATGAAGAGTAATTGTACCATAGGATGGAAAATGTCATAAACTACGCTATGTCAGAATTTAGAGTGAGTGGGACGAATAGATTTTGAAATTCGACATACATCGTTTCTTGGTACATTGTTTTCAGAAAATACCAAAGAAAAAAGGATAAATCGCAGTGGAGCGGTTCGCCTTAGCGTAGTAGGCTGTCCGACCTTTCACGTAAATCGTAAAGTCTATTTTGAAAAAAAAATTACATCTTCGTTGCAAATTAAAGTTAAGAGGCTAGGCTAGAAAACTATGGAATGAGAAAATCGTATTTTTTAACTCTCAGGCTTATGCAGATTGCTTAATGGCTAACACCACTGTAGAATTTTCAAAATATTGTTTTTTTTTTTAAATAGGCTTAAGAGATACTCTGAAGCATCTAGACTAAGGGGGAAAGAAAGTTTGGTACCTGTAAAACAAAGGCCCGCAGGCCCGTGTAGGTTTGCGGTGGCCGTGGCTGGCCCGTGTGCGTGGCGTCGACCATTTTTCGCGGAAAACAATTTTTCCAAACGGCCCGCAGCATAACAAGTTGGTAACAAATGATTGTCCTTTTTTCTTTCGAAAATTGAGTTTTTACTTTAAATGCTTGCCAATTACACCAAAATTCATATTTTCAAAATTCCCTACGTATTTCACTAGCTATACTCATTTATATTAATAGAATTTTTTCATTTTTTTTCCAAATTCAACATGCCTCGCGTGAATGTCTCCAGCGTCACCATATTGTATAATTTTATAATATAATTTTTTTCAAATTCATTTGAAGATATTACTAATGACATCCTTGAATATTATTATCGTCTTGTCCTTCTACCGAAAAAAACGCGAAAGATCACTTAATTTTAGACGTTTATAGTTGTGTAAGCCCTTAACGAGGCTTCGAACGACACACAACACCATCCATGTGTGAAGTCCTCTGACGGAGTTTCTACCAAGTCAACTAAGCGATCAGTTGGCTGCCCGTGTTTCCTGCATTTGTTGATGTAACTTAACCGAAATAAATTGAATCTAAAGTTATAATCAAATGCCAATGGCAATGCCTACAAATTTATAAATCAATGTTTGGAATATTGGAGAGCGGCGGCAAAAGGATGAGCAGATTGCTTATCACCTTAAAGCTTGGTATTGCGTAACTGTTATTCAAAAATGATGATTCTAAAGTGGAACCTCAATTTTATTTTGAAATACCCGTTCAATCAACCCCCACCTGGTAGGGTGCACAAAAAATCACCTCCATTTTTTTTAAAGGTTTTGCTACATATGAATATGCCGTTAAAGTTTGCATCGTTGGGATGCAACGAAAATATATTTTTTTATTCCCCGAATTTCCTTTAGCAGATTTGAGCTACGAAAATTACGCAAACATTTTAGAGGATTTTTATTTGGCGATCTGTAATAAAATAGCAAAATATTATTTCGGTCAATAATCAAAATAAGACATCGATAAGAATTGACGTTGCATTTTACTTCTAACGCATATATTAATTGAGGTCCCCATCTGAAACGCCTACTTGCAAAATTTTGTATATACGAGCATTTACAAGGTCAGCATAACCTCACCAATTTTTTAACAGAATTTTCTCATACATACCTTAGCTTTTTTTTAAATGAAAAACATATATCAAGCTCTCTAGATTTCACTAATGCAGGGCTTGACAATTTCTCTTGCCCTTAATATTATTCATCTCTGAGAAATCTCTGTTTGAAAAATACAGCTGTCTCTCTCGCACTCATAAGCCCCGTAGTATAGCTCCTCGCTTGTTTCCGGACTGTAGAAACCGTGAGACTGTGACATACTAATGGCCTCATAAGGGTTCCGGACTTGGATACGGAACCCTAAACTATTTATGATGCTGTTCCGATCGTCAAACCCTAAGTTCAGCAGCTGTTTAATTTTTTGTACGAACTGCATCTCCAAATTATATACGATTGCGAGTCGTCGCAGTATTCCAACCCCTTTAAACAAAAGAACTACAAATGATGCTTACATTTTTTCCATTGCTCCGCCGAGCTTCATTTGTCAGAATTGTTATTTCCGTAGCTGGGCGACCCTGAAGGGAAGATCGTGCCCGGTCGAATATTTCACATAGTCGGCGACGATTTGTACATCGACTTCGGCTGGAAGTTCCACTGCGTGTGTTCCCGCCCCGTAAAGAATGCCAGGTACGTGTCTTCGATACTTTGATCAATTTTCAGAATGATCTTGTTAATTCAAATCTTCAGGGAAGAAACAGCGGTGTCCACCTTGAGTGGGCCACTCAAGGTGGGCCAGTGACTTCTTGATTATCAAACGAATTTGAGCGTACTATCCTGGATGTTGAATGGGGGGGGGGGGGGGGGGGCTAAGTTCTTTCACAAGTCTCAGCAACCCGTCGCAAAATCGTTGCTCCAAAGTAGGGTGATTGCCGCCTTGATAACTGCCCCCACTAGATTTGGCGGTCCTAGCAGATTTCCGGGGGTTCGAAAAACTTTATAGGAAAATTCAGTAACTTTTTTTTCCCGGCGCTGGATTTTATCATTTGGAGACGCCTCGCTGTGGGTGATCAATTTGTACCGTTGGAATGTAGCAATAAATATTTTTTCATTTCCTCAACGATTTATCATTGTTATTATCTCTAATTTGTTACATTTAGGTTGTAGATGTTTGGCAAGAATTCGAAAAAACATTCCCCTGATTTCTGTAGCCTAAAATGGCCACAAAACATTTGCGTCACTGAAAACATTTAAGGGAGAATATCAGTGTGACAGGCCGAAAAATGAGGTATTTTTGGGAATTTTTTTTTGAAAAAAAACGGCTCGATCAATTTATTTGAAAATTTGTGTATTAATTATTGAAGTAATGGAGCACACAAGGAAATTTTTAATTTTTATTTTTAGTACATTTTATTAAGCAGAGGAGCGGTCGCAAAATGGCGTCTCAAAAAAGGCTTCCCGACGGTTGACAGCATAAGTGCCACAGCAAGCATCCAAAATCAAAAATTCAAAAAGATTATTGAATTATAATAGTATAGCTTTCGCAGCATCGTAGGAAATTTGAAAATTTTGATTAGAAAAAAATGGCGGCGATTTAAAAAAAAATCGCATTTTACACAAAAATTTTGCAGTAAATTGTTAATAAAAAAAGTAAACAATTTTAAAAACACTCTACGATGCGACAATAGCGATAAGATTTCTGAAGAGAATCCTTTTTGAATGAAGTCGATTGGACAAAATTTGACAGAGTTATGCTGTCAACCAGGTCAAAAAACATGGTTTCGTGAAAAACGCGTTTAAAGTTTTGAGAGGATAAAATTGAATGATGTAACTTAAATATTAATATACAAATAGTTCTTACCGATTAGTCTGCTATCCCTGGACCATACAGAAGCTCTTTTACGCCCAGCAATATCATATCCTCATCCTGAAGTGGGGTTATAGCACTCAAGCGTCCCTCGTGCGTGTTTGCTGCTGCTGAGTAGCAATCGGCGTCCTTTATACGTTTTCGGTCGATTTTGTGGCAATAATTGAACAGTTTCTTGCCTATGGAGATGCCCAAGTCCTCAACAACATCCAACAAGGCCACGTGACCATGGTTAAATATAACAGCCAAATTAGCGGCTGTTTTGACTACTTGGGAGCCGCAAAAATGACTTTTCGGAGCAAATTTCCAAATCACAGCATTAAAACTTTTGTTATTGTTTTGATTAAATGCTCCCAAACACCTTAAGAGCAACTCATTACGACTAAGGTGTTCATAAATTGGCTTGATTGCCTCCGCAACATTTGCTGGTAGTGCTGCTTCGTGTTTGTATGAGTCAAGAGCACTGAGCGCGCGAGCCTTTTGCCAAGTACACCACGATTCGACGCCAATTTCGAATACTTCTAAGCCGAATATTGTTTTGAAAATTTGTAGGCATATTCTTGAAGGCCAAAACTATCTATTTAAGCAAAAAAAATATATTTTTTCACATTGATATTCCCGCTTAATCGCGCTCCAACGAGGCTAATTTAAACGTCATTATCTTCGACATACCAGTCGTTCGACATTTTTTTATATTTTTGAGTTCTCAAGATTCGCCTAAGTTCATGTTTTAGCTTTCAGATTTTCGTGGAAAAGCATTCGGCGCTAGTGAGTTCGGATTAACTTTATTGATAGAAACTAACGCGAAAAGTAATTCGAATAGTTCTCTTTGTAGCCTCGTTGTAACTTTCAATTCCGGAAGCTTCTGTTTGAAAGAGGTTGGAATTATCAAGAATCGGCAGCCACTTTTTCCCAGTAATAGTTCATTCGTATTCGCGTGTTTGTTGCAGTGACTACGTTCGAGGAGCCTTGGTACGAGTCCGGATAAAAGATTTGGAGTTATCCACTAAGTTTTTGGGCGCTACGAAAGATCTCACCATTTTGGAGGCGGATTGCACACTCACCTCATTGATCAGTACGCCTATGAGAAATGTTCCGGGCGTGTAGACATGTTATTCTTGTTGTTATAAAAGCCCCTTGCCCTTAGAACATTTTTTGAAAGATTTCTTTCGCAAATTGAGTAATCTTTGTAACGGAGAGTGCGAAATCTTCGAAAAAGTTCGAATAAATGAACAAGAAACGACAGCTGAATGTATAGCTGGAATATATTGCAAGTAAGGTATGCATTCAACGAGTTTGAGAATCATTCACTATATATGTGTATATATGTAGGAGTCAAAACGATTCACGGGAGAAATAAGGAACTCAGACTCAAAAAATATAAAAAGGATAGTTTAATTGAGAAATAATCGATACACGGCCGCCTTACGTCACGATCAGAAACATTCTGGTCTTCTCTTATGTTTTATATAAGACGATCGTATAAAAGAAATGAGTAACGCAGCGATAGATCGATCGCTGATTGAGCCTCTCCCACATATATATGTGTATGCACGGACAGGGTGTCCCGTTCATTTTGAAACATCGAAAGAAATCAACAACAGCGAGGTAAATCGGAAAATCCTTAGACGAGTATCGAGTAGACTCAAACAACGAGTTAAATCGCAAGATAACTTTTTCATTTCGTGGATGTTTTGAAGGTAAATCCAAGGTCAACTCCAGAACAAAACTTGAAAAAGCAGGTTATTTTTCTCGGAAACTTCTTTTTATTTGGCTGTATTATTATTTTTCCAAATGATATTCAAAATGGGGCCCTGCTACTTCCAAACATAAAATATTTATTTTTTATTATTATGTATTCCTCAGAGGTACGGGGCTTCCCCTTTTTACCATCCCCTCCTTTTTATTCCTTCCATTCCTTTCGACATTCACAATCCTTCCAGAGCTCCCTACATTCCTTCCAGAGTTTCCCCGCAGATTGTTGACCGCAGCCACTCTTTCCTAATGCACTACTGTATCGCATTTGCACGAGGGCCCAGGGAAACTGCGGAAAACCTGGGCCGATACAGGCGGCTATATTTGGCTGAGTTTGAGTTGTATTAAACATCAGAAACTCAGATAAACTGCCTCCCGCTCAAAGGTTGACGCGCAAACCAGTGCACGGGCAAGCGGTCACCGCTCCAAGTATTGGCAGCCTCCAATGCTGCTTAACTTCAGTGACCGCCGAGCCCGCACACCGACCGCGCGCCTACCTCTATCGGTTCCAAACATAAAATAATATACCAAATTAAACATTGATAAACTAAAAAGAAAGTCTACGGCTGCTAAATGAGCATTCCGAATAACAGTGCTTTTTATGTTTCTTTTTAAATCGTGACAAAAGTAGCCTGCCTCGTTATGTACGAAATCGCTTCGTATTTGTGGCGAAAAAAGTTTGAAAAATATCGGAAAATAATGGCAGAAAACCGTTTGTCCGGTGCTAACATTCCGATTATTGGAATTCAGATTACACATAGGGGTAGTTTTATGTTAAAAAGAAACAGCTTTGGGAGAATTACGAAATAATGAGGAAGCAGAGACCAATTATTTTTAATGTTGCCCGTCAGCCCTACGAGGGCACAGGGAATCTGCAGAAAACTTGTCCACATAAAAGTGTCTACAATTTTACTCTGTATCAAAGCGGGGTTCGCAAACTCGAGTAAACCGAACGTTAAGGGCGAATGGACCAATAAAAACCGCGCTTAGCGAACTAAAGTCGGATAAACTCGAATTGTGGAATCGGGCCGCAAACGTGTTACTATTGGAAACAGTAGAACTGCCGCCCGGTCGGTAGCCCGTCTGCAAGCCAGTGCGTATTTAAGCGTTCATCGGTCCAAGTATTGTCCCAGGTCAATGCCACTTGACACGACGGATCACCGAAGGCGTGCAGCAAGCCCCCTTTTGCTAAAGGACTAGCATCAAATTGACTGCAGATGTTTTAATAATCGATAGCCGCGTCCAGACCGGCCGAGGCAAGAAATGAGGCAGCTTCGCGCGGCACCGCCTCGGACTATGTTGACTTGTCGCGCTCACGACAGCATCGGTCTGCGCGGTCGGCGGTGGCTCGGGTCTTGTTTGCGCGACGCGCAAAGGTGCCTTGGTCATGATTCACTCGCTCACGACGGATTACGAGCACTAGCATCGTCTTTGTAAAATGGTCTATTGTGTTGCCGATGACAGTTTCTCGTAACAGGCGATTTCCGTATTCCATACCATTTTCAAATAATATCTTCCGGGTACGTTTTCTTTTCTCACCCTTCGCTAAATTTTGATGCATTACCAAGAAAAAGCTACTGTGGCAACTGACAAGGAACATCCTTTAGGGTCTCTGCACACGGCGTATTTTCTACGCGCGGTTTACGGCGCGCTTCTAGTCCAAAAATCATGTGGATCAAATATCTATTCCGTCGTTTGCGCGTAGAAAATAGGCCGTGTACAGAGGGCACAAAGCGAACACTTGAGGTACAGTGTACCTCAAGTGTTCGCCTTCGACTTCATTGAAAGTTATACATGTAGTAAAGCATTGAAAACTATTTCTTAGGCTACGTTCACATGCCGCGCGGTCAGGGAGCGCGGCCATGTAGACGCTAACATTGTTTTGATTGAATCTTGTATCGCTCTGAGTCGTACGCGCGATATCGCGCGTCCATGTGAACATAGTCTTAGACTTAGTTTTTTTTTATCTGTGGAAAAAACCCGTCAAAGATAGACATGTCGAAGGGTGGTTTTACGGTTTCACCCACGAGCAGTCCACATATCTGAATGAAACAAAAACCAAAACTCTTCTAATGTAAAGCGATGAAACATCCATTATGGAAGTATTGGGAAAAAATTAAATTGAGGGCGACAGGACTTTCTTTGTGGGGTCATTTCCCTCCTTAAACCGGGTTTTCCGCCTATAAACAGACGTGTTTAATAGTTTTCAATGGTTTATCACATATATGAGTTTTAGTAAAATCGAAAGCGAGATCTTAAATGATGTTCCTTGTGACACTCATACGTATGTTGCCATTTGGGCTTATGAGAATCCTGACATGTCTCGGAAAACTTATGGATCGCACTTGTCCCGCGAGGAAGCCTCATGAAGATTTATCGCGAGCGCGAAGCGGTTCGGCCAATCTGGACGCGACTATTGAAGACTTTTTATTTGTAACAATCTATTATTTATTCAGAACATTATGCATTTTTGTATAATGTTTAACAGTATAAACAATATAGTCTACAATGTACGGTGATAATTGTGCATCTGACGATTTGTGGACGATATGGGCAGTCTCATGCCTAACGTGTAAAGTAACCTGATGTACTATGATGGGTAAAGTCACGGTCTTACATACAGGTCTTGACACGACGGTGGTGGGGAATGTTCGCTTAGCGACCCAAAAATTATTTCGCCCTGTGGGTAGCAGTGGTTGGAGGAAAACGCGCACCGCGCGTGCGAATTATTAAATAATAACCATATGTACTTATGTGCATTGGTATGAGGTATTACACGATAGACAAAACTCAAGATGATGAGAATTAGAAAAAATACGGTTATCCATGTGTTAACTCTATCTATGAATTTATTATTATAAGCCCCATGTATACAAATAAACCGGGAAGCTGTTTGATCTCAAGCGACTGTGATAGCCTTAAGGGATATTATATAAGGTATAACAAGGCATAACGGCGGAATTTCAAAAAATGAATTTCTCGTTTATTTCATTATTGTGCTCATCATTTATTTTTGCGTAGTCTTGACTTTGATTTGGTTCCAAGATTTTGTAAAAATTCAAAAAATTGACCCAGTTATGACGGTTTTAGTGGAACAGGTCAGAACGTCCCGTTGCGTTACGGCTCTAGCGCTGCGCGGTGCATTGTATGGTTTCTAAGGGCATTGATATGCCTTTCTCCAATCAGGCTGTTTGATTGTTATACGGTGTAGGAATTGCAGTTTGAAGATACGAGAAATAATTGTGATTTTATCTCAAGCAAGTAATTCATATAAACAAGGTACTTTCTTACGATTATTGGTATATGGAAAAAGTGGACTTAGCACTTTTGTTCTCTTGCGTTTATCTCTAAAGTATACTTTCAATTTGGCGTACGTCATATCTCAAAATCTAATCGTCCGATTTACTTTAAATTTGGATTGGACATATTTTATAACATATCCAATCGATTGACCGGATGATTTCTTCATATGTTCGTCCGTTTGTTAATAATAATCGTTTAAAGTCGTTATTTTTGGTCAAAAATCGACCATTTCTTTAAAAGCAGTGCGCTTGATCCTTTTTTTTTAATTTCGTAAATGTATCCGGTGAGTTTGTCGCTTTACCATTATACTAAAAGTATATTTTTCCATTTTTTACTTTAGATGAATCAACTTACCGGGATCATGTACGCGACCATGCCGTGCCAAGGCTACAGCCGTGAGATTAAATAACAATGATTACGTTGTTTATGTATATTTTGCAATTTAAAAAAGCGGTGACATGTCGAGATTTTGCATTATTTGTGTGCGAAAGATCGACCTCATCATCCCAATACCTGAGACGAAACAAAATATTGAAATTCGATCTGTTTTTTTAACATCCAGGTGCTGCATACCCCTTAAGTGATATCCGTTTAATTCCTTTAAAGCAGAACTTTGGCGTAGTTAGTCTACGCTCAAATACTGACCATCCGGTTCTTCGTTTTATTCCATGTTCGATTTTTTTTCTCTATTCGCTTCGATTTTTTTCAGGTCAGTTTTTTAGAATTACGTGATGCAGGCAAGTGTCTTTTCAATTATTTAAGGATTCGTAGACAGGAGGCGTTTATGAGGACCTATATTTTTATGTGGATTCGCATTTTGTTTCTGGCTTTTGAGGGATAATTATCGGCGATGGGAAAATCAGGTAACTTATTTGTGTACAATTTTAACGTGAAATTTTTCTTGAAAATTATAATTTTTTTTTTACTTTCTAGCTGTTGAGAAGTATAAGGAAAGGCAAAAAAATTACAAGAGACTCAAAAATAAATTGTTCTTTTTATTCATTTGTGAGTTTGGCTAATTTTTTCTTCACAACAGATTGTTTTTTTAATTTGATGTTTTTTTGGTGGGCATTTTGTCTCATCCTTAAATGTACATAATATACAATGGCATACGAAAGAATCTCGGAGCCAAGCTTTTTACAAGGAAAAGAAAACTCATAGCCAGGAAAAACTGCATCAAGCGTGCGATCGAAAACATCTAATTCCGTGGAAAATTTGGCGAAACACCCTTCTTTATGCCGAGTGAGATCGAAAAATCTCAAATTAATGTGAACCAGTCTGCCTCTCGATTTCATGTCGACCAATTGCGACACTAAAGACGTAACGGCGGAGCCTGTTGTCCCAGCTTCTCGGCAAACAGTACACGAGTGGTACATTTTTAACACTTGCTTACACAAATAACCTGTAAAAACATGTACATGTTGAAGACCCCAGTTCTCCATCTCCATTCCGCCCCCATCGCGACAGAGATGGAGACTAGAATGGGAGGAGTCCGAACTTTTATGGAGAGACTTGAAAAAAGTGGCTACAGAATTGTGGTCTAACAGGGAAAGCGCCACTATTGCTAAGACCTCAAGAAGTGCGCCGCGTGTGACAGAGACGGAACAAATCAATCATGAGAAGTAAGCTGTGTGTGAGGCAGAATAATACTTGAGAAGTGAGCTGCGTGTGACAAAGACAGAGCACATGAATCATGAGAAGTGAGCTGTGTGTGAGACAATAATAATTGAGAAGTGGACTGCCTGCGAGAGAGATGTAAGATCATATATTATCAGAGAGGTCTCCGTAAATGTGTAAAGATAGAATATTTTTAATATTGCAATGCCCAATGAACAATATACATTACTTGCATAATTAACAGTGAAAACGGTCGAAAATAATACTAAGAATGCAATACTCAATATATACGTAGATGATTTAGAGGATATGTGGGAAAAGAAAAATGAAGGAGGAGCAGTAGTGGGGAAGAAAAAAATGTTTGCAATAAAGTATGCTGATGATGTGGCAGCGATAGCGGATACAGCAGAGGGCTTGAGCAGCATATTAAACGACTTGGAAAAATGGGCAGACAATCATAAAATGCAAGTAAATGCGAAAAAAACGAAAATAATGATTTTTAGGAACGGGGGAAAAGGTAGGAAGAATGAAGAATGGGAGATAAAACGGGAAAAAATTCAGATAGCGAAAGAGTTTAAATATTTAGGGTATTGGTTTACAAGCAAAAACTCAGTTCGGGCACACGGTAAAAAGCTTACGGGGAAAACACAGAAAGCAGCAAATATGGTATGGGGGATATGGAAGAGAGCGGGAAGACACGTGATAGAGGAGAGACTCTACTTATTAAACACGATAGTCAAAGCAGGGGCCATGTACGGAGTAGAGATTTGGGGAATGGGAGAAAATGGGGTATTTGAAAGGATATAGAGCAGATACTGCAAAATGGCGCTAGGAGTAAGCAAAACAACCCCAAACTACATTTGGAGAAGAGAGCTCGGGGTGGCAGCAATGGCCTATTTGATAAGAGAAAGGGTGTTTAGATACATAAAAGAGGTGGTCAGGATGGAGGAGTCACGATGGCCCAACATATGTTTAATGGAGGAGGTAAGGACAATGGGGAATGGAGTGCCATCGAAGTGGGGAAAGAACATGGACAAAGTGTTAAAGGATATGGGGATAGAGGAAGTAGTGACAATGATTAGAGAAAGAAAGGAACTGGATAGAATAGATGAAAAGATGAAAAAAGGTTTAGAATGCCTAAAAAAGAAAATTTTGGACGATGAGGAAGAGAGAATAAGAAAATCGACATATAATGGCAATTATAAATATATCGTGGAAAATGAGGAAGAGCCGTAGAAGTACTAGGCGGAAGATGAGGTGAAGGGTAGGGATAAAGGAATGTGGGCAAGACTGAGATGCGGAAATATAGGAAGAGCGGGAAAGAAGGGGGAAAAGGACTGGAGATGTAGAATTTGCAACAAAGAAAATGAAACAATGGAACACCTGCTAATATGTGAAAAAGGATGGAAAATTGTAACGACGAAAGCGAGAAAGGAAGCTGAGGAGTGGGTACAAGGAGTGAATAAGGTGGCGATAAAGGGGGAAATTATAAATATGTTGAGGGGAAAGATAAATATAGGGATATGCCAGTATTTCAGAGAAATAGAGGAGGTGTGTGAGAAAATGCGGAAGGAGGAAAAGGGAGGCGAAAGCGATGGAGATGAGGAGCAAATTGAGAGAAAGAGAGCAAAGGTACGGGCGAAAGGAGTATGAGGGCTAAAATATAACATTAAGGTAGTTGTAACAAAAATGTATATAAACAATGCGGAAAATTTTTGTAAAAAACTTGGAAAGCAAGTTGTGCAAATAAAACTCGATTATTATATTATACTAAGAATGCAATACGTAGTGATAAAAAAATATTTTCATTATAACAGTGTTCAATTGTACAACGAACGATAGAAAATGTCTTAAATAATACTGATCCGTTTTTCTTGAACCAATTTTTATTTTCCTAAGTAAATACGACGGTAAATTATTCCTAGTGAAAGTACAATCCTTTGCGTCCGTTTCGTATTAAAACTCGCAATCAGCGGATCGGTAACGCGATTATTCTGACTATAACATATTTGAATGCAAATAAAAAGAATATCACACGAAAGAAATTGCAATTACTCATTGAGGCAAGACATTTAAAAAATATTCAGTATTTATTTTTTGATTTGAGAAAAATACCGTAATAACAATATAAAGTCGAAGCGATATTGCTTGTATCAACGATTTCAAGATAAAAACATGCTGTAATGTTTTAAAGATAAAATATCGGTGTCATCTTGTCAGCATCAAGACTGGTTTGTCTCGAAAATTCGATTTTAACAATTCTCAAATTCGTCGAATATTGTGTGTTTATTATCGTATTTGCTGGTACAGTAGAACCTCGTTTATCCGATCTTCGATTAACCGACTTTCCGCATTATCCAAGTCACATAACTTACTCGAGTCCACCGCTTTATCTGATGTGTATCCTCGGATAAAACGGAAGCATCTCCTATGCTTATGCGTGGTGTAGTCCGATGTTGCTACTGTTTTCCGTATTATCCGAGATTTCACTTATCCGAGGTACCCTCTACCCACATTACCTCGGTTAAGCGTGGTTCTACTCTATTTGCCACCGAGATGCGTATTCGAACCTCTTCCATCTCTCTTACACGACATCGATACTCACAAGGAACATCCCTCAGGTGTCCGCCTCCGATTTTGTTGTAACTCATATATGTGATAGAGCATCGAAAACTTTGAGACACGTATTTTTTTTTATCGGCGGAAAATCGGATTTAAGGGGGGAAACCGCCCCTCAAAGAAAGGCGTGTCGAGGGGTGATTTTGCAGTTTCACCCAGAAGCAATCCACCGATCTGAATGAAACAAAAACGAAAATTCTTCTAATGAAAAGCGATGAAAAATCATCTATGAAATTGTTAAGAAAAAATTGAATTAGGGGGTAAACCACCCCTCAATTTGCCTTTTTTTACCCCACACTTAAGAGGGTTGTATGCAAATTAATAAAACAGGTATCATTTTGAAGGGCAATTAAAATTAAAGTTGACGGGTTTTTGCGTTTTGGCGGCATAGCACATTTAAGGGGGTAAACCATCCCTAACATAAATTTATTTATCACAGTCGTTTTTTCTGTGTTTAAAGTATATCCGCTGATTTTAAATATTTCTATAAGCTACAATTTAATGTTTTATCATATTTCAAAATCATTACATTCGTCTTAAGGGGTAACTACCCCTCTAACGAGAAACATCATTGAAGTATCCGCTCTCGATTTCGTTGAAACTCATATATGTGGTAAAGCATTGCAAACTATTAAACATGTTTTTTTGTATCGGCAGAAAAACGGTGTTAGGGGATGAAACCACCCCTCAAAGTTTCTCCCACAAGCAGTCCACCGATCTGAATGCAACAAAATCGAAATTTCCTCTAATATTAAGCGATGAAAAATCCACTACGAGAGTGTTGATTAGAAATATAATTGAGGGGTTAACCACCCCTCCATTTGCCCTTTTTCACCCCACGCTTAAGAGGGTTGTATGAAAATTAATAAAACAGGTATCATTTTGAAGGGGAATCAAAATTAAAGTTGGCGCGTTTTTGTGTTTCAACGGGACAGCAAATTTAAGGGGGTAAACCACCTCTAACCTAAATTTGTTCATCACCGTCGTGTTTTCTGTGTTTAACATGTATCCGCGGATTCAAAATATTCTCCCGCGTTTTTAAATTATTACGTTTTTAAATTTTCACATTTTAAGGGTAAACTACCCCTTCTAATTGCTTTTCGTTTGAAGTTTCGCGAAAGGTTTCACGAATTTCGTTAAAACTGTTTTCATTTCATCGGTAATATCAATTTTATGTTTGTGTGTGCAGGCATATTCGTTTTGAGTTTTAGGCGCGGTGCTTTGGAAGTGGGGACCTGGGGCTACCCCTTACTTATAAGGCTCATATTTTCATATTTTCGTACCGAAATGATTGTTCCTCTAATTCAAAATTTTTGATGAAAGCATCTCCCATGCAACGATGCAAAGCAGTAACAAAAATATATTAACGATACTATTAATAAAATCCAAATGGTATATATAAATATATTTGGTTTTTTCGTTTTTGTTATTCCGCGTAAAAAAAATCATACGCAGATAAATGTTTACTCTTCGATTCTTAAATGCGTCATTATCCAGAATGCTCCCGTTGGGAAATCTTTTATCTCTGTGTATGAAGTTATACAATCAACGAACAGACCGATGTTTATTTGCCTACGTATCAGCTTTTCTCGACTAACTGCAATAATTAATTCTTCCAGCGCGAATATTCTTATCGCGTCATGACGCGATAACGATATTTGCGCAAAATTTGTATTCTACGCAGAATTTTTACACTGGGCAAATATTAAACTGCACGCTATTATCATCTTGAACTGCAAGACGTTAATCATACATTACCCGATAATGTGTTTCAATTTTCGGGTAATGTGTGATTGGCCTCTGGCAGTTCAAGTTGTCAATAGCTTGCAGTTTTATCGCTTGCTTTATAAGACGGTTAGCATTCGGATTCTTCCATTTCACGTTAAAGTGAGCTACAAACAGTGTACTGTGTATTGGATAATACAAATTTCATCAGCCATGAAAGTCAACCCAATAAACGTTATCAAACTTCTACTAGCTACATTTGAAGCTATGGATATTTCACAAACGCCGGTTAACAACGCGGAAATTAAACTTGCGGACGGTTTTGAACAAATATTGATCAGTTTCATGCAAGACTATAATGGAGTTGAAATGATAGAGGAAGAAACGCTCGCTTTTCAAGAACCATTTAAACAGTACGAAGCCAATGCTGTAGAAGATACCGTATGGCAAAAGGATACTGGTGGTAGTGATTCTGACGCCTGTTCCAGTGATGATGAGGTGAACTACGATTACAAAAATAAAGCAGTTCAATACTGGAGGTCTGGTAAGACAAAAAACTATAGCCTCAAAACCGTCCAACAGAAATACAAATCTGTCAAGTCTGAAAGACAATTGCGGCGCTGGGCACATCAGCTGAATAAAGGCGGTACTTATAAAGAAAAGCTAGCGCAAATTTCTGAATATACATTGAAGAATTTGAAGACTGCTCTAGATGCTGGTGTCATAATACATGATATTGATCTTCAAAAGTGGGCGCTACAAGCCCAAAAGGAGATAGGTTTCAATGATGTGCGATTTAAGGCCTCTCATAATTGGCTATGAAATTTTAAAAAACAGCATCGCATTGTTTCCAGAAAAATCAATAAATTTGTAACGCGCAAAACTACGGGAGAAGAAGAACTTCTACGGAAAAATGCAGAAAAATTTGTCGCCGATGTTGCACCACTGATAAAAAAGTATGGATCGGAAAATGTGTATAATTCGGATCAAAGCGGTTTTCATATGGAAATTCATTCGGCGCGAACTCTTGCAACGGAAGGAGAAAAGAAAGTTGAATGCGTTGTACAGTCAGTTTCTTCTATAACTCACAGCTATACAATTCAGCCTACTATAAGCGCTGAGGGGAAATTACTTTCCCCACTTTTCATCGTTTTAAAGGAGACGAAGGGTGAATTCGGACCACGTGTAGAGAAAGCGCTATTTAAAGCAGAAAACGTCTTTGTATTAGCATCCAAATCTGGAAATCTTACTTCTGGTACGTATGCTCACATATTATGATGAATGATTTTTTTTTAAATATGAAGTGTAATTGATGTCAACATTAGAATTTTTCCAAAATATTGAATGTGTTTTGTGTTAACAGAGCATTTCAAAACTTGGTTGGAAAAGGTTTTCTTTCCTAACGTCGGGAGACATAGCGTATTATTGATAGACTCCTGGAGTGGACACTGCCCTAAGGTTGTTCATGAAGCAACACCTCGTGATAAGAAGATAATCCCAATGATTATTCCAAAAGGTACAACTGGAAAAATTCAGCCGCTCGATGTATTTGGATTCAGAGTGTGGAAAA
Organism: Ophion costatus; assembly: GCA_951751655.1. NCBI lineage: Eukaryota > Metazoa > Arthropoda > Insecta > Hymenoptera > Ichneumonidae > Ophion > Ophion costatus. Next base: position 22,285,665 of record OX632360.1, read on the forward strand.
ATTTCGTCCGACATTTTCCAGACAGTGTAATATTATTAAAATCTGATATGAATTTGCACTTGAGGAATAATATAATTAAATTGCAATCACTTACACACAATCAACTCTCATCACCGCGGTATTCTAATCTTTTTAAATATTCATGGTATAAAAGTAATTATATATCTAAAAAACCAGAAGATTTTGAAAATCCTGTTACCTTAGGTTTTGGTGAATCGAACACACATTGTGAAATACCCGGTTGCAATAATTTGGCCATTATCAGATGTGCATGGTGCAAAAAGTCGTTGTGTTTAAAGCATTTTTTTGACGACTATCATTATTGCAGGAATTATGAGCCATGATTGTTGATAGTTATCATATGAAAAAAGTATATGTCACGAGATAATGATTTGACGGCATATGACTGCGATACTTTTCACAAGTACTATTAATTAAATCGGCTGATATGATTCCCAAATGAAATATGTCAAAATATATTAAAAACATGTTCGTTAACCTACTGTAAAACCCTCAGTTGCATTAATATGTTTAATTAAATAAACAGTAAAATAATAAAAATATACATTCCTCCACAAAACTACGTCGCTGGCTATATTATCGCTTGATCCAGGCGCATCATCGTTCCGAAATATACGAAGTGAGCCTTATAACTTATTCTGGAAATTATTATAATTAATGATATAGTAGAAGTGTATGTTTATTCCTATGGAGATGCTTAATGGATGTGCATATTAAAATCGGAAGCGTCTCGACACGAAAATATGAGTCTTATCAGTAACGGGTAGCCCCATGTCCCCACTCCCAAAGTACCGCTCCTAAAACTCAAAACAAATATGCCTGCACACACAAACACAAAATTGATATTACAGATTAAATGAAAACAGTTTTAACGAAATTCGTGAAACCTTTCGCGAAACTTCCAACGAAAAGCAATTAGAAGGGGTAGTTTACCCTTAAAATGTAGAAATTTAAAAACGTACTAATTTAAAAATGTGGGAGTATATTTTGAATCCGCGGATACATGTTAAACACAGAAAACACGACGGTGATGAACAAATTTATGTTAGGGGTGGATTACCCCCTTAAATTTGGTGTTCCGCTGAAACGCAAAAACGCGGTAACTTGAATTTTGATTCCCCTTCAAAATGATACTCGTTTCATTAATTTTCATACAACCCTCTTAAGCGTGGGGTGCAAAACGAAAAATGGAGGGGTGGTTTACCCCTTAATTATATTTCTAATCAACACTCTCGTAGTGGATTTTTCATCGCTTAATATTAGAGGAATTTTCGATTTTGTTTCATTCAGATCGGTGGACTGCTTGTGGGAGAAACTATGAGGGGTGGTTTCATCCCCTAACACCGGTTTTCTGCCGATACAAAAAAAACATGTTTAATAGTTTGCAATGCTTTACCACATATATGAGTTTCAACGAAATCGAGAGCGGATACTTCAATGATGTTTCTCGTCAGAGGCGTAGTTACCCCTTAAGACGAATGTAATAATTTTGAAATATGATAAAACATTAAATTGTAGCTTATAGAAATATTTGAAATCAGCGGATATATTTTAAACACAGAAAAAACGACCATGATAAATAAATTTATGTTAGGGGTGGTTTACCCCCTTAAATGTGCTATGCCGCCTAAACGCAAAAACCCGTCAACTTTAATTTTAATTGCCCTTCAAAACCTTCAAATACCTGTTTTATTAATTTGCATACAACCCTCTTAAGTGTGGGGTGAAAAAAGGCAAATTGAGGGGTGGTTTACCCTCTAATTAAATTTTTTCTTAACAATTTCATAGTGGATTTTTCATCGCTTTTCATTAGAAGAATTTTCGTTTTTGTTTCATTCAGATCGGTGGATTGCTTCTGGGTGAAACTGCAAAATCACCCCTCGACACGCCTTTCTTTGAGGGGCGGTTTCCCCCCTTAAATCCGATTTTCCGCCGATAAAAAAAAATACGTGCCTCAAAGTTTTCGATGCTCTATCACATATATGTGTGACAACAAAATCGGAGGCGGACACCTGTGGGATGTTCCTTGTCAGCTTACTTCTCGAGGCCTTAGAGATAGTGGCACCAACCCTGTTTGTCCACATCTTTTTCGTCACTTTGAAGTGCACAGATCGGACTCCTCCCACTCTAGCCTCTATGGCGATAGAAATGGCTACATTGTTATTGAGCCAGATCGGCGTATTTCCCGTGGCGGAAATGAGATTCCTTGCTTTGACACCCTTTACTTTTCGCTCACTCTTTCTCTCTGTCTCACTTAAAAAAATCTATTAGTCAGCAGCGAGTGAGACGAGGTGATTCGCGATACCGTGCAAATCCGTATTCCCTCGCAGTAGTGATGTTTGGAAATCGTAAACGCCATTTTCCCCGTAAGGTTAACACGTAAGTGAGGTGAAAACTTTCGTCATGTGACGAACGTCAATATTATGGAGTGCTACCCGAAATTATTTATCTCTAAAACCGCATGATGGGGTCGAGATTAAGGTGAGTCAAAAGTCGACAAAAAAAATACAATAACCAAACCATTGTCATAAATTCATCAGATTGCTAAAAGATATCTCACAAAATCGACATAACCTTAAACTATTGAACAGATTGATCGTCTCGATTTAAAGATTAAGCCTCATCAAGGTCTTGAACAATTTTCCTTAATTACAAAACAAATATGGTACAAAAAAGACATTACGGAAATTGCAAACATTTTTTGGCTATAGAAAATAAAGAGGATGATACTTAAGGAAAATAAAATGAACCACGAGACGTTTACAAATACGAACAAAATTAAAGACTAAAAGATATAAAAAAAGTTTTTCTTAATCGGACCAAAATGCGGAAATGAGAACATCATAACGAAGAGTTTTTCTTGTGTAAAAATATATTAAAAATGAACAATTTTGAGTGTCTAAATAATAAAATGCGAAATACAAATATTGAAATGACTATTTTTCGTATAAAAGGAAACATTTTTTTTAAATTAAAGTCACCATATCTCCTATGACGAAAATAAACAAAGGTAAAAACCATGAAATGAATGAATGAATAATTTACCCAATACGAAATACGCACAAAATTGGTATAAAATAATTGACACAAAGTTTTATGTTGAAAAGGAAGGAAAAACATTAAAAGCAACAAAATCCATATTTATATTCTTTTTGTATTAAGATATCAACAAATATAAAATAGACAATATTTCATATTTAAAGAAATCAGCAAAAATGAACAATGAAAAAAATTGTCCTTTTAAAAAATACCATCTGAATAAAAAATTTCTAGTATAAAAAAAAATTTAAATAATTGTTTTTTTTTTAATGAAAAACACCTGCACCAAAAAAACTGGAACAAAAAATTCCCCTTACGACTTTCCTTTCCGACTATTAATTTCCTTCTGGACTTGATATAATTTCAGAGAAAATGTTAAGCAATTGTTCGAGTGTTTCTGCGAAGTGGCGGCTCCGTCCATGGAGAAACAACCATGGATACTGCAAAAGTATCCCGAAACTTTTGCTGACCAGGAGATCCTCAAGTCTGTACCAAAATTCGCATATCCCTGCGAATTCGAGAAGTAAGACTGTTCACCGACTATACCACTTAGAAAATTTATCAAATGTGTCAAGATTTAAAAAAAAACTCAGCAACACTTTTATAAGAAAAAAAGCATCTTTGCAAGATTACAATATCTGTGGTGCCACAATTTGATGATGAATTTTGGATAATTAAGTCGAAACAAGCACAATATGAACAGTGGTCAAAATTAATATTTCGATTATTTTGCATTACAATTAGGTTTTTTCATTATTTATTATTTATGTATTCCTCAGAGGTACGGGGGCCTTCCCCTTTTTACCATCCCCTCCTTTTATTCCTTCCATTCCTTCCGACATTCACAATCCTTCCAGAGCTCCCTACATTTCTTCCAGAGTTCCCCCGCAGAGTGTTGACCGCAGCCACTCTTTCCTAATGCACTACTGTATCGCATTTGCACGAGGGCCCAGGGAAACTGCGGAAAACCTGGGCCGATACAGGCGGCTATATTTGGCTGAGTTTCAGTTGTATTAAACATCAGAAACTCAGACAAACTGCCTCCTGCTCAAAGGTTGATGCGCAAACCAGTGCACGGGCAAGCGGTCACCGCTCCAAGTATTGGCAGCCTCCAATGCTGCTTAACTTCAGTGACCGCCGAGCCCGCACACCGACCGCGCGCCTACCTCTGTCGGTTTTTTTCGTTATTTGTTAAAAATGACAATTTCTGCTAATTGGAATATGTTGCCTTTGCTCATTGCCAAGATACCTTTATTTGATCACTGATAATGTAAATCAGGACAACGATTACAACTTCTGTGGCATCAGCACATGAAAGTGAATTTCGATAGGGTTTTTTACGAGGAAAAAAATTCTGCTGGTTTTAGATCGAAATCTAGAACAGTTTTCGAGATAATCCTGGTCTGGCGCGCTTCTCGATCAACTCCCAAGGATTTATGGATTTTTCGATTCTCTAGATTTCAGTCTCAGATGGGCAGCATACTGGTGTGGGCACGAAGCACCTTGAATGTGTATGTGGAATAGTGGGGTGCATGGAACACTGGTGTGAGCGCGAGACACTTTGAGTTTGGGTGTGGGTTTGTGGGGTGCATGCGACACTGGTGTCGCACGAATGTACAGTGTGGTTGTACGTTTTAATTCATGGAACGGGGAAATCAATCGGACGTGGCGAGCCATATAGATATACTCATAAGAAAACTATCCAAATTCATTTTCATATTCCGGCACCACGGGAATTGTAATCGTGTTCTGATTTTCATTATTAGTGATAAAATAAAGGTATCTTCGCAATGAGCGAAGACAACATTTTCAAATTCGAAGAAAACGTAATTTTTAGCAACTATCAAAGAATTCCTATTCTAATGCAAAATAATGGAAATATCAACTTTTATTACCCTTCAAACTGTATTTGTTTTTACTTGATGATCCAAAATTCACGATGAAATTGTGGCGCCATGGAAATCATAATCTCTCTTGCATCTCTTTGTCACTTGTTGAATTTTTTGTTTCTTTCCTTTCAAGTCGCAACAGTTTCCGTCGTGATAGTAAATCCATAAATTTTATTTGCTAATGTCGTTTGCTTTTCTTTTTTCAGCGCTCTCGTCCAACACTTCTCGTTCGTTCTCACGAGCATAGATTCCAAATGGACTTTCGGCTTTTGCCGGCACGATCCGAAGACGGAAACAGGGCTGGTTATCCTGAGTCCGTTGCCCTGGCATGAGATCTTTTACAAGTACTGAAGCTAATGGCGTTTTGGTTATTTAATTCGTTACTCGCTTTCCTAAATTTGTTCTATTCACTTCCTTTTCAAATTCACTCATTCTATCTATTGCACAGGGTTTGCCTGAGTCAATACTTGGATGGGTGATCGATTGGCGGTGCTGTTTTACGAACTTTTGCGATGGCAAACACGTTTGGAACTTATTGATAATATGGCTGCATTCAATGCGATCATGAAGCGATAACTGTGGAATAAAAGTAACGGGAATGGGATGAGAGAAGTTCATTGAGGGCACACGAAGGAATATTGGAAACAAGTGGGAAAATAATAAAGGAATGATCAAAACAAAAATTAAGTAAAACGAAACAAAGAAAGACAAAGACAGAGAATTTAAAAAAACGAGACGATGCGGTGTATGCATATACACACATTATATATATATATATAATTATCCTTATTTATTTATTTTCTTCATTACCCACATTTCTTTGTTTCATGTCCAAACAAACTTGTTCAGTACATATATCTCGTTTGTTTTTTTTTATTCTTTTAGTTCATTTTATTTATGTTATTTATTTACTCTGTTTCCCTTTTTATTTTAATTTTTTTTCGTTTATGCTTGTAATTTTATTTTTCTTGTCCATTGCGTTCGCTTTACTGGTGTGTATGTACGTCATTTCAAATGTGTTGTTTATTTTGTTGGTTTCATTTATTTGGTTTGTCGATTTCGCCGTTCCTTTTCTACATTTGAAAAATTATTTTACTTTTTCCGTTCACTTTTGTACTTGTTTGTATTTATTTCGGCCTTTTCCGTTATTAAATTTATTTGGTTTGATCACTTTGTAATTTATTTGTTTCATATAATTGTATGCCTTTTTTAAGGGCGTTTTAGTTCAATTGTTTTATTTATTTGATTCGCATTGTTCACTACCGTTCTCCCTGTCTTTTATTCTGTTCCCTAGATTTATTTTATTTTTGTTACTTAGTTCAGTTTTTCGGTTTGTTTCCCGTTTTAAGCTTTTTCTTCTTCTTAATTCGAGTTACCTGCAAGTTCAAATATATTTTCCGATTATTTTATTTGGGTTTATTCAGGGCGTTTCATTCTTGATAATTGTTGGCAAATCCGTACCGATATGGGCAGCCATATTATTTATGAGTTTTCGTTGTGTTCGCCATCGAACAATTTTGACCCTATCTAAATAATGGCCCTGCAGGACTACTTACAAGGAACATCCCTCAGGTGACACCCTTCGATTTTGTTGAAATTTGGATATGTTATAAAGCACCGAAAAGTAATCGATACGTTTTTTTTTATCGGCGGAAAAACGGTCTTAAGGGCTGAAACCACCCCTCGAAAATAGTGGTGTTTTTCGTTTTTCCTCGATAACGTTGACGTTCTCATATCCAATGTACAGTGCACGGAAAAATAAACATTGTTGCAATTTGAATTTTTTTTATATCTAGTACCTTTAAAACGTTATCGACGAAAAACGAAAAACATCCCTATTTTTGAGGGTGCATTTCGCCCCTTGAAACCGTTTTTCCGCCGATAAAAAAATACGTATCGCTTGCTTTTCGGTGCTTTATAACATATCCAAATTTCAACAAAATCGAAGGGTGTCACCTGAGGGATGTTCCTTGTTGGCGCAGGAAATCGTCGAAGCCGTATACCGGCTGCTACTCCGATTCGTTTACACACTTATTCATATTTAGATGATCGATTCGCCGTTGGTATTTTGGATGATCCTCTGATTGTCTTGTATCCTCCCTCTGTTTAGGCTCCTGAATCACATAGCAACGCTAACATCGAGCAAAAACGCTGGCGATCTGTGGAAATTTCTCGGAGATGTATACAACTCCGGGGTCCCCATGCCCGGAGCAACTATTACCATTCCATTACCCGATCCCAGTATCGTGAGTTTTATTCGCGAATAAAAATGCGGTGGCACAATTAGTAAGAGAAAAGCCGATTTCTACTTTGAGACTCATACGTAATGTTGAAAGCATGTTTTCGTTTTTTTTCCCGCAGAGCTTCGTATGCCAGAGCCCGAGACAATTCCAGCTGCCGAGTATACCCGAAAATGTCAGTATTTCTCAGAAATTTAGAGGTCGCCGTAGATCTGGCTCCCTATGTGGCTGAAAATTCGAAGACGTTAGAGTCGACTTGAAAAAAAAAACTTGAAAAAGAAATATAAAGGAAAAATTGATACTAAGCTCTTATTTTTCAAATCAACGGAGTCTTTAAATAAACAATATATCTCTGAAAAAACCAAACTTCAAATTGCAAATAAAAAAAAACATCGTATAGAAGAAACATCAAAATGAAACCCGAATAACCCAATCAGAATGAGAAACTTTATGGATCAAGCTGGTGACCTCAATTTGAAATGACAAAATCACAGTAAACATTGCTTTATAAAAATAAACATTGAAAAAAGCCCGTGTACCCCCCTCCCCTTTAATCTTGTAACCCGTTCTGTTAACAACCGGCAATAATAGTAAACAATAAGAAAAAGAATCAGAAACAAAATAAATGTTGATCAACATTCTTATGCATGCTACGTGGCAAAAAATTTAAAACGATCATAGGAAAATTAACCATTTTACGTTTATGAGTGGATGAACAAAAATAGGAAATTCAGTGTCCTTTTTTCATGGAGCCCCTTCATTTAATAATTGGAAATAATAAATGAAAATAATTAGTAACAGAAAAATAAAAACGGATTTTTATTTGATAAAGTTCTCTTCACTATATTCGCAAAAACGTTCGGAAAAAAATGTACATGTTAAATATTAGAATGATCCGTAATTGTAAAATATCGGTATTATTAAACGACGGGTGCAACTCGGCAAGTCTACTTATCAAAATGACAAAATTTTTCCTAAAACAGCAGAATTTATTGAAACGACCGATGAATTAGCAAATTAAAAAAAAATTATCAATTTTCAATACAATATTACAATTACATGTGTACATAATAATCTACAGAAATCTATCGCAATCCGTTGTCACGTTTGTTCTCTTCGTTTTTTTTTCCAGAGAAATTTGACAGAGTATTACAGTGCGGTCGATGCACAAAACATGATGACCGTGTTCGCCTCGATGCTGTACGAGCGCCGAATTATTTTCACGTCTAAGAGATTGTCGAGACTGAGCGCCTGCGTCCAAGCGTGTAATGCGCTAATTTATCCGATGATATGGCAACATATATATATACCCGTGTTGCCCCTACCGCTAATGGATTATTTGCTGGCCCCGATGCCCTTTCTCATCGGTGTACCGGCTCCTATTCTTCTGGTACTAGACCGCGACACGAGTCTGCTTATTCTTAAATATTTCCCAATAGTTTAGATGTTTCTAAATATCTTTTTCATTCTTGAATACCCTTATTTTTAGAAATTCGAAATGTTTGAAAAAAATATTTCGAAATATTTCTTTACATTCGAATGCCAGATAATTTTTTTCAGTACTTGAATAGTATTTTGTATTTTTAATAGATATTGTTGTGGATTTTGATTGGATTGAGTATTTTGAATAGATATTGTTGTGGATTTAGATATTTCAAAATATTTTTAAATATTTGAATGTTACTTGATATTTGAATAAGATCTTTGAATTTTGGATTTTGAGTAGATTGAGTATTTTGAATAGATATTGTTGTGGATTTGGATATTTCAAAATATTTTTAAATATTTGAATGTTACTTGATATTTGAAAAAGATCTTTGAAAATATTTCAAATAGTTTTATAACATATTGTGCCAACAATAAAATATCATTTCCAATGTTTGCACATCTTTGTATAGAATTTTTTTCATAATTTTTAAATATCTACTAATATTGCCTACGTTTTCCTTTATTTTAAGTATTTTCAGTCATTTGCGAATATTTACGAATTATACTTTTAGAAATGGCTCATCAGTGGTTGCCGTTGTGCGTGCGTGTGCGCTTGTCGATATTCCACTGAATATTTTCGAAGTATCACACGCTCTTTTGAAATTCTTTATTCGCAAAAACAATAGAGATGTAAATAATGAATTGCTGTACGATAAATTAATGATGGTATACATTTTCAGCGAGTCCGGAAGAGCGATCTAGGGGAAGTCGTCATCCTGGACGCCGATAACAACACGATCCAGTCGCCCTTTCAAGATCTGGAGTCCCTTCCCATGGATGTCGTATGTTGAATTGTTAAAATACTTTTGCTTTTTTTTTTCTATTCATTTAATTGCGTTCGAAATTTTTTCTCCCGTTTCACCGTTTTCTTGTGTTCTGCTCTTTCGTGCTTTTAATATTGTTTTCGGTTGGATGAGGCTCGATTTGGTTATTCACTTTACCGTGTGGTTTTCCTTTCTTCTCGATTAGATTTTTAGTTCTTTTTACCTAGTAGATCCTGTATATCTCATCATAAAACGCTTCGTGCTTTTTATAGCCTACTCACATCTGTACATAGACGATTTTCTATACCAGTCCTTATGTCTAATGCCTAATATCACAAAAAATATTGAACTGCCACGTCTCCCTTCTTACAAGAAACTTTTGTCTTATACGGCTTCATTCGTCCCTCTATTTACTGCGAGTTTAGCTCTTAAGATAGTAGTCTCGCCAAGGCGTTTTCTATAGAATTTTTTTTCATTTTGTAGACACATTCAGGACACTATTAAGTGATTACGTGCAACATTTCAATAGGATTTCCCGTTCCGTACTCGAGATATTGGCAATCGAAGATTGCACAGCTTTACACGTATGCAATAGGGAGCAGTGAAAAAAAATCACATTTCACGCAATAACCTCGAGCATTTTCTACAGATAAAAAAATTCCAATTACAGAGGAACATATTATCAAGGTGGAAAAAGAAGATCAAGAATTTTTACCGTCTAGTTTCAGAGATATAGCGATTTAAATTGTACAATGTCTAGCGGCGCTATAGCCACGAGGCGATTGGAGCAGACCAGAACCAGTGATCTTTTATATTACTATTATACTATATATATATATATATATATATATATATATATATATATATACAGGGTGGATCAATAACTATTAACACCTTGGATATCTTCGAAACTATAAGGTTCACAGAAATACTTGCTGAAATGAAATTGCACAGTACGAAAGGGGCCATCCGTTAGCGATGATAGTTTTTTTGCAGGTGGAGGTACTTCGGACATTTGAAGGTCATCTCCATTTTTTTAATGGATCGGTATGTTTTTTTCTGTATCCTGAAAAAGGAGCTTAAAACGAGTTCAACGATCTATAACATAAGGTCATTGGAGGTCACAGAAAGTACAGAAAGGCGATAATACTTACAGTTTCGGTCGTAAATAAAATGACTACGTTTATAGTAAGTGTTCGAAATGACGACTATCGGTATCAATGCAACATTGGATTCTTTTTTCGATTGATTGACTTGCAAGTTTTACAGCGGCAGAACTTATTGATGCACAGGCTGTAATAATTCTTTGTTCCATGTCGTCAACTGTAGTTGGTGCTTCTTTGTACACTTTATCTTTCAATGTTCCTCATAGAAAGAAGTCTAAAGGTGTTAGGTCTGGGGAACGAGCTGGCCAGAATATTGGACTGCCGCGTCCAATCCAACGATTACTAATACTAATACTAATCTTATCATGTTTATCTTATCTTGCAAACTTATTAAAGTGTCCTTGAAACAGTGTTTTTTTCCAGTGAAGTAAACCGTAAGTATTATCGCCTTTCTGTACTTTCTGTACCTGTCTAAGAAATGTGTAAACGTACACAATAACGTACGTATTGATATCGATGGTCGTCATTTCGAACACTTACTATAAACATAGTAATTTTATTTACTACCGGAACTGTAAGTATTATCTTTCTGTACTTTCTATGACATTTCTGTTATTTTCCTTTCTGTTATTAAGGCCTTTCTATGGCCTTTATGTACTTTCTATGACCTTCAATAACCTTATCTTATAAGTCGTTGAACTCGTTTTAAGCTCCTCTTTCATGATACAAAAAGAAACATACCGATTAATTAAAAAAAATGGAGTTGACCTTCAAATGTCCGAAATACCTCAACCTGCCGAAAAAAAACTATTATCGCTATCGGATGGCCCCTTTCGTACTGTGCAATTTCATTTCAGCAAATATTTCTGTGAACCTTATAGTTTCGAAGATATCGAAGGTGCTAATAGTTATTGAGGATAAAGTTCCGAAAAGCCCATACCGCTTTTTTCCTTGAAATTTTGTATACTGATGTATTTCGACTCACTGAACACGAATATGATCATTAAAATTGGCACAAATTTGATTTTCAAGGTTCAAACTCGAAAAAATTGTATATTGATCTTAGAGAACAATGTTTCCTACAAAAGTTGTAGATTTAGACAAAAAAATGTATAGAATATAAAATGTCTATTTTTCTATAATCTACAACTTTTGGAGGAAACATTTTCTCTAAGATCAATATACAGTTTTTTCGACTTCGGGTGGGTTTGTTGGGCACCTTGGATCGGTGCGTGGAATCGTGGGGTTTCTAGAGCACTGGGATGGGCGGAGGGCACCTCGGATGGGTACATGGAATCGCGGGGTGCGTAGAACACTGGGGTGGGTTTGTTGGGCATCTTGGATGGGTGCGTGGAATCGTGGGGTTCGTAGAACACTGGGGTGGGCGGAGGGCACCTCGGAAGGGTGCGTGAATCGTGGGGTGCGTAGAACACTAGGGTGGGTTTGTTGAGCACCTGGGATGGGTGCGTGGAATCTTGGGGTGCGCAGAACACTGGGGTGGGCGGAGGGCACCTCGGATGGGTGCGTGGAATCGTGGGGTGCGTAGAACACTGGGGTGGGTTTGTTGAGCACCTTGGATAACATCGAAACTAATAGGGTTTAGCAAAATATACTTATTGGAGTATTATCCCATTTTATTGGAAAAGAATGATTTAAGACGAAATTTGTATTGAACATAAATTATCAATCTTTTGATGGGCTACAACTTTCGTAGAAGACATTTTTTTCTACGATCAACATTTGTTAAAATAAAATTTAAAAAAACTACAAAAACCGTTTTTTTTTCAGTTTTTATCTTGAAAATCAAATTTGCGCCAATTTTAATTATCATGTTCGTGTTCAGCGAGTCAAAATACATAAGTATACAAAATTTCAAAGAAAAAAGCGGTATGGGCTTTTCGGAACTACACCCTTCTTATTTTTTTCGTTTTCTCTTTTTGTGCGAGTCATAATTTCGGCCGCTTTTTTTTTTTAATTTTTGGTGATCGTTTTTTGTTTGGCGAATTTACCTTTACGTCGCACTTGTTCTATTAATTAGGACGCAGTTGAAATTTTTCATTTCAGTTTACACTAAATATCACGACAAAAATTCGTTGGGCTTGCGACGTTGCCACCATCGCCGTACTCGCTAGACTGCAGTAGTGTGTGCATATACGTACACTCCCGCTCAAAAGTTTGGATACACTCATCGATATTTCTTGCCGCACTTGAAGTTGGATAACTCTGCAAAAAAAAAAGATATCCAAATTCCCAAGGCGGCGTTTGAAAAAGGGTGTATCAGGCTACAGTTTGTCGATTTTTAAAAATTTTTACGATTTTTTTTCGACCCAGTACGCCCTTTGGTACTTGACCGTTTTTAGGCCTTTTTTCGACCATCGCGAATCGGGCGCACATTTTAAGGAAATTTTTTGTATTTTTTTTACCATGAAAAACTCAAAAGGGATGATAAAAATTCCATCTTCCTCTATTTAAAAAATTTTTGCGATTTTTTTTCGAAATGTCATTTCATTTTTTGCTAAAAAAGATAGATTTTGAAAAATTCAGAATAACTCGAGAACAATAGGGTTTAAAAAAAAACATCAGGGATCAAAAAAGTTGCGTATTTTTATACTGAATCGCCTGGAATTTTTTCGGAATTTTTCCCCGAAATTTTTTTTTTTTTTGAGTCTTCTCACTCAATAAAAATACTCCAAAAAAAAAATTTCGGCGAAAAATTCTGAAAAAGTTCCAGGCGATCCAGTATAAAAATACGCAACTTTTTGCATCCTTGATGTTTTTTTTTAAACCCTATTGTTCTCGAGTTATTCTGAATTTTTCAAAATCTATCTTTTTTAGCAAAAAATGAAATGACATTTCGAAAAAAAATCGCAAAAATTTTTTGAATAGCGGAAGATGGAGCTTTTATCATCCCTTTTGAGTTTTGCATGGTAAAAAAAATACAAAAAATTTCCTTAAAATGTACTCGCGTAACTCGTGAGAGTTACGAGTAAAAATACTCACCTCATCTAGACGAGTTTTTCGTCGAAAAAGCCGCCTTTGGCTCGGCGCACCGAGCGCACCGAGATCCCCCGTGGAAGATGGATAATATTTCCGGATTTTCCGATCAAGCTCTTCCCACAGAAGCTCGATCGGATTGAGGTCCGGTGATTGCGGCGGCCAAACCATGTTGGTGATGATCCCAGTCTTTTCCTTATTTTCCAGATATCCTCTGCAGAGTCTGGAGCTGTGCTTCGGATCGTTGTCCTGCTGCATAACAAAACCATGGCCAATGGTTCGGAGACCGGATGGAAGAGCGTGTCGAACTAGTATCTGTTTGTATTCTTCCTTTCTCATAATTCCTTCGACTTTTATTAAGTCTCCGGTACCATGACCCGAAAAACAGCCCCACACCATCACAGAGCCACCCCCATGTTTCACAGTGGGCAGTAAGCATTGGGGTGCCATTTTTTCTCCGGGATTTCTTCTCACGAACACTCGTCGACGAGATCCAAATACGATGAATTTGGACTCGTCGGTCCACAAAACATTTTTCCATTGAGCTACTGTCCACTTTCGATGTTTTAAAGCCCACTGGTACCGTTTTCTTTTATTAACGAGACGCAGCAGGGTTTTTTTTTATCGCGACACAGCCTCGGAGCCCAGAATCGAACAGCCGACGTTTTACTGTTGCCAGTGATATCGAGGGTTCGTTCGATTGATTATATTCTGCTCGAATTTCCACGGCGGTTAATCTTCGATTCCTCTTACTAGTGAGGATGATCTTTTGATCGTCTTGGGGAGTTGTTTTTTTTGGCCGGCCGAAGCGACGACGATCCTGATGAGTGCCCGTCAATTTCCACCTCGCGATCGTTGTCTGGATCCCTTTCAAAGAAACTCTAATTTCTCTTGCAATTCTTCGATATGGAACTCCTTTTTTCCATAGCGCTACTATTGCACCCCGTTTATCGAGAGAAATCTGTTTTTTCCGTGCCATTTATGAAAAATTGATCAATAATTTTCTTGCGAAAATATGCAAATTACGTTTGATTTTGTACTCGCATTTGAAGCATTCGCGCAGAACTGACTGTCGTCGTCGACAATGCTTGTAGTATTCCGCAAAATTTCTCCTTCTTTCTTCTATTTTTTCTCTTTTTTTCTTTCTTCTTCTATTAAAAATGTAAATAGAAAAAAATATGAGAAAAAAGATCACCAATTTCACGATAAAACGATTGTTTTCTTTTTCATGCTTTACCGTGTCCTCAAGGTTATTCAATGCCGTTTTTCTGCAACGCTGTCGCGTGAAAAGTAAATCAATATTTTCTCATATTTTTTTCTATTTACATTTTTAATAGAAGAAGAAAGAAGAAAAGAAATAAAGAGAAAAAAAATAGAAGAAAGAAGGAGAAATTTTGCGGAATACTACAAGCATCGTCGACGACGACAGTCAGTTCTGTGCGAATGCTTCAAACGCGTGTACAAAATCAAACGTAATTTGCATATTTTCGCAAGAAAATTATTGATCAATTTTTCATAAATGGCACGGAAAAAACAGATTTCTCTCGATAAACGGGGTGCAATAGTAGCGCTATGGAAAAAAGGAGTTCCATATCGAAGAAATGCAAGAGAAATTAGAGTTTCTTTGAAAGGGATCCAGACAACGATCGCGAGGTGGAAATTGACGGGCACTCGTCAGGATCGTCGTCGCTTCGGCCGGCCAAAAAAAACAACTCCCCAAGACGATCATCCTCACTAATAAGAGGAATCGAAGATTAACCGCCGCGGAAATTCGAGCAGAATATAATCAATCGAACGAACCCTCGATATCACTGGCAACAGTAAAACGTCGGCTGTTCGATTCTGGGCTCCGAGGCTGTGTCGCGATAAAAAAACCCCTGCTGCGTCTCCTTAATAAAAAAAAACGGTACCAGTGGGCTTTAAAACATCGAAAGTGGACAGTAGCTCAATGGAAAAATGTTTTGTGGACCGACGAGTCCAAATTCATCGTATTTGGATCTCGTCGACGAGTGTTCGTGAGAAGAAATCCCGGAGAAAAAATGGCACCTCAATGCTTACTGCCCACTGTGAAACATGGGGGTGGCTCTGTGATGGTGTGGGGCTGTTTTTCGGGTCATGGTACCGGAGACTTAATAAAAGTCGAAGGAATTATGAGAAAGGAAGAATACAAACAGATACTAGTTCGACACGCTCTTCCATCCGGTCTCCGAACCATTGGCCATGGTTTTGTTATGCAGCAGGACAACGATCCGAAGCACAGCTCCAGACTCTGCAGAGGATATCTGGAAAATAAGGAAAAGACTGGGATCATCACCAACATGGTTTGGCCGCCGCAATCACCGGACCTCAATCCGAACGAGCTTCTGTGGGACGAGCTTGATCGGAAAATCCGGAAATATTATCCATCTTCCACGGGGGATCTCTGGATGCATTTGCAGGCTGCATGGTCGAGTCTCAACTAAGACCAACTCGATAAACTCATCGAACGGATGCCACGAATCGTAAACGCGGTGCGCCGAGCCAAAGGCGGCTTTTTCGACGAAAAACTCGTCTAGATGAGGTGAGTATTTTTACTCGTAACTCTCACGAGTTACGCGAGTACATTTTAAGGAAATTTTTTGTATTTTTTTTACCATGAAAAACTTAAAAGGGATGATAAAAGCTCCATCTTCCTCTATTCAAAAAATTTTTGCGATTTTTTTTCGAAATGTTATTTCATTTTTTGCTAAAAAAGATAGATTTTGAAAAATTCAGAATAACTCGAGAACAATAGGGTTTAAAAAAAAACATCTAGGATGCAAAAAGTTGCGTGTTTTTATACTGGATCGCCTGGAATTTTTTCAGAATTTTTCTCCGAAATTTTTTTTTTTCGGTATTTTTATTGAGTGAGAATACTAAAAAAAAAAAAAAATTTCGGGGAAAAATTCTGAAAAAATTCCAGGCGATTCAGTATAAAAATACGCAACTTTTTTCATTCTTGATGTTTTTTTTTATACCCTATTGTTCTCGAGTTATTCTGAATTTTTCCAAATCTATCTTTTTTAGCAAAAAATGAAATGACATTTCGAAAAAAAATCGCAAAAATTTTTTAAATAGAGGAAGATAGAGTTTTTATCATCACTTTTGAGTTTTTCATGGTAAAAAAAAATACAAAAAATTTTCTTAAAATGTGCGCTCGATTCGCGATGGTCGAAAAAAGGCTTAAAAACGGTCAAGCACCAAAGGGCGTACTGGGTCGAAAAAAAATCGTAAACATTTTTAAAAATCGACAAACTGTAGCCTGATACACCCTTTTTCAAATGCCGAAACCCAAAGAAATATCGATGAGTGTATCCAAACTTTTGAGCGGGAGTGTATACGCAGAGTGTCTACGTATTAGTACCCGGAACGCATCGTCTGATACAAAAGTTAGGTGATGTAGAGACGTTTTTATTTTTCGAACTCTAAACATCACATTAGGCATTTTTGTATAATAATTACTTTATACGTTTTTACATCACGATAAGATGTAAAAACTACATTATGAGGATATGTCGGTATATTTCGAAGCTTTTGTCGATTGACCGGAGAACAAACTTTTCAACGTGACTGTGGCGTGACTACTACCTTAAGAAGTTACGTGGGTTTCGAAGCAAAAAAAGGATATTTTCTCTGTTAAAAAAATATAATATATAAATTATTTTACTCAAAATGTTAAGCATCATTTCAACAATATTTAAAAAAAAATCATTAACAAATTTGGGAAATTCGGCCGGTGGGACCTGGTTTCCGGAGACCCCTCAAAAAAAGTGTCCTCATGGTGGTCAGGATAACTCATGATAGCTGTATATGAAATTGAAAAATCAATTTTTTCCTGTTAATAGATAAGTATAGCTCGTGATTGAACGAGGGATTGAAAAAAATGAAACTTGAATTTTCGCAGAGGTGTATGCAAAATAGTTTAATGTTTAGTACAATTTACACTACGTAAAATTGTAAAATTAGTTGTAATCGAAAGAAAACCCACTACTTCGAACCTAATCGAAATACCCACTAATTGTACCCTTTCCCCACTCTACTTAATAACTTCTCTTCTCATTTTCTTTCCAGCTATGTCTCTTGTAACAATATCAGATGAAATCTTTTTAAAAACTTGCTCGCTTCCATCGCACTCTTCATACCCAATATACCTTGATACAATTTTATAATCTCCTTCATTCGCCTTATCCTCGAAAAAAAACTCGCTCATTCACCAATTACCCCTTTCGTTCCGCCCAATACCAGCACTATCGACATTCGCCGTTTGTCCCTCTCTTATTCTCCTCTTCACTTCTCTCGCAATCCACCGTTTCACTTCTATTTCCCTGTGCGTCAGGTCGTCCCATGGTCTTACATACACGCTTGGAAACGGAGTCGAATCTCAGTGATGTGAGTACGGTTGCTTGGTGTCGAAGGCGCTGCCGTCGACGGATACACTTCCCCTGGCCCCTTAACTTGCCGCGTACATGCCTGTTAAATATAACCTATTACCGAACATAACCAAAGCTTTATAGTAAAAAATGTGTTCATGTGTTGCGGTAAAAGGAAAGTATTTGATGATTTTTTTTTTCAATTCGTCGTGTTCGTGAGTTCGAGAGTTCAGCCTATGAGATTGCCATATTACTTTTTTTCTCACACACGACACCGTGACAGGGGGCGTCCATAAATTACGTAACGCAAAATTTCGCAATTTTTGACCCCCCCCCCCCCCCCCCCCCCGTAACAGAACCGTAACGCCTGGCCTGAACCCCCCTCCCCAATTCCGTTATGTAACGGGTGCTTTGTCGTTAATAATGGCGTTTTTTTTCTATGAAATAACTAATTATGAAAGGATCGGGTTTATACTCATTTTATGAAGTATATATTCATCTAGTTTTATATAAATTTTAATGAATTTTTTAAAAATTAACCCTGATTTGGCGACAACAAAAATTCTCTTCATTGTCCCATCCATATCTTTATGAACGGTTATCTGTCAATAAAAAGTCAACAATTTATCGATATCTATACAAATGCAGCTATCGTTATGCGTAGCCGTTTTTTTTTATTTTGGTTTGTTTTACAAAATGCCGACAGGTTGGATATTTTTTTTCTATCTTCAAGGCCCTTTTTTGTACTCGAGCAATCTTTAAAAATAGTAATGATCAAAATTAAAAAAATCGGCTACGAACAACCTTAGCCACTGCGATTACGAAAATGCTTTTAAATTGAAAATCGGTTGATAAGTTTTTGAGTATTCACTGAGACAAGGTCGAAAAAAGGAGTTTCGAGAAAATTGCGATCAAAGTTTTCGTTCCGTTTTTCTTGATATAAAGTTATGTTTTTTTTTTCTAGAATATTGATACTTACATTAAAGTATCAAGTCGCGGGCGATATGACGGTTTTTCGTCTTCATTATATTTTTCAAAATAATAAGTGCTTGCACTTCATCTATTCTGAACGATAACTTTCAAATAAAGAAAACTTGAACATACAGAAATTTTTCTGTTTCTGACAGTTCTAAAATCCCCCCCTCTCCCTACGTATGTAGACCGTAACGCCAGGCCGACCCCCCCCCCTCCCAATTGCGTTACGTAATATATGGACGCTCCCTCATGAGCGAACCTTGCGGCGTAAATCGGAATTTACGAACTTTGAACACTAATCGGGCCTACCCCACCACCATCATTTTAATGCCTGTATGGAAGACCGAAGGTCGTACTTAATCGGAATTCCTGATCCCTGCAATTGTCTAAACTCTTTCATTGCCCTTATTTTTGCGCCCATCGCCTCAGATGTCATCACCGCCCCCCCTTCCTTTATTACCTTACTTATTTTTACACCCAACCCAGCCTCGACCTCAACTCTCAACTCACATTCTGTGCAATTTGCCACTCGCTTCCGATCACATTAACACCCCGCACTTTTGCATTCTTCTTTCTTGGCATTCCGCTATCCATTCTCTTTCTGCTATGGGCCCTGGACGTCGTGGTCTGCTTCCTTGCCGGAGTATCTCTTTCCATTCCTCTTCCCTTGGTGTTTCTCTCAGTCGGTTAGGTACCAACGATGCCGAACTGCTGCTTCCACTTTTACGTTCTTCTACTTCCCACTTCCTTTTCCGCCTGCTTTCTTCTTCTTGCTTCCTATTCCTCACCATCTCCCATTTCTCGTCACCACTCTGTGCTGTATTTTCTCCCCTTCGTTCTGCTTTTTCCGTCTTGCTCTTCTGATTAGCCTCCTGATCCTCTGCTTCTCCACCTTCCTGTCACGCGTTTTTTTCGACTCTGCGTGCCACTCTCGGTTCGCGCAATCTTCGGATCTCTTCAGCTCTTCTTTCTCTCCCACTCGTCGTCTTATTGTTGTTTTCTTCGCATGCAACGAATTCTTTTTTACTGTTTTTGCCAGGACCCCTCTTTTTTGCTCGATTCTCACCTCTATTACTTTTTCCAATTCCATTGCACTCTTCTTCCATCCGTAGAGGTCCTCCGTCTATTCCTCTTTTTTCCTCCTTCCATTATACTGCTTCTGCGTATGCCATGATTTTCAATTGCTCCTCCTCTCCCAGTAACTTCTTAATTATTCTATTCATTGACTTGCATCTGCATGGAAGCGGCGCTATCCCCTTCTTCATTTCTTCTTTTATTTTTTCAAAACCTGACACACAGAGAGAAATGTATAGTGACCTCAACCATATTTTATATTACGCTGAGGGGACAATAATATTTTCTAGTCATGGTTACTACTGAAAATATAGGACTGCTTATGATATTTTAGCAGTTGTGTTAACTATGATCGTATGGTAACCGCAACCAACAATCTTTCAAGCATACGTTGTTTGTCAATGTTACATAATATAGTAGGTTTTCATAAAATAGATGATTCCTTACACTATCAAATAATAATGATTTTTGCCATATTGAATGGTGTGTCTACTAAATGTATATGATATGTCATAAATTCAAAAATTTTCAATTAAGAGTACTACCTGTATAGTTGTTTATCATGATTTGTTATTCCCTGGACTCCTGAAATGATTCTTATCGAAGAAAATATTTCACTTACATGGAGATTCGAACCTACGACCTACCTATCTATATTCAGGCGCGCAGCCAGTATGCTAGCGGGTACTTATGGTATTTCGATCGTAGATTTGGCATAACAGATGTAAGTAATTCCAGCTGCATTTCCGAGTAGCTGCTACCTCTGATATAGGTGGAATTTTGCACAGATTGCTTTCTTGATAATATATGTCACTGCTTAAATGGATTTTCGGCGCGGCCCAATTTTTTTTGAAATATCGGATTCTAAAAACTGATAAATGAATGCGCTAATATATCTATATCGACCATTATTGACAAATGATTTACGTCTTCCCGATACGATTACCATAATATTGTTCGTATAGTCACTTTTCGTAAGTTCTTGTAACAGTTTATACTCAACAAGTGTTAATGTCAACCATATAAATAGTACAAACTTGCACCGAGAAAAATGTCCATAGTATTTATAATATTAAAAAAAACGCCCATGGTAAAAGTGGGAATAGTAAAATTCATATTGCTTATTGCTACCGCAATCATAATATGGTGAACACAACTATAAACGTCTATCTAATCATGCCGCTTTGGTAGTGTGTTTTTTTTTTATCTAGTATCCCTGAAATAACTATTAACTACTGTGAAAGACTTTACAATATCGATATCGTTAATTCAGTTAATATTTTTACAATAGTTAGTCGTTTTTTCTGGGATAATGCGTTTACCATGCGCGTTTGTTGTAAATACCATGCACTTTTCTCTCAGTGCAGTATCTGTCCAAGTCGTTCCTCCGATTTTCTCATCCCTTCCTTCCACTTGTCACCATCCTTTTCTTTCTCCGTACTCACGCGTCCCCATTCATTTTCCTCGTGGTGTTGACATGGTTGCCACGTCGCCGCGTTCGGTTCAACCTCTCTCATTCTTAAGGGGCTACATCTACCTAGCGGCCTGAAAAAACTGACCAAATGCCAATTTTTTCTTTGCCTAACGGTTGGTCCAGATGAAATGCCTGTTTGGAACGCAAAGCTTTAGAGCCTTAAAAAAAATCATTAAAAATCCAGAAAAACAACAAATACATGGCCGCCGGCAGATGATGAAATTTTTTTCGCGACGTTGGCGGTGGGCACTCCAGCTCGGTCCATTGAATTACCACTCGCCCGTCGACTGTTGGAAGCTGTAGCTCATTCAATTGTAGGAATATTTCGATGACATTTCCAGGGAATATAGCTAAAAGTTGATACTGTCGAGTAAACATATTTTTGGAAAATAAATTTTTTGACTCACCAACTTGTTCCTCTCCTCAAATGCCACGTTTTCGTTCCTTCCCTTGATAAAGAACCGGTCTATAATATCGGCCGGTTCTGTGTGTTTACTGCTAGCCACTTTCCTACGCCTGCCTCGCCCCTTTCCTGCTTCCTTTCTCTCTAGCTCCACGCTGGAGCCATCTCCACCGCACCCATGTACTCTAGCTCCTCAGTGCCTGGTCCCGAGGCTCCCGAGGTGACCTGCCGCGCTCTCCTGCTGTTTCCCTTTCCATGTCCCTTTTTTCCCGCGCATTTCCTATGCCTCGTAGGTGACTTCTTCACTCCACGCCCGATATTGATCACTTGGTTTTTCCTCAAAAACATCCTCCCCCACTCTGCCTTTACTCCTATACATTCTGAGTTCCTCACCCCGTTTCCGCACCTCACTTCGCTCCTCACTTTCTCCCACTTCGCTCTTAATTATACGTTTTTTTTTGTTTATCCCGTTCGCACTCTCAACACCTCGCGTTCTCATGCCACGCGTGCTCAACCGGGAGTCAATTTTTTTTGGATATTTTTTCTTATTTTTGTCTGGTGTAGTTTTTGATATTATTTCTCTCTTTTTTTCTATTGATTCTGGAATTTACAATTCTGCTTGCATTTCGCTTCTTTATTCTTTTATATTCCTCCATTGTTTCGCTTGCACTCGTGTTATCTCGTTTTATTTTTGGTTTCACATTCTATTTGCTCTTTATTATTTCTTGTTTTTCTTTTTTTTTACCACAGTTTTCGTTATCTTCAGGTTTTTTGGCTACTGGAATATTGAATGTGGTATTTTCCGCATTGTTTTGTTCTTCTAATTTATGAGGTTGTTAAATTATTTTTCGTTCTTTTCATTGTAAAGGTCATGCGCGGTTTTCATAACGAAAGTATTTTTTTTCCTCAAACGATAATTAACAAAATTACAGCTCTTTGCAATTTTTATTCTATTCTGCTCGGGAAGAACGCGCCGAGCATTGCCGAAGTTACTCGAGCGTGCTCGGACATCACAATGTCATACGAGGCGAGGTCTTACATACAGACCTTGCAACTCTAATGGTGAAAGACAACAATAGCCACGCATGCGCGTTATAGCCTAACCTGAAAATCGAAGTTTTCTACAAGTAATTTGAAAACCAATTACATTTCGATGCGAATATAAGCATAAACTGATAAACCGTCGAGTATAAATCAGAAAAATCTAGTCAGTAATTAATTAGCGCATTGTCCATTAATCCTGCCATTGGAATCCAAGCGAGTCTAAGCATAAATCGATTTTGTTCTCTTAGGTGTAAAATACATTCTAACTTTACGGGTTGACGCCTGGTCGAAAACTTTGTTGTCTTCGGTTCAATTCCCGTGCATTGGTTTTTTTTCTTTTCACGACAAATTGAGAAACGGCATCAATACGCGAGTCGCGCCCACCATTGAAATTCTATCGAGTTGCAAGACCTGTATGCAAGACCGTGGGTTGGGGAGTGACTCTGATAATTAGGCAAAGTGGTAGTACTCGCTTTTGCCACCTAAAGCGCTGTTACCTAGAGGCTAGCTAATTGAACGCAGGTCCGGATAGCTGTGCAATAGAGCAGATTTTGTAGTATAAACAATATTTTTAAGAGCAATATGAATGAGAAATGATTCGGTTTCTTTCAGTACTGATCCTATGGCGAGAACAACAATTTTTATTTCAGTAGACTGCATTTCTCGTATGTTCCAACTTCTATTACTTTTTTAATTTGCTTGTGGCTATTGGAGTAGATGGGCTATGAACAAGTTTATACGGCCTAATTTTTCCCCCTTTTTTCCTTTATAATCAATCTGTTTTTTTTTCTCAATAGATTGCATTCCTTGTTTTTTGTATCACTTTTATTTTTATGTCTGCTTTCTTTTTAATGTTAATGAGAACCTGAAAATAAATATAACTGAAGAGGAATGAAAAAAAAAATAAACGCATTGCGCATGTTTGAAAGGCATTATTTTATTGTTTGGTGAGTTTAGCGAGTTTATTTTTTTACAACAGGTATTTTATTGGGTATTACAAAGGTATTTTAAATACTGAACACTTTCTAGCATGATTCTTAAAACTTTTTCAACAGCCCGGTACGATGCATGCTTTAGGCATTTTCCGAATTCAATAGACCGTTTGCTTTCTTTCGACACTACAACGGAACATGGTACAGTCAACTCTCATCTATTTTGTCGCCAGCTATTTTGCGAAAACACGACCAGCTAGTTGTGCGGCGCGGTTGCCATAGGGCGTCACTGCTATCGACCTTGTAGTAGAGCCAGGGGGCTGGCACCTCCTACCCGTTACCGTATGTAAAAATGCTACGCTTTTTGACCGGTTTATTTAGTTCTACCTCTCCCCATGGCGCTAGTAGTTTACTTACAATATTCTTATTGGGCAGGCGCGAGGCCCGGCCGGCGTACTTAACCGCCCCGCGTCGAATACGACTATTTTGACGTTTGGAGTTTAAAGCCGCGGTGCGGAATTGATTAAAATTACTGAAATTACTTATACTCGTGCACTAATGCCGTGTGCTGTGCACGGTTATACCTCAGGGTACCCGCGTAATCCTGAAAAGGTGCATTTTTCAACATACCAGCCGATCCGCGTATTCGAAGCTATGGAAAGTGTATGAGTTATATGTGTGCGGGTGTGTATATACAGGGCGATTTTTTTATCTTGAGACTGCTAAATATCTCGAAAAATAAGCCTTATACGACAAAAATATTCCAAATAAACCTTCAATAGTTTCCAAGGGGCAGTTCAATCCTACAGAAATTAATCGCCTGCCGCCCCCTGGGAGCAGGGGGGGACGTTGAAATCTTAAATGGGAACAGATTCGAATTATACATAAAAAAATACGTAACTTTTGTCTGAACTTTTTTTTTTAATTCGGGATAGATGGCGCTGCACTCGGTGAAGATTGGGTAACCTTCCTTTTCTTCAAGGGAAACCCCCATGTTTTATTGCATAATGGAGCTACGTCGAAGAAAAGTAACTTTTGTCGGAAACATGTTTTTTTTTAATTATCGTAAATATCTACTATAATTTTGTATCCGTTCGTAGCTTTACCCAGGATTAAGTACGTGGACCTGACGGAAATTTAATCCCTTTGGGGTGCTTGATTATTGCGAGTCGGCTTGCCTCTCACGTTCGGGGTGTTTGACTATCGTAAGTCCCCACGCCTCTCACCATTTAATTCAATCAATTATAGCGAAGTTAATGAGGGACTCACAATAATCAAACACCCCAAGGGGGTTAAATTTCCGCCAGGTCCACGTCCTTAGTCCTGGCCAAACTTAAGAACGGATAAAAAATTATCGTAGATATGTACCATAATTCAAAAAAACATGTTTCCGACAGAAGTTACTTTTCTTTGACGTAGCGCCATTATGCAATAAAACGTAGGGGATTTCCCTTAAAGAAGAGGAAGGTTTCCCCATTTTCACCGAATGCAGCGCCATCTATCCCGAATTTAAAAAAAAGTTCAGACAAAAGTTACGTGTTTTTTCATGTATAATCTGAATCTGTAATGAAAAGTAGGGGTTCCCATTTAAGATTTCAAAGTTCCCCCCCGCCCTAACCCCAGGGGGGGGGGCAGGCGGTTATTTTCTGTGGGATTGAACTGCCCCTTGGAAACTATTGAAGGTTTATTTAAGACATTTTTGTCGTATAAGGCTTATTTTTCGAGATATTTAGCAGCCTCAAGATAAAAAAATCACCCTGTATACAGAGTCCCTACGCGCGCGTCAGGATGTAGGAGAACAACTAGCGCTGCAAGTGGCACAGTGGGACACTACAAACAGCGGACAATTTGCGTACCAAAAGTTCCAAAGGTGGCAACTCTCTGAGTAGGGCGAACGGTCCACTAATGGTAACGCTCTCCACCACTAAAAAACGCCGGAGTTTCCAGACCTGCATGTAAGACGGTGCTAGGAACTATTTGTGTAGTACTATCGTGGAGATTAGGTACAGGAGACGAAACTTCGTTTTTTTCGATTGTGATTCGACTGTGATGGTTGCAAAATGTCTACATGAGAGATTTACGAGAAAATCCATTCCAAAATGAAATACTATGAATTACTCCGATGAATTATGTATGAGAAAAAAAATATTTTGCCTCTACGGAAAAAATTATACTGCTTCATCAATACAGTATTTGTACCAATCAGTGTATCACTTAATCTCAATTTATATTGTAACACTGACACTGAATTAAGGTCAGACAGGTTGGTCATCTGTCCTACAATTGGATCCGATATTTTATATACCATACGTACTAAATATTAGGTGCAGTAAAAAGAAATCCATTATGTTTGCCTTCAATTTCATGCAAAAATAATGGATTTCTTTTTACTACACCTAATATATAGAGCATATTACCTTCGAAAGACCGTAGCGCCACCCTTAGTATTTGCAATTTTTGAGACGAGTTGAACTGCCGAGTTTGGACTCCTGTATCTATCATTCTATACTATCATTCTGTCCAAAATGGCAACGATAAAGTTACATACGACTTCTTTCGTTCCTCTCTATTTAAATACCACGAAAAGTAGTTCGTCAAAAGTTGATCTTACAATGAAACAGTGAAGCCCCACGAATTTATGCAGCGTTAAATCGAGAATCGTCGCCCAGAAACTCTGTCACCATAAAAATGTCTGTGGTCGGCAAATTACGCGAACTTGCCTTCAAAAGCCCCCTTTCACACATCATTACACGAGAGTTACAGTCGCTTTAGACTTTTTAAAACCTTTTAAGATGTTTTCGCATTGAAAATCTCACCAAGTGTCACACTTATTTACACCGACGCATAAACCGTATAAACTATAATTCTGTAGCTTATAACATCCCAACATCACAACCGCCAGCACCAATCACGCGGCGTATCGCGTAAGCGTCTACGATTTGAATGTTCGTCATATGAAAATAATTAACAATGTTCTTCAGATTTCTTTTTTCAAAATGCCTTTGCCATTCTGTTTCAGTATGACAAAAGAACAGTTCTGGATTAAAACAAATTGAGTTTTTTGTTCAATAACCTGATTGTTTTCGTTTGGATGTGTATTGCATTGGTTTATTTTTCGTTCGTTTTCCGTTTATTTTGTTTTAGCATATTTTGCCAATCGTGTATGGTAGTTATTTTTTCCAACTGCACTTTTCTTCCATTTTGTCCATTGCATTTTTTCCAACACCCTTATTTTTGTTTTGTTTATTTATTAGTATTATATTCAATGTACCATCGTATTGGCTTTTGGGATCACAACCCCTCTCACTTTTGTCGTACATTAGCCGGCGCACGAAGCGGTACTTGACCAAGCTTTCACCCATCCAAATATTGTCGGTGACTATGACACCTTATCATGGGAGTTCGCCCAAATCAGATGCCGACCGCGCGTCCACTGACTTTATTAGTTTTTACTTTATTACTTTATTAGTTTTTTGTGTTTTTTTTTTCAACGCGTGCTAATCGACTGTAACGGGACACCTGTGTGTCGGCAGGTCACAAATTTGAAGCGAGCGTTACGCAACAGGCCAGCTCTCTTGGGCGACGGAGTCTCCAGAGCGTTTCTACGTGCCCTCGTGCAATTGACAGCTGGTTATAGGGAAGCTCTCACGTTGCAACAGGGCGAACGTATAACTTTTGACGAGAACGCTTTTGTCGAGAATCGTCCGACCTCAATGCAGCCCTTTCTCCGAAAAATGTTGGAATTGCAAATTTTTCAACAGGTAGGAAACAAAGGATTTTCAAGATTCCATAAACAAGCGAGACTCATTCGTTTATTGGCTCCGTGCAGAGTGTCGGGTGGGGGCAACGAAATCGAATGTAGCGCCGGTGGAGGACAAAAATGACCATAAACTTGGCTATTTATCTGTCAAATATGTATGAGCGTAGTACGAGATTTTTGCGATTAAATTGAAACTATTGTTTCATTGAAAATTGGACACGACAGTTGCTGTGGAATAAATTGCAAAAATACCGGAAGGAATAGTAAATGCCCATTTTATCGATTCCCTACGGCAAATTGGAAGTTCGAACAATGCAACAAATGGATAGCTAGCGCTTTGCCTTTAAAGAAGTTTTGTAAGGCGTTAAAGAAATAGCGGTTTGCCTTATGACACGAGCTTGAATGTGTAAACTTGGGTCATGTTTTGTTTTAAACTTTTCTACGTTCCTGAAGCGTTCAATAGATACCAACAGTTTTCCCTTAGATTGAGTTTGAGGTTGGAAATGAATATTGTGAGTTATACCACAAAACATCTATTACATCGGAGCACAGGTGCTGTGTTAATATTTGGCACAGAAAATGTCGTATATATTTCGCCGGTAGACTGCGCGGCGACGTATCGGTGTGCCACACACAATCAAAAATATATTCTTTGGATGTGTTTATGCACATCGATACAGGCAGCGCTTTAGGTGGCTGGGGTGATAACAAACCGATCACCTTTAGAAATCGCGGCAGCGCTTTCATAAGGGTTGTAATAGATGTTCTTTGGTTATACTCTCGAAACCGGTCTGTACAACTACGCTCATTTTGGTCTGAAAACAAAATATTATTTATTATACTTATAAAGGAGTGCAGTAACGATATATGCTTTTTAAATTTTAATACAAGCAATTATATAGCCTTATTTTTCTTAACTTATAAGAACATTTTAAGTAAACAAAAAGATATATTTTAAGGAAGTTTTACTTATTTTTATTCACTTTACTAAAAGGAAACGCTTCTTGCCGTCTTTGGCCAGACAAATTGATTAAATGCAAACAGATGGGATGCAACTGAGGCGCGATTAAAACGTTTTAATTTATCACTAGGCTCGTAGCCAAGGAATGGTTCCAAAACTCCTTGAGCGCTCCTCGCGTTATAAATGAAATTAACATTATTCATGAAAATCAGTATTATTGTTCCTAGTATTTAGTGCTTTAAGCCGCAATATGACAGGCAGTGGACTACTTTTTTCTTCTTCTAATTTATAGTTTATCGAAGAACGTCTACATATGCTCAATTCCGGGCTTGGTTTTTCCGACGAATTCGAAATGGAAGCTTGCAATTACTCGGACAAATCGGGGAGCAAGTTCATGCAGCAGTATCGAGAATGGACATACGCGATGCGGAAAGAGGGCTCCGCCTTTTTTCGCAGTGTCAAGGACAAGGTAAAGAAGTCCGACGAACGTGCAGTTTCGGGCACATATAGGTCTAACAACGAAGTTAAATTTCGAGAACGACCGTACCTGTCCTCTCTCTGTTTCTTACAAGGGGCATCGGCATAGCCACGAAACGAATTTCGACGAGGCTTTCACACCTATGTGAAGCTGGCAGTCGACTTTACAAAACGTAGTTTTATTTTCTTGCATTCGTTTGTACTCGGTTTGTATCCGATTGTACCACCGATAACTTCCTTTGTACCTCAAGGGAGAGAAAAGTTTAGGGGTATGGAAAAATAGGCCGCAACCTATTAAGAGATAAATTGTTTTGATCAACGCGATTACAAAGAGATTCATTTGTACTCGCTTGCACCGTTGAACGTATTTTTTTGCAGCTTTTTTTTCAAAGACAAAAAATGTATTATAAAAAATTAATTATTCTACAAACGATATACTTGTCGGCACGAACGGGTACAAACGATTGTGGGGTAGTAAAAAGGATATACTCGTCGATCGAGCGGGTACAAACGATTGCTTGATGATGCAAACGATTGGTTGATGGTGCAAACGATATACTTGTCCGTACGCACGCGTACAGATGATAAGGGGCTGTTCATTTGTTACGTAAGACGATTGGGCGGGGGGGGGGGGGGGGTCCGAACGAGTCTTATGTTTTCTTAGATGGGACGGGAGGAGGGTTAGATAGCTCTTACGTAAGATAATCAAAGTTCATGGTATTTCTTCGAAAATTGAAAAAGAGCGTGCTCTAGCCACATATTCAAGACGGGGTAATGAAGTTATGTGCCACATGACAAACCCAAACAAACACAACAATAGTGACATCGTTGAATGGATGGACGCGAGCGACGTTATTGTCATAAATGAGATAATGGATTCAACACAGAGCAAAGACGTTCTAGACGCTGAGCCACTTGCTGATTGGCTGTTGAGCCCCTCGATTGATTTACAAAATTGAAACGTTAAAAAATACATATTGAAACATTACTTTTCTGTAACGCAGACTAACGAATTTTTATATTTCTCCGACTACATTTTTTCGTAATTTTGGTCGATACTGATCTTACGTAAGAGTGAGGGAGAGTTCAACGAATCTTACTCTTTCGTATATAGGGGCAGGGGGGAGGGGGGGGGGGGAGGAGTGGTTGGAATTGTCTTACGTAATAAATGAACAGCCCCTTACTCGCCGGTACAAACGATTTAATCGTTGATACGTAAGGGTACAAATGTTTGCTCGGGTGTACAAAGGATTTACTCGTTAGTACGAACGAATACAAACGATTGGTCGATAGTACAAACGATATGCTCGTCGATACGAACGGATTCATACGATTGCTCGATGGTACAAACGATATACCCATCGGTCTGAACGGGTACGAACGAATGTGCCGTTGGAACAAGCAGGTAATCGTTTGTACCCGCTCGTACCAATAAGTATATCGTTTGTACCGGCGATTAATCGTTTATACCCGTTCGTGCTGACGAGTATATCGTTTGTATCCGTTCGTACCGGCGAAGTAGATCTTTTATGCCGGCGATTAATCGTTTGTACCCGTTCGTGGCCGATCTTTCCCCCCTAATTTACATTCCCTATATTCGTCTCCTTTAAGGGGTGAAATGCAGTCAGAGGCG
The DNA here is from genome assembly GCA_951751655.1 of Ophion costatus. Lineage (NCBI taxonomy): Eukaryota > Metazoa > Arthropoda > Insecta > Hymenoptera > Ichneumonidae > Ophion > Ophion costatus. Next base: position 22,316,327 of record OX632360.1, read on the forward strand.
TGAAAAAACGGGCATTTTCAATAATTTTTTTTTTATAGCAATTAAGTTTGTTTTACAAAAGTGGTTACACAGACATTTTATATTATATTTTAGTTTGACTTGTACAAATTATCAAAGAAAAATATGGATTATTTATAAAAAATATCGCCATCTTTGTCGGATCCCCTTCGGCATGCAGTACTTTGCGGTGACCATAATAAAATTTAACTGGATCATCTGAAATAAAAAAACCAAAAAAATCATTAGTTTAATAGTAAATCTAATCCTTAATCGAAGTTTTTTTTTCAAAAATTAACAAAATGGCTTCCGACAGATAACTTTCGATTTTTGACCAAAAAATCGCTCGTTTATTGTTAAAAAAAATATAAGTTATCAACAAAAATAAAAAGCCTTAGATTCAGGACTAGTTTTTAATGCTATTAATTCAAGCACACCAAATTTCATCAAAATCCATCGAATGGTTTTTGAATTATAGTGGTCACCGACTTGAAAAACATAGTTTCGAGAAAAACGCGTTTAAAGTTTTTCCATACGGAAACGGTATTATATATTCGTAAAATTTTTAGCTCGATGGATGAAGCTAAACTTTTTTGATGTATTTTGATCCGCTGAATCTGAATGTTACAATTTTTTGCCGAAAAGTCGAGCATTCAATTGTTTATAGCCAATTGTTAGAACAATTATTCAAACAATTAAAGTTTTTGGGATGAATTATTATTTTTTTTACATTTTGGGCAATGTCAAAACGAAAGTATTGTTTATAAAATTTTTCTAAAGTTCATGGTTTTTGAGTAATAAATTTCTGAAAATTTCTGCAAGGTTTTTCCAATTTTACACTTGATTTATGTATAGAAACACTGATTAAAAAATTACTTACATCGAGTCATCAATTCCTGGCCCATACAATAGGGCCCCTGCTGATGTGGAAGCTTCCAAAATATCAATTCGTTGTTGTATTCGAAGCTTTTCCGTTACGAAAAAAACTCTATATAATAGGGGGTGGGGGTCGAAACCGGTTGTGTGCAGCTGCCGTCCGCTACCTGCCATGGGGACCCGACGCCCCTTCACTAATTGTGGGATATCCCGGAAACTATTCATCGGATTGACTTGAAATTTTCAGGGAATATTTTCGAAACATCATACTTCAAGAAAATGTAAAAAAATCGATTTTTTTAAAATTCTGACTGCATCTTTCCACTTAAGGTGCATATTAAATTAACCATGTTACCACCAATTACGTGTCGATTACAATGAAAAAACGATTTTCTTTGTAATTGCGTCGATCAGAAAGACAGACCTCCCTGGGTTGCCGTCCATTTTTCCATACCCTTATACTTTTCTCCCCCTTGAGGTACGAACGAAATTACGGGTGGTAGAATCGGGTACAAAGCGAGTAAAAACTAATGCAAGAAAAAAATTACATTTTGTAAATTCGGTTGCCAACTTCAAATGGGTGTCTTTTACCTATTATAATACTGCACTAGAAATGTGTTATAGCAAAGCCAGACGATGAAACGCTCACAAGGAAACGTTGCGAGGTCGATGTCTCCGATTTCGATGAAAATTGGCATGCTTGTAGAATGGGTAAAAATAGGCGACACGTATTTTTTTATATCGGCGGAACCCGATTTTTAAGGGTTGAAAAGCACCCTCGAAAATTGGGGTGTTTTTCGTTTTTCGTCGATAACGTTTTAACGGTACGCGATATGGAAAAACTTCAAATTGCAACAAGGTTTATTTTTTCGTGTACTATACATTGGAGATGAGAACGATGCAGATAGCAACAAATTTCATGTTGTTTATTGCAAAAATGCAATTTTTTCAACCGTATCTCCGAGAATTTTGAATCGATTGGGATGTAAATTTGCATACATGTAGAGAATGGAAAAGTACGGATACGGATTTTTTTCTTTTTCCGATATCTCACAATTAAGGAGTTGAAACTACCCGTCGATTTTTTTGCCGAGAGCATCGTATTATCAGCTAGCCTTTAGGCATTTCGGTCTACATTCACGTCAATATACGTTCTTGTTATGACGTAATTGCATATTTGTAACATCCAGCCCCTCCCCCCAACGGTACCCCTCTCGGAAGGCAAAATTCTTACCGTGTGACATGGACGAAAATTTGTAGAAATAAAAATGGGTTACAAAGAAAGTACAATCAGTCAAAAGAGTCGATACACATTTTCTCGTCTTGGCAGAACGACACTCTTAAGGGGTCAACGCACCCTTAACAACTTCGTTCTTTCTATAGCTCGTGAACGGGCCGAAATAAAAATAAAGTTCGACAGGAAAAAATGTTGTATTCTTCGACTACTAGACGTTCATGATGATAATGATGAGTACAGCAATAAATGGCGTGTTGTTTACTGCAATAATTCGTGAATTACTTGTGAAGAATCACCCTTCAGTTTTCCACTAATATGGGCAGAGGCAAGGATCGCAATCACGGACTGACTTCGTGCTTCGGGAAGCAACTGGATTACAATTGTATATTTACGAAGAAATTCTCCCCCGCCACGTACTGCCTTTGAAGATTACAACACAATGGGAAAAGTGTTCTCACGCTTACTCATTTAGGAAATGTTTTTTTTATGGATTATACTTATTACAATAATGATGGTCATGATAAAAGTGTTTGAAACGAAGAGATTTTTTATACCACGCACAAGTGATAATAGCTGCTTCGCCGCATATATCGCATGGCGGTACATTTTGTGAAAAGCAACATTCTACCGGATTTTCGAAGTTTGGTGGTCTTTCTTCTTCGTACCCGCTTTTGTACCACGCATATTTGAAAAGATTTGTAAACCGTGGAGAAGAAAACTGGTTCTGTGTAAGAGATTGTAATTTAACAATATTGTCTCTCAAATGCAGATTGACATCGTAATTGTATAATATTACTGCGTCTGAAAAGTGTTTGACGAAGTTTTTCCATACACGGAAGCCATAAACATCAAGGGGCTGTATCATTCCAGTCGTACCTGCAGGAATTACTAATTATCTAAAGGACTGATTGTCTACAGAACTAATGAAACTGGTGCAATATATTTACCTGCTGGAATGGTTAAAACTTTAATATCTTTCCCTTGCATATCCATTTCTTTTAATGCAGTTGGACATTGACCGCTCCAAAAATCCAGAAGTATTACCGATTTTGGACCCGTATTGGGAATATATACTTCTTGGAACCATCGCTTGAAATGATTAGTCGTCAATTTTCCAGATTTCGAAGCCAATAGAAATATATTTTCGGCTCTGAACATAGTTTGTTCCACTCGAGGACCAAATTTGCCGGTAGGTTCGTTTAAAACGATCAACATAGGTGCCAAAAGCTTGCCACTCGCAGAAACCAAAGGCTGTATAGTATAACTGTGTGTTGTTGATGTTTTCGATTGCACGACTGCCTCAACGGAGTTCTGCCCTTCTTTCGCCAATGTGCGGCCTCTATGTAGCTCTAAATTGAATCCACTCTGATCAGAATTAAATGTGTTTTCAGCCCCAACGTTGGCTATGTTGACTTTCTCCATTTCTATAAATTCGATAGCTTTGTTTTGAAGTGTATCAGCGTTTAATAATTGTTGTTTTGTTACATATTTAGTAATCTTCCGTGACACAATTCCATGTTGGTTTTTGAATGTGCTTAGCCAAGAAGCGGATGCTTGGAAATTTACGGCTGGTATTTCTACAATTTCTCGTGCACGTAAGGCCCATCGTCGAAGATCTATATCATGGACAGGCAGCCTTCTGTCCAAAGCATCATAAAAATTGTTTAACGTGTAGTGAGCTATCTCTGTTAACTTTTCTTTGTAGATGCCACCCTTATTTATACTATGGGCCCACCGGCGCAACTGCGACTCTGATTTCACCTTTTTGAATTTCGTTTGAACAGATGATAACTTTCTATTCCCATTTGCCTCGGATCTCCAGTAATCTACAGCGCTTGTCTTGTATTCGTAACTCAATTCTTCTATATCTTGGGTACATACATTTTCATCAATTTTTGGATCTAGGTATCGTTGTCCATGCCAATCTCCTTCACTCTCATCTTCTATTACGGCTGCTTCATGAATTTCATTTGGTGGAAGAAAATCCAAACCAGTTTCGACTTCCATTTTCATAGGTTGATCCATCGCTTCAATGATCATGTTTTCTAGATCCTTACTGAGCTGTTTTTCCTGTTTGGTGATTGGAGTGCGAGGCAAATTCATAGCACTTATCGCTATGGATAGAAGTTGAATAACATTCACCGGATTATCGTACACTTTTATGTGTATTTCGAACTCAAAATGTATGGTTGGCTTCTCCGTCGTAACTGCAGCAATAATGATCGTTGGTGAATTTATATGACTCGAAACCCAATTGATAAATGCACACAAAAAAAACAACGACGACACACGCTATTACCAGAACTGCTATTACTCTTTAATAAGGCGATTTCAAGGTTATCATGAGAGCCGCTCTTTGCACCGTAGTCGCTCTTTGCGAAGATTTATTTCTTTCGTAAATTGGTTCCACTGTTTGTGAAATTAAAGTTAAAGATAAAGATTAAATTATGCTGCGTTATAAGCTGATAAAAATGTTTGCATCATTCTGTTCATGAGTTGCAGCGGCAACCCAAAAACGCTATAACCTCTGCAGATAATACCTTCGATACGGTGAGCGGAGTGGAATTTCTTCGTAAATATACAATTGTAATCCAGTTGCTTTCCGAAGCACGAAGTCAGTCCGTGATTGCGAGCCTTGCTTCTGCCCATATGAGTGGGAAACTGAAGAGTGATTTTTCACGAGTAATTCACGAATTATTGGAATAAACAGCACGCCATTTGTTGCTGTACTCATCATTATCATCATGAACGTCTAGTAGTCGAAAAATACAACATTTTTTCCCTTCGAACTTTATTTTTATTTTGACAACGAGAAAATGTGTATCGACTCTTTTGACTGATTGTACTTTCTTTGTAACCCATTTTTATTTCTAGAAACGTTCGTTTTCAACCCTTAAAAATCGGGTTCCGCCGATATAAAAAAATAAGTGTCGCCTATTTTTACCCATTCTTCAAGCATACCAAATTTCATCGAAATCAGAGACGTCGACCTCGCAACGTTTCCTTTCAGACGTTTACGAGAAAAAATACAGCAAACAATTTGACCCATTTCATGTACCATTTCAGTTACTCGTTTCGCACTATGGCGGAGCGACCGAGTGGTTAACGCCTATGATGCGTGGGCGCTCCGTGTTCAATTCCCGACCGAAATATATATATATATATATATTTATATATAAACTCTTTTTCTTTAAATATAAAATAGAGGTAGGTTGTTTTTTATCGAAAAATCGAAGGTAATATTGAAAGAATAAGTTTTCGTTTTTTATTGGAAATAGAAAGACAATAACCATATTCCTCATCAATATCATTTTTTGTATTATTAATGTCATCATTATTAATCGTCACAATATTGTTAATATTAATAGGAGGATTCATCGTGAGTATTGTTCTGCAGAGTTTTCGGCACATTTTTTGGCGATATTGATCTTAAGGATGTTAAGTCCCAAATCGCAAATGATGATAAAATTCTGAAAATTTTGTATGTTTTTGTATGAAGTATTTCAGAGGTCGTGTAAAAATTTCACGACAATTAGGAAGCTCGTTATTGAACCATTAACATTCACAAGTTAAATGTTGTCTTATGGAAACTGGTGTAACTTTGCGATAAGTTTTTTTTTGACCTCTCAATTTTGTAAGATCTACAATATATTGAACGCAACGGAAACAAAACGAAGTTTATTGATAAATTTTTTTTTAATTTCTTTTAAAAATTGTTCTTAACAAAATGTTAATTTTTTTAATAACGAGATTCCGAATCGTCGTGAAATTTTAACACGACCTCCTAAATACTTCATACAAAAACACACCAAATTTTCAGAATTTTCTGATCATTTTTTATGTCAACCCTTAAGGAGGTTGAAGTAATGATGATAGAATTCGGAAAATTTGGTATGTTTTTACATGAAGTATTCAGGAGGTCGTGTAAAAATTTCATGACGATTAAGAAGCTATTCATTGAAAAATTAACATTAACATGTTTCATAGGGACTCAACATCCTTAAAAGCATTTAGAGCACTCGCATGCCCCACACCAGGTCAGAGGTCACCAGGTCACAAAAGCGTCAGAGGGAAACAGATTTCATTAACGTTGGCAAAAATTAGTCTTCATTCAATCAGTTTTGATGCACGTCAAGCATGTTTTATATTTTTTTAAAGCTAGGTGCGCTTAATTGATGGTGGACAAGTGAATGGATTTTCATTGCATCTTCTCGAAATGATATTTCTCTACCTTCTATCAACAAAATGTGGCAGTTTATATCCCTAATAACTTGGGATGCTCTAGATGGTTCTGGTTTCTCGGCCGTATTTATTTACTCTACTTTTGTGGCGTAGTAAACAAGAAACAGTTTCCACACCTGCCATATTAATAGTAATAATACGTAATACCTTGAATTTGCAACAACCCGCAACGACTACCACTCGCAGCAATAATGGCAGATGTTCAATTGACGGTTCACAGTAGTAACCGGTCAGAAGACGGTAGCATATTTAGAGTAGACAGGCCGAAACAGGTATAAACCCTTGGTAAGCGAAGTATCAATTTTACCAGGGAGTAAAATTCACATTTTACGCACAAAATTTCACCCTACAGATGTGAATAATGATGAGAGTAATAAAGAATATGATGTTAATGAGGAATATCGTTTTTTCTTTCATTTCCAATTAAAAAACTTATTCTTTTAATATACACTATGATTTTTCGATAAAAACCAACCTATCTCCATTGTATATTCGAGAAAAAAAAAATATTTCGCGTCGAGACTTGAACACGGCCCCCTCGCGCCAGCCATAAGCGCTAACCACTCAGTTATGTGCGACCCGAGTAACTGAAATGGTACTGTCATTTTTCTCGTGAACGGCTGAGCGTTTTATTGTATGGCTTTGTTACAACACATTTTCAGTGAATACCAGGTAAAAGCCTCGTTTGAATCCGTTTCCTGGCTATGGAGATGTCCTGTTGTTAGTACCTGAAATCGCCGCCATTGGTAGCTACTGTTGGGGAAAACATTACGTCAGTGTCCGGATTTAGGCGGCTACCAACGAAGTGATTTTTTTGGCAGGTAGAGCAACAAACTAAGCATCAAGAGCACTAGCATTTTCGGTGTATTTTAACACCTATCTGGAAAGAACAGCAAATGAACTTTATCGTGAAATTGTTGCAAACTCGAAGAATTGTTGGCTGTCGATTCAAGTGCCGCTGGAGTTTCGACACGGCCAGGAAGATAGCGCGCGTAATTCTGGCCTGAAACAAACAACGAATATTGTTGTTAATTTACAAATGTTTTCGTTGTCGGTGAACTAAAAAACCAGGGAGAAACGTGAAGGCATAAAAGTTACCGAGCTACACCAACAATGTGACGCTTTTGATAAAACATTTTTTTTTTTAGCAATCAATCAAGACGGTCTAAAGGGACAGTTTACAAGTGATTTCTATCAATTAATGATAGTTTTCAATACCCTAAAAATAAATGTTCGTTAGTGTTGATAGGGCAAATCGTTTTTTTTGCTTTACGCCCGCCAATAAAAAAGTTACCAGAACATGGAACACTTGTAAATACACCTTGCAACGGTTCAATCATAAATATTGCCATACCGTCCTTTATTATCTTTTCTAATTATTATAATTATAACGCATCTTACGAAGTACTTCGAGTCCCTTTTCTAACTGTGAACACTTTTTCTCCAATAGTTTAACTATCGGTTGAAGCAACGAAAAGACGATTTTTTCGAAGCCCTAAGCCAGAACATTTCCTGCTCTTACATGCTCAAGGGCATGTATGACATGCTCCGACCATTTCGAAATATCGGACCACCATTTCGACCAAACGATGAAATTAATTTTGTTCACGCCACATTGCTGCAGAAAGAGCCCGACGGCCGACATTCAGTCAAATTTGGAGAAAACATTTACAGATGATTGTAGTTAACATAGAACGAATTGTAACATACTAATTGACGCAACGAATTCATGCACATTTTAAGACCGTTAGGTCGATAGTGAAGAAATACATTTTAAGCGTTATTTCTACTGATTCGATGGAAAAATGGTGGAGGAATTTAAATTTGAAGTTTTTGTCATAAAACAACAACATTTTACCAACGGAGCTCAAAATATTATTGACCTTCCTGAAAATCTAGTACATCAATTTTCCCACCATCGATAAAAATAAGAAACGAAAACAAAATACATTAAATTGAAAAAAAAGTCGTCCGATCAGGACTTGATTCAGCGGTTCCGCGGTTATGAGTCCGGGCCGCTTCCTGCTACGGTGACGGCGGCTCGTGCTAACAGTTAAAACCTACTGGTATAAACGCTGTTTACGCGAGCTTCTCACGAAGCGAAACGGTCGAGTATTGCAACTTACTGCTTGCACAGTGTACGAGTATGGTCCTAATGGAGCCCTACAACTGTGCAGTTTAAAGAAAATCGGTGTCCTGAACGTTCGGCCGTTTTTTTTAACCAACAAATAGATGCCGCTATAAAGAAAATAGGTTCTAATTTTTTTTTTTTCAAGTTGACCTTGAAATCCCTTGAAAACGTCCAGCAAATAAACTTGCTTCGCTGTTCTTGAGTTAGTTCGGTGCCTCAAAGTATATAGGACAGCTCACATAGCACTTACATTGAGGTGTAACACGCATGCGCATATTGCTACTCCCCAACAGTCTATCGCCCTCATGGGCATACGTCGAAACAATAGTCCAGTAAAAGAGACGAAAACCCTGCGCGTAGAATATGAATTCTTGACTGAAGACAGATGGTTGCATACCGAAAGTAACCCCAACACAATTTTGCTCCTCAACTCGCCCCAACCCTAAGAAATAGGGGTTGAAAACTTAAAAATCGCTGTATCGCGATAATTAATAGCCCGATCAAAGAAGGTGTTCAACAAAAGTTGTTTGGAATAATAAAATTCGTATAAGGTATCTAAAGTGCAACCCCCTATCTTTAAAAATAGCGGCACAAAAACGATTCGAAAATTCGGCGTTGATGCGTTTGCGAGCGAAATAGACATATCGCTGCGTCCTTGTCTGGGTCAGTGATGTTCCCGTGTTTCTATGTCGCTATTTTGAAAGATAGGGGATTGGATCAGACAACTTTATACGTATTTTATTATTCCAAAAAACTTTTGTTTAAAACATTTTTTTATTCTCGATAAATCATCGAGATACGGCGATTTTTAAGTTTTCAACCCCTACGCCTTAGGGATAGGGCGAGTTGAGGGGCAACATTTTATTGAGGTTACTTTCAGTATGCAATCGTCTACGTTCAGTAAAAAATTCATATTCTACGCTGAAAAGTGCTGGGTTTTCGTCTCTTTTACTGGGCTACAACGTTTTTGAGCCGCCGGTGTAGTCATCCCCCACCGCGTTCGTTTTAATACCTGCATGTATGACAATGTTTTTCGCGTTGTTTCTCTCACTATATTAATTACAATGTCCCTTGACAGGCGAATCCGGCGGTCAAGTATGCCGTTAAATCGGTAAGTAAATTCGTCAACGAACCTCTGTAAAGAAACGTTATCTTATCTTGTTTAACTTATTTCTTTTCTGTTATCTTGTTTCTTTTATTTTTGCCGCTATTTAAAAAATTTGTATCTTTCAAAGATAGATCACTGAACTAAAAACCAGGACGTTTTCTTTTCTAAATTCGTATTTATCAATTCTACGTTCTGAAGAATATTCCGCGACAAAAAAAAAGCATTTTGGCTGTCGGGCTCGGTGGTGGCACCACCGGAATTCCGGCGAACTAAAGTCAGTACATTTCGTGCGTGCTAGAGTGTGCTGCGAAAAATTTCAATCCGGTTTTAAACGGGCTTTCAGCTCTTCTCATTTTACGTCGTTGTTAATGCTCTTACTTTCTTTTTGTCAGTAATAATGAATTTTGGCATGTTCGTAGAGTGGGTAATCATGGTAGATACGTATTTTGTTTATATCTGCAAAACGTTATTTTTCAAGGGGAAAACGCACTTTTCAAAATGGGTGCGTTTGTTTTTCGCCGACAACTTTTTAATGAAACGAAATACAAAGAAAATTCAAATTGCATTAATGTTGCATTACTAGAGTACTATACATTGGAAATGAGAACGGTGTAGATAACAACAAATTAAATATTGTCTTTTTTTGGCATAAATGCAGTTTTCGCATCTTCCAAAGTTTTTATCTAATTGGGATGTTAATTTGCACATTTGTAGAGGATGGAAAAGTAGCTGATACGTGTTTTTCCCCAATATCTCGAAGTCAGCGGGTTGAAACCGCCCTTTGATTTTTCGGCCAATACCAACGTATAATCAGCTAACTTTGTGCAATGCCCCGTTGAAGTCATGTCATTACGAGCCCGTCCGACGACTATGAAATATTTATGTAACATAGACTCGCTCGATCCGTCACGCCCCTCTAACAAGGAAACCGCCTGAAAGGCTTCACCATCCGGTATTGACAAATAGCGGAAATTGATTTGAATTGTAATTGAAATGAGTAGAAATAGTCGATATGAATGTTTTTGATTCGACGGAATGCCATTTTTGTGAGGTTGAAAGCACCCTGAAAATTTGTGTTTTTCGCTATAACTTGTGAACGAGCGGGATTAAAATGAACTTTAGGTTTAAAAATATAGTATTTTTGCTCATTATATAGTAGAACCTCCTTTGTGTACTTCGGATAAATGAAATCTCGGATAATACGAAAAACCGTACCTTCACGTATAGGCATAGCAGATTCTTCCGTTTTAGCCGAGATTCTCCGTACTATCCGAGGTGTAACATGCGGAACGTCGGTTAATCGAAGATCGGATAAATGACGTTTCACTGTACATTCATACTGATAACGATAAATATAACAACAAATTGCGTATTATTTATTGCAATTATTCGTTTTTTTGCAAGCGTACCTACGAAGACTTTCGTCTCACGGGAATGTGACGTTGTACATGTGCAGAGTTGAAAATATAGCCCACACATGGTTTTTCAAATTTAATCAATATCCTGCAATCAACCGATGAAAAGCATTCTTCAATTAAAAAATAGATCACTTCATGCTTTTGAAAATAGCTGCGTTACAATCGTATGTTTACGAAGAAATTCTACCCCAAAACGTACGACCTTTGAAGCTAAAATTTTCGAAAAAAATTTCTAGCACTTATTTATTTATTATATGTTTCAACTATATATTTTGTCTATGGATTATACATATTACAATAATTCTAGTTACGATGGAAGTGTTTAAACAAAGCGATTCCTTACACCACACACAAGTGATAATAGCAGCTTCGCCGCAAATATCGCATGTCATTGCGTTTTGTGAGAAGTATAATTGTACTGGATTCTAGAATTTTGGTGGTTTTTTTTCTACGCAACTACCTTTGTACCACGCATATTTGGAAAGGTTTGTAAACTGTTGAGAAGAAAACTGGTTGTGTGTAAGAAATTGTGACTTCACAATATGGTCTCTCAAGTGCAAATTGACATCGTCATTGCATAATATTACTATGTCAGAAAAGAGTTTGACGAAGTGATTCCATACACGGAAGCCATAAACATCCAGAGGCTACATCATCCCTGATGTGCCTGGCAGAATTCTTTATTGTCATATGTGTCTGCAGAATTGATTATTGCAATATAGTATCAGTAGTAGTTTTTATTCCTGTATACTCTTTCAAGGGTGGTTACATTAGCGCCCTTCCCTTCATCTTTACATACCCGTGTATTCTAGTTTCTAGAATTGCCTAATGTAATCACATAGTCGTTTGGCTGGTCGCTTTTTCAGTTGCGCCTCTATTTTGCGGCATATTTCTATCCCCTTACTCTTTTCCAACGATTGCTCCAGTATCTTTACTATCTCTACCTGAGTTCCCCCTTAACTTTTTCACGCTCGCAAATGGGTCCATTTTTCTTTATCCTTGCCCACATTTCTTGGTCTCAATTAATTCCTGAGTTCCAACGTATACCTTTTAGGGTTTTTATGTATTACCCTTCCTAATTGAACCCCTTTCTATCTCTCCCTACCCGCACTTCGCTTATTTAACCTAACTTTCGTTGCATCCACAGCCGTCTTGAGCTACACTATAGGGGAGTTATGTTTAAGATGACCTTGTCTTCCCTTTACGATAAATGTTTAAATAAATGTCGTCGTATGAACGTAAAGTCAAGCGTACATTAATAAAGGTTTATTATTATAATGAAATAGAATTAGTTTCAGGATATTAGTTACTTAAATAAAAAATCGAAAAGTGATAAATCACATGTAGGTCGACGCGTGTGACACGACATACTTCAGTCTAAGATGACATATGTATGTCATCTTTCACACGCCGACTGAATTATCCTCAGATACATTCACTTTTGGGTTAAAGGCTGGTTTATAACGACAAAGATTTACTGGAATATTATATTAGCTGCTAAGAGTTGCCTGCAGCATGTTAAATGTTTGGATGTTAGAAGCCAACCCATTCTCCTTTGCTAAATACTTCCAGGGCCTTGATCATGTATTGTTTTGACCAGCTCGTACGTGTCGAGGTTCGTTAATAGTGCCACGCATCCAATACCGATAAGTAAAAAAATCTGATTTGGGATCTGGTTTCAAACGCAGCAGGGCAAGATGACGTAGTGTGCGATCTTACACTGACGTCTGGTATGTCAACTTACGAATAAGTCAAAGCCGATATTGTTCATTAGTCATGACAAACGCTTTGGAGAAAGGATATCCGTTGTTGTGCAGTATTTGTGAAGTACAATGACCCTAGATTATGAAAAAAATTAGTTCAACTAGAGTGGGTAGAAGAAAAGCCGCAAGGTGGGGATCGATTAGGGATATGAAGTAGAGAAAAGGTGGGGAATGTTCCGCTCACTGCGACAGTTGGTGTACAGCTAGGCGGTCACCGCTCTAAGTGTTGACTATGGACAATGCTGCTGAAGGCGGAAAACCAGTTTAGATGGCTCCAAAAAACGTATTTTTTATTTTATAAATTGTTAGTAAAACTATTCAAGAAGATGTTCCCAAAGTAGTATAAGTAATTCATTACTGTCCGGAGTTTCTTTTTTTCAAACGTGTTTTTGTCGCGACAATTTTTTTTTTTCAATTTGTGGACACTAGCTCAAAAAGTTTCTAACCTAAATTTTATAAAGTGATTGTTTAAAGTATATTTTTTATAGCGAAATATATTATAAAATAATGGCAAACATTACACTCTTTTGTTTAAACGCCTCTAAAAATGCAATTTTCCATTTTTTTGGTCAGAGTAAGGTGCATATAAAAGGAAAACCTTTGCTTAAAGCAATCTTCAAACCGTATTGATTTCCAATGAAAACTGTGGCCTCCAGAGTGTACACAAATAGCAAAGTCTGATGGCCATCTTCGATGAACGGCAGGTTATATGTTCCATATGTCCAGAGGAAATGCTTCGAGAAAATTAAAATACTTGTTTGAAAATATGTATGAAATATTACCAAAGTTTGAATAAATTCTGAAAGATGAAAATCACCAAACAAACCTAGTCCTAAACTGGTTTCTTGCCTTAACTTGGAGTACCGCCGGAGCCGAATCCCAACCGCCCACCCACTAGTGTCGGTCTTGCCGATGTTTCTTTTATTTCTCTGCCGATCGCCTCGTCTTCCCAATATCTTTACAGCTGTATTCCTGTTTTCCTATGCTTGTATTTCTTGCAGTATGTTGACACGTCAATCTTGCTCCAATAGTATTAAAGTTCTGGTTCAATTTTTATTTTTAGTCCTGCCTATATTTTTGTCTAGCCCCCTTGTATTTCCATTCCACATAGATTGCCAGATTTCTCTCTCACCTACGCTTTCCATGGCTTATTTAATTTATTTTTCTCATTTTGGTGGATTGGGGTTTGTGATTGCTCGTACTTCCTCACCGAGTCATTTTCAGGCCACCTACCACCCTCCATCTCCATTATTTCTATTAAATGTCTTGCGGCTCTTTTACATATTCCGACCTCCATTCCCCTGCACCTCGCTTTCATTCGCGAGACATAGTTTGGGGAAATTCTGCTAACTTCCATGGCCATTTTGACAGCTTTCCTGAATTTTTTATACCAATAAGTGCAATATATTGCACCTACAAGAATAGTTAGAACTTCAATATCTTTCCCTTGCATATCCATTTCTCGAATTGCAGTTAGACATTAACCGCTGCGAGAATCCAGAAGTATTATTAATTCCGGACCCCTATTGGGAACGCATACTTCTTGGAACGAACGTCCAATACGATTAGTCGTCAATTTTCCAGATTTCGAAGCCAATAGAAATATATTTTCTGCTCTGAATATAGTTCGTTCCACTAGAGGTCCAAATTTGTCAGTAGGCTCAAATAAAACGACCAACATCGGTGCCAAAAGCTTGCCACTCGAGGAAATTAAGGCTGTATCTTGTTCATGTTTTCGATCGCATTGCACTGTGTCTTGTTGATGTTTCGATTGCCCTGTCTTGTTGGTGTTTTCGATTGCACTATTGTCTTTACGAATTGCTACCCCTCTCTTGCGAATTTGCAATAGATGTGCATTTACAGGCCGTTTGTAACTGTAAATTAAATACACTTTGATCGGAATTGAAATTGTTTTCAGACCCATCCTGTGCTTTGTTCACTTTCCCCGTTTCTATGAATTCTGTAGCTTTGCTTTGAAGTGTTTCACCGTTTAATCATTGTTGTCTTTTTACATATTTGGCAATTTTTTTTGACACGATTCAATGACAATTCGTACAATGTTTGGCCCAACATCTGGTGTTTCTACACTTTCTCGTGCACGTAAGGCCCATCATCGAAGATCCATATCATGAACGCAGCTTTTTGTCCAAGGCTTCCATAACAATGTTCATTGGGTAGTGAACCATTTATTAAGACTTTTCTTTGTCGGTGCTGCCCTTATTCATACCATAGGAACATCATGCCACACTTACTCGATCTTTCAGAATTTCGTTTTAAGGTTGCTGCTTAAAATTATCGACCTGAATAGACATTAATGAACAATTTAACTAGTCGTCGTGGTACATTTTCTGAATATACCTGCAAAAGGAAAACCGAGGTTTCCGCGATCGTTTATTACATATTACTTTTTAAAATTTACGTCAATTTTTGCGCGATAGCATTGGTTATATGGGGCAACGTCGTTACCATTTCAGTTTCTCACGCATTGTTTCCGCATTAGTAAAGAAAGTGACGCAAAATGCAGGTTAGTTTACAGAACAATATTACCGAAAGAGAAAGGTTACCGATCTAATTAATGAGAAGGTACGAAAAATATGCAACCAGTTTACAAAAAAGTGAGGCATGATGAGTGGTATGTATTTAAATGTGTCAACGTCGGAACTATGGGAATAGCAGAACCAATTGAAGAACTAGCGCTCCGAGTTCAAATACGTTGAAGTCAAATGCGAGTAAGAGGGAACTTATTAAGGATGTTGAGTCCCAAATCGCAAGTGATAATAAAATTCTGAAAATTTGGTACGTTCTTGTATGAAGTATTTCAGAGCTCGTGTAACAATTTAACGACAATTAGGAAGCTCGTTATTGAACAATTAACATTCACAAATTAAATGTTTTCTTTTGGAAACTGATGTAACTTTGCAATAAGTTTTTTTTGACCTCTCAATTTTGTAATATCTACAATACACTGAAAGCAACGGAAACAAAACGAAGTTTATTCATACATTTTTTTAATTTCTGTTAAAAATTGTTCTTAACAAAATAATAATTTTTAAATTACGAGCTTCCTAATCGTCGTGAAATTTTAACACGACCTCTTACATACTTCATACAAAAGTATACCAAATTTTCAGAATTTTCTTATCATTTTTTATTTTAACCCCTAAGGAGGTTGAAGTAATGATGATAGAATTATGAAAATTTGGTATGTTTTTACATGAAGTATTCAGGAGGTCGTGTAAAAATTTCATGACGATTAAGAAGCTATTTATTGAACAATTAACATTAACATGTTTCATAGGGACTCAACATCCTTAATTTATTCATTATGAGGTATTCTCTTTTTTCTAGCTTCAGTGAGCATAGTACGATGCTCGTGGGCACGAGCACTGACAGATCTTATTTTCCATAAAAAAATTTGCGGCGCACTAATCTTTTTTTCTGCATCATTTGTTTCTGCCTCATTTTGCTCTGACATAACCTCTGAAAACACCGACTGGCACGAAACGCGCATAACACA
The DNA here is from genome assembly GCA_951751655.1 of Ophion costatus. Classification (NCBI taxonomy): domain Eukaryota; kingdom Metazoa; phylum Arthropoda; class Insecta; order Hymenoptera; family Ichneumonidae; genus Ophion; species Ophion costatus. The sequence goes on from OX632360.1 coordinate 22,332,616, forward strand.
GCTGTGACCGGTGGCAGTTACTGCAGTTAACCGAACAGCCATATTAGGTGAGAACCGTGAGACATCGCGAAAGTTCGAGTCTCCTTTAAGAGGATTTTTAACCCTTTGAAGCATACATTTTTCCTTACGTGCAATCAGCTCAAAACTTTGTACTCGGGGGTTTTCGGGGTCGCTCATTACAAATCTGCACTCAAAATTTGAAAATTCAAGATGGCGGATCCAATATGACGGACCGAAATGCTCAAAGTAGCTTGATGAAGATGAAACGCCATATGCAGGGGTTTTTTGAGTCGTTGAATTCGAATCTCAGTTCAAAATTGAACAATAAAAATGGTAGTTCCAATGTAGGATAATGAAACACAAATCTGGCTTGGTCACTGATACTAATCTGAACTTATAACTTAAAAATAACTGGTGAACTGAAACATAAAATTCTGTTGATGGAGAGAAAACTCGGTGCTTTAGGGTTATTGAAGTTGCTAATTTTGAAACCAGTCAAAATATATAAATTTCAAAAGTTCTTAATTGAAAATTACAAAAAGTTCTAGATTTGAACAAAAGTCATTACTTCGAGCGTTTACACGTCACACATTACAAAACTGAATTCGAGATACAGGCATTAGACGTATTGAACCAAAATAAAGACAGTATTATGATTTGAATGTAACTCAGTACTCTGGATTTTTTGTGATAGTTGATTAGGTTGCGTACAGTCCTGTCGAATAACCGGTCACATCGCGTAGTGGCTATCGTATTATCAGATACTTATTGTTACGTAGTTTATTGTGTTTTCATGCTTGTTTTAGTAATTCCAGTAAAATCTCCGGTTTTGGTCCGCCATATTGGATTCGCCATTTTGAATTTCTGGATTTTGAGGTCGAATTCGTAATCAGCGACCCAAAAAACGTCTGAATTCATTTTGCGTGTATGGTTTACCTGCTAGATTAGGCACAATTACATTTATTGTCTAAAAAACGTGTTTTTTTGTACTGTAGTGATGATCAACATCCACTAAGTGCAACATTAAGCCCTTAATAGTGATATTGTAGCAACAATTGATCTCCTAACATCCTAAATATACCTTTATATTCGTCGTTATGCGCTAAAAAAATTTTTTATTCAAGAAAAACCGAATGCAAGTCGGTGACATACCAGTATGTCACTATGCTTCAAAGGGTTAAACATCGAAAATTAATTTTTTTGATAATCCTAACTCTTTTAGGTAAACATATATGTAAATAATTACAATTGTTTACCGAGCATTTGAAAAATTTTGCGATATTCATTTGTACACATCGTTCATATTTTGCTACAATAAGTTGGCACTGGTGTTGTCACACAATGTATTAGCATAAGAACTTCGTTTCCCCACCCTGCAAAAATGATTTAGCAACAATCTTAACAGAAAATAGTTTTCTATTCCCGTCTGCAATTTACCCGACCTCATTACTGTACATACATTAAAATAGAATTTTAGATTTACGTATCGTGGTGCGCACCAACCTTTACCACAGTTATCTTTTGAAATTATTAGTATTTTTTTTTCAAATGCCGTTGTTAACATTTTTCTCTTCAAAGCACAGTAGTAACCCAAAGGAAAAAGATATTGACATTATTTTTCTTCCGTATTGTTGGCGAAATTGTACTTTTGCCGAATATTTACGTAGTGATAACCGTTTTCCATCACTTTATTCACGAGTTATAGCACAAAACCGAAGATGCTGTAACCGTTTTCCATCACTTCATTCACGAGTTATAGCACAAAACCGAAGATGCTGTAACGTTCGACAGTAGTATAGTTGATCGGGGGACGAAGGAGGGGGGGGGGGTGGATTTTTGTTGTAAATATGTGATTGTAATACAGCTGTTTCCAAGAGCACGAATGTAGCGGGTTTTTTCATTAATTTTTTTATTCAAGCTATTTCTCCACCGATACCAGCGAAAAATTGAAGAGTGGTTTTTCTCCGCTGATTGCGAGATGTCGAATACACCAATAAAAAAACATGTGTTGGCTATATTCCACCCTCTGAACATATGCAAAGTTACATTTCGATGAGACGCAATTTGTTGTTATATTTATCGTTATCATCATGAATATACAGTAATTGAAGAATACTACATTTTTTCGCTTCGAATTTTACTTTAATCTCGCCTTCTACACAAGTTATAGCCAAAAGGCGAAGGAAAAAAAACACCAATTTTCAAAGGTGTGTTCAACCCGTCAAAAATGGCGACCCGCCGAAAAAAACTTGGTATCGAATATTTTGTCACATTCCACTTTCATTCCGACTCACTTAAGTTTCCGGAAAAACGTGCGATACCTTAACGTGCGACCTTTGTGCGATTACCTTGGCAGAGAGGGTGAGGAGTGGAGCGGGTGTATATTACTTTAATATTCAATAGAGTCGTTGAAAGAGCTGGAGTTAACAGGCTATCGCAATAGGTTAGCTGATTATACGTCGGCATTGGGCAAAAAATCAAAGGGCAGTTTCAACCCCTTCATTGCGAGATATCAGAAAAAAAACAAAAAATACGTATCCGTTACATTTCCACCCTCTACACATGGGCAAATTTACATCTCGATCAGAAGAAAACTTTCGAAGATACGCACAAAAAGATCGAAATTTTGCAATAAACCATATAAAATCTGTTGTAACCTGCATCGTTCTCATCTCCAATGCATAGCACTTGAAAAATGAAACATTATTGTGATTTTCAATCTCCTTGTATCACGTTCCTTTAAAAAGTTATTACCAAAACAAAAAAAACACCTGTATTTAAAAAAATGCGGTTAATTAAAAAATGAGGTTCCGTAAATATAAGAAGATACGTATCGCCTATTTTGACTCACGCTAACAACATGCCAAATTTCATCAATATCGAAGGGACGTTTCCTCGTAAGTGAAACTGACCGAATCATCGTTATGTTTTATTGTATTCATTATTTTCAACGACATAGTGGCATGCGGTCCATACGATGTTACAACCCTTATAACAACGCTACTTTTTAGTTGAATTTATATATCTGATATGAAGTCGAGAAAAATTAGACCGATCGGTTCTCACGTTCAACACATATGATTTTTCAGCGCCCCTTCTTTACAAATTCGTATTTCATAAAATGCTCTTGTTACTTCGGGTTATGTCTGGACTGTTTGAAAACATTTCCGTTCGTTTACAGTCGATCTTCGCTTTTTTCAGGTCAAGGACAAGGGAAAAGACATGAAGACTGCTTACAAAGGTTTAAAATTGAAAGGTGACGAATGCGCTATTCACGATGTTTTTTTTTGTACGCGTGTTTTTCCACGAAAAGAAAGGTTCATGTGTTTTTTCGTGACTTCAGGACGCTCGCGGGGAAACGAAAACAGCACTCGGTTTCAGCAACCGCGCTCGGCTCCGAATTCGCCAACCCTCGATAGGAGAACATCAATTTTCGGGTCCCCTTCAAAATCCCCGAGCGGCTTCACCGCAACCACGAGTTATCGCAAAGATCTTCGAATGCGAAACATCAACGTTTCCGATACCAGGTAATCACCCCTTACGATTTCACGATAACCCTTACAAGGTTACAATTTTCGTACAATTCATTGTTATTAAAGCTTCTTTACATAAATTAATTCCATTAACATTAACCGTGCCGTCGATATCAGATCCGCCTATTTCCGGGTACACCTGGTTCCGCACGGTTAGTGTTAATGTTTCAATCAGGTTGAATGCGATTCCATCAAATACGGCGGATTGGACTTACGGTTGAATGAACTTGTAATTTGATATCATTCTGATGCCAGACGTTCGAGTCTCCTCGAAAACAGTATGGCATACACGTAGGCAAATTACACGTTGGATTTTTCTTAGTTGAGAGTTGAATTGAACGAGTAATTATTTCTACACAGTAGCAATGGGTCCTTATCGGCCTGGGGAGCGTTATGAAACGTTACCCTTCGGTGCCTCAGTTAAGGAAAGGTACCTGAGTAAACGGCGAGAAAGGCAGGTAAACTTTGTGAACTTTTATCTCAAGAACTAACGTTTCGTTTGGATACGGGTGTTTTTATTGGAAAATATGTACATTGAAGTCTGTTTAGGAATAAAAAATAATAATTGTTGACTGGAAGCGGCGTGGTCGTGGTCAGCGTCAGGCATGTTGTTCGTTGACATGGCTCGTGGTGCTAAGGATTCCGGGAAGTCGGTTGATCCGAAACATGAAAACGTAACGGACTCTTGAAATTTAATATACAAAGGAGTTCGCATCGTAGGATTTTTTTGCAATTTTTATCTTTGACGGAATTGCGACCGCTTTAATTTAACGTTCGTTTTTCGTTCGCAATTTCCGACGATTTTGGTTGCAATAAAAAGCAATGGTTCAATCAAATGAAAAACCCCTACGAGGCGAGCTCCTTTCTACGTTATATTTGAAGAATTCGTTGCGTTTTCAAGTTTCACATCAACCGACTGCCCGGAATCCTTGGCACCACGAGCCATGTCAACGTCTGACGCTGACCACAACAACGTCGCTTCTAGTCAATGAATTTATTTTAAAAAATTCCTAGTCATACCTCAATGTACATATTTGCCAATATAAAAACCCCGGATCCAATCGAAACATTCGTTTTTGAGATAAAAATTCTCGAAGTTTACCTGTTTTTTCGCCGTTTACTCAGCACGTCTTCTAGGTCGATCGGTAGTTTATGAATTATCAAAAGTGTCGAAAAGCGAGGAGAGGAGAAAAAAGCGGCGAGGGACGAAAAGTGAACGTGCAGGGATCATCTGGAATTAAGAGGAAGTATGAGTACTGAGGGGGAAAAGGTGAAAAATGTAGAAGAAGGAAAGGCGCATGGCGAGGAGGTAATGTGGGATGCGTGAGATAGAGAGGACGTAAATGTAAACGGGGAGGAACAACAGCGCCGGGGCAAAAAGCTGAACCCGGCGAGCACGGTCGGTAAGCCAGGGCCGTGTCTAGAGACGGAGAAAAAAAAGAGACCGCCCTCCGCTGACCAAAAAGGGGATGGGAACAGAGATGTGAGAGAATGTGTCGCAGTCGGCAGGGCGGCAGGGAGGACGAAAGTCACACTCGCCGCCGACACCACCATCGCAGTCGCAGGCAACGACGAGAAAATATATAGGGGTGAAAGGCAGAATCATTGAGGAAGAAGAGGCGGAAAATGCGGAAAATGGCAGCGTCTACGTGGGAGAAGTTGGTGAATGTAATGGCAGGGATGAGAACGAGGTGGACACGCAAGACAGGCAAGGCATGGGGGAAAAAAGCATGGAAAAAGAGGAAGAGGACGGAGAGTCGGTGGATATGGCGCCAATGAGTCAGTGGGTGACGGAACAAAGGAGCATGGAACAAAGAATTAATGAAAGCGTGATGAAAAGTCTACGGGAGGCAAAGGAGGAAATAAAGAGGGAAATATCGCCGCTACCCTGCAGGTGTGAGCAGATGAACAGGGTCATAAGGGAACTGGTGGGGGAAGCGGAACAGTGGAGATACAAGTGCTACAGAGGAGAAGTTCAATGGGAAGAGGAGAAGCAAGAGTTTGTGCGTGAAGTGGAGGGCTGGAAAAACAAATCGGAAATGTTCGCTCGACGAGCAACGAGAGAGAAGGAAGGTGAAGAGGAACAGCTGAGTGAGGAGATTGCGGAAGCAGAGTGTGAGGGAAGAAGTGATGCGAAAAACAACGAGGTGGGCGAGGAAGTCGAGTCTGGATCGAGCGAGAAAACGATGGAAATAAATACAAAAAGGATAGGAGACAGACAGGCAGGAAAAGTGCACGGGCGATAGGTGAACAGGAGAGAGGTCCGGCGTAAGAAAAAATATACGAGGAAGGAGGGATGGGAAACCAACGAAGAATACGAGAGCACGAGAATGGAGGGCGGCATGACACGCAATGAAGAAAGCAGTGGTAATCATACGAGACGAGACGGTAGCGAAGAAGAAAGAAGAAAGCAGATTTTAGGTCGAACCTCGAGACCCTTGTCGGAAGGGATGTTAAGGGAAGAGCTGAACAAAAGGGCGGAAAGGAGCAGACAGATGTGCATTACAAGATCGGGTGAAGAAAACAGGAAATTAAGGAAAGAGATGATCGAGGCGATCCAAGAAAGGTGCAACGTGAGGGTAAATGGCAACACGGAAAAAGTGTATGAGAGCAACGGACGAACCTTCCTGAAATTCAGGAGGTTGGCAGACAAGGAAGAGCTAATGAAACGAAGAGGAGAATTGAGAGGAACGGATATTCGGCTAGAGGATAATCTGGAGGGAGGCAAGGAGGCAAAGGGAGATACAACGATTGCTGAGAGACGTAGCCGTCTTGGAGAGGAACTGCGGATGGGAGGTAGAAATAAAATACACGAGAATAAGGATTGGGCAAGAATGGTGGAAATGGAACGAGGGCAGAGGGGATATTTCGGAACATGGAGCCCTTTCGTCATTTACAAGATTGGGGAAACATGGGAATTCGTAACGAGGTTTGATATAGTAATATTGCAAGAAACGTGGCTAGAAGGAAAAGATGAAGGTAAAGCGAGGAAATATATAAGTGGGGAATATAAATGGTTTTTCGAAGCGGCGAGAAGAGACGAGAAGGCAAAAAGGAAAGAGCAAAAGGGGGACAGGCCATTGGAGTAAGAACGAATATGAGTGAAGAATGGAAATGGATGAGTGGGAAATCGGTGTATGTTTGTACAAAAAAGGAAATGAAAATAAAACAGCGATAATTACGGTGTACAACATCGAAATGAAAAAAGTCGAGAGGCATTTAAAGGAAAAGATAGAAGAGGAGGCGGGAAGAAATAATGTAGTATTAATAGTGGGAGATTCGAATGCAAGAATTGGCAAAGAACAAGTAATGAATGAGGGCGAAGGCGTTGAGGAGAAGAGTCAGTGGAGAAAGTCACGAGACAAAAAAATCAACTTGGAAGGGCGCAGGCTTGTTAGGCTGTGTAAAGAGATAGGGCTGAAGGTGTTGAATGGTAGGACACAAGGGGATGAAGACGGAAAAATAACGTTTGTGGGAGGAAGTGAAGAGTGTTGTGGGTCGGTGTCGGATTTGGTGATCGGGTCAGACAGAGGGAGACAGGGCGAAATCAGATGGCTAAAGGTAGAAACACGAGGAGAGTCAGACCATCTGTCGGTGACATTTGCCATAGGAAAACAGGGGGAGGAAAGAGAGAACGTTCAAGAAAAAGATTTATTGGAGCAAAGAGAAGAAAGGATGGTGTGGAAAGGGGAGGGAGCTGAGAAGTTTCCGGAGGAGTGGGAAAGATTAGAAGTAATAAATATGAGGGTCCCGGAATGGAAGGATTGTAAGTATATGATATATGAAGCAGCAGGAAGAGCAGGCATGAAGATTAAGCGGCGGACAAAAACGCGAAATGGAAATTTGCCCAAATGGTTCAACGACAAATGTAAGGAACAGAGGGGGAAGATGTGGCATGCGCTAAAAAGCTTCGTTCAGGAAAGAGACAGAGATAATAAAATGATACTTGGAGAGGAAAGAAAAAAGCTGAGATAAAAATATATAAGGAAGCAAAGGAGGAATGGAGAATGAAACCTTGGGGAGGGAGTGAGCAAAGCAAGAGATATGGAAGGGTGGTGGGAGGCTAGAAACAAATTCCGAGTAAAATATAGAGGAACAGTAGGGGAAATCATTTCGGGCGAAGAATGGATTGATCATTTTGAAAAACTGTTGAATGAAGATCGAGATGAAAAGGGGAAAGATAAGAGCGTAATAGAACAAACGAGCGATCAGGAGGAGATAGAAGAAAGGATAGCACGAGAGTTTGAGGATGAATTCAGCAAAAAAGAAATGGAAGACGCATTGAAAAATATGGCGAACGGAAAGGTGCCAGGGGAGGATGGGATAATGATCGAGTTTCTGAAAGCTGCGACGGAAAGGCAAAGGGAAGGTATAAGGAAGGCTATTGACCAAATATGGAAGGAGGCAGAGCCAATAGGATGGGAGATAGCGAGAATAGTTCCGATTTACAAGAACGGGGAAAAAGTTAAGGCGTGCCACTACAGAGGTGTCTCTCTATGAGATACAGGCTACAAGATATTAACGAAAATGATGGCTACAAGATTGAGTAAATGGGCGCGAGAAACGCGAAATTAAGGGAAAGTCAGGCTGGCTTCAGAGAAAAGAGAGGGACAAGAGACCAAATATTCGTGTTAAATGCACTGATTAACAATAGTCTAAAATGTAACGGAAGAAAACTGTACGTCGCTTTTATAGATTTTAAAGCAGCCTGGGACAAAGTGAATACAAACAAATTAAGGTAGAACGAGCGCGCTCTTGATTTCTATAGATTTTGTTCAAATTTTAACCAGACATTCTTCATATCATTATGCATATTTGAGTGAAATTTCAGAACAGTCGACTATTTAGATTGGGAGATAAAAGGTTTTAAAGTTGCAACTTTTAACAATGCAGGGTCTGCGTTGACCGGAAGCCAGGTCACATAATTCGTCGTACCATTCTATTGCGTTTATAAATTTTGAAGAAAAATTATCTTTACATAGCAAACTAGTTAATAAAAGAGTAAAAAAATTTTGGACTGCCTTTACTATTCGGTTTTGCTAAAAACGTTCAGTAAGGACAGAATAATGTCCCGTAAAAAATATTTATCCTCTATAATAAGAAGAGATATGGCAACACCGCATCGTTCCACGTATCCAACGGCGTAAGTTTGCGCGGCATATTTAAAATAATACTACAACACAAAGTTTTATTTGGAAGTAAATTTTGATCGAACAAAGTTTTTAATTAGTTATCAGTTAACCAACACTTTTATTTGTTAATAAAGATAACATAACCAATATAAAATATAAATATTTATGAGGCAATTATTTTTTTTAACGATACGTCTCCTATCACATAGCGTGCTTGTCGAGTGTTCTTTTCAACGACTCCAACACTTTCAACACATTTTATCTTTTTGGCTTCGGCCATTGATGTCAGAGCTCTTATTTCACTGTCCACGACTTTTTTCTTCCGCCACTTTCCTTTGAAACGAATTCTGTTTGACATTTTTATTTTTTTCCGATAATATATCCAACTAGCTTGATCTATATTCAGCTGATAGAATAGTCTGAGCATCACGGAAATTTTCCGTGATGCTCAGATTTCCCTCTCACTTCGCGACAGCTCGCTACAGTGTTGCCACGATCGTTCATCCGCCGAAATCTGTAGTCGGGTTGCTAGCTTGGTATAGCATTTCTCACACTGTAGAGTACAGTCAGAAGGAAAAGTTTTATTACGAAACTATAGATTTATGTATATGCTCTACTGCATGTAGCGCGTGATATTTTCGCTTCCGACGACCGCGCTAGGTCTACCTTAATGGAGAAACTAAGGAAAACTGGAATAAGAGAAAAAATGCTCGATATGATAAAAAAAATATATAAGAAAACGATGGCGGAAGTTTTAGTAAATGGAAAGGTAACCAAAACGTTCGATACAAAACAAGGTGTCAGACAAGGGTGCGCGCTGAGCACTTTGCTGTTTGATTTTTATATAGACGATATGGAAGAAAGATGGGAAAGAAAAAAGGAGGGAGGAACCGTGATAGGAAAAGAGAAAATATATGCAATGAAATATGCGGACGATGTTGCAATAGTGGCTGACGATGAAAGGGGATAAAGCAGTATGTTAAGGCGTTACCCCCACTTGTAGCGCAAAAAAAGGCCTTTTACATGCATTTTTTTTAAAGAAAACTACAAAACTTTCTTAATCGATCAATATACCATCTTAAAGAACACATCTTGAAGAACTTTCAGTAATTTTTTTATTGAAAAATATTACATTGTTTAGTGGCAAATGGCCGTCAATGAAATAATGTTTTTATATACACGGTTTGCGGTGACCAACATTGCGGCGAAGTGGATCATTTGAAAAAAAAATGCGGATGGATTTAGTCAAATATAAGTATAAACTAGTCTTTAATCGAAGGATTTTAAAAAATATTCATTTTTCACAAAATGGCGGACAGTCAAAGTTATTGGTTCGATTTTAACGAAAAAAACGGCCGTTTTTGGCTATAAAACGGCCATTTTTTTTTCGAGAAAAAAATCGTACGATTAAAGACTACATTTTTATGTTCTAAATAAGCCTGCAAAATTTCAAGAAGATCGGTTCATTAGTGTTCGAGTAATCTTGGTCACCGACTTCAGAAATGCCATTTTGAGAAAAACGCGTTTAAAGTTTGGATTCCAGTTCTTCAATTCACGGATTCTTCTCTTTCAATGCTCATATCTCAGTCAATTTTGTTCGGATCGACTTGAAATTTTCAGAACATATTCTCAGATACTTATACTTCAAAAAAATGCAATAAAAAAATCGATTTTTTCAAAATCGCAAGTGGGGGTAACCCCTTAAAAGATTTAGAAAAATGGGGGAAAGAAAATTCTATGGCGGTTAATGCCAAAAAAACAAAAATTTTGATATTTAGAAATGGAGGAAGATTAAAAATGGAGAAGAGTGGAAAATAAATAGAGAAAGGATAGAAATAGTGAGTGAACTCCGGTACTTAGGGCATTGGTTTTCAACTAAGAGAGCACTAAAAGAGCATGGGAGAAAAATGGCGGGAAGAGCCCAAAAAGCCTCGAATGCAGTGTGGGGAGTATAGAAAAAAGCCGGAGGGAAGTGATGGAAGAAAGAATGTGTTCATTAGAATCAATTGTTAAGGCAGGAGCTTTTTACGGGGTACAGGTATGGGGTTTCGAGGTAAATATTCACAAGTCGGGCTCCAGCTAAATAAGGGGTTTAGAAATTTTGCACCGGGTCAGTGTATTTCAGGGCACTTTGTTTATAATATTTAAGTCGAGGGAAGATAATTTCAACCTTTATTTCAACCCCCAGACGCTTTTTTGTCTGAATTGTTTGGGTTTGGGTCTGAATACAACCGAAACATTGATATGTTCCTGTGAAAAATATCGTATACGGGTATACGAGGCGATAGTACTTTACGATTTGTATACAATACGATTAGAGTACCGAAGGATAAGATTATTTTGGGATATTAAGGGAGCATTTTTTTTTTTCTTAATAAAATACCCCTCCCCATCATAAAAAACATATTTTCATACCGCAGTATAGCCCCGAACACGTGAAAAACAATTTGGAGCCGATTAGGACTGGAGCCCCACTTGTAGATATTTACCGGTTTCGATAATATAGCACAGTTCGAGGCAATACAAAACAGGTATTGCAAAATGGCGTTAGGAATAGACAGAAGAACCCCCAGATAAGTATGGCGAACAGAGTTAGGAATACCAACATTCGAGTATAAAATTAGGGAAAGAGCGCCGAGGTGTATAGAGTTAGTGATAAAAACGGAGCATAATAGATGGCCGAATATTTGTTCGGAGTGTCTCCCCGTCCGGTTATCGGGCGAATAAACGTATGTTATTCGTCCGGATAGCGGCTCAGTTCACGCCCTATATCCAGTAGGCGTACACATTATTGTGATTCGTGTAAGCTAGTATCCGGACGAAAAACATATATATAGTTGTCCGAATAGAATGTGTTGAATTGTATTATCCGGAAGAATAACTTACACGTAGTCATCCGAATAAAATCTTTATCATTTCGTTTGGGTTTGTTTGGTTTGGTTTGGGTTGGTTAGTTGGTTTTGGGTTTGTTTGGTTTGGGTTGGTTGGTCGTCTTTGGGTTTGTTTGGTTGGATTGGTGGTTTTGTTTCGGTTTGGGTTTTTTGGGTTTGTGTTGTTTGCTTGTGTTTGTTTTCCGTTTGGGTTTGGTTTGCTTGGGTTCGTTTGCGTTTGTATGTTTGGTTTCGTTTGGGTTAGTTTGTTTGCGTTTGGGTTTGTGTTGTTTGGCTGTGTTTGTTTGCGTTTGGGTTCGTTTGCGTTTGTTTTTTGTGTTGATTTGTTTGGGTTTGTGTGTTTGGGATTATTTGTTTGGGGCGTTGTACAGCGTGAACCGCGCGAACTGAGCTGCTATGCGGACTATTCAAGATTCTTTTATATGTTACATGAGATCCCCACATTTGAAGGATCTACTTGCGGAATCTCATCGATCTAGGTATAAAAAACTGTAGAAACACGGAGGCTGTGGCCCTCGGTCTGACGAAAATGACGAACTTTTAAGGGTTCGTAGTCTGACAACGAGAGGCTAACAAATGATTTTTATGGCCTATCAACAATGGTATGGGCACAACAAGGACAGCAAAAAAATCGTTATATTTCGAATAAAATGGTCTGTCGAGAAATGTGTATCACTGGTTGTGTCGTTAAAATGCGACGTTAAAATGTCAGTGGCGTTGGGCCAGTTGTCATATATGCTATACTTTTTCACTACAAACAAAAGACTTCTTGCGTTTAATATAATATTTGTTCCATTTTTAAACGTGGCTGGGGCACTTGCCTATAATATTGACTATTGGAAAACTCATAATTGTTCGCAAGAACGTTGATGTGTCGGATAATACGGCAAAGTAGCGTCGCTGGCTATGTTGAATACTTGTCCACGTGATGGTATTTGGCATTAGCGTTGTGACGTCGCGAAACCCTTCGCGCATCTCCAGAATATTCCGGAGCGCTTGAATGTCACTTCAGTACTATAAATCGTACAAAGGCTACAATTATTCAAATAATCGGTCCAAAAATTCATAAAATAGTTAAAATGATGGTATTACCCAATGAGTATAATAAGTGTAAGATGCGTTGAATTATACCGATTTGAAATAATGATCAATTAATTTTATATCTTTAGTAGAAAACAATACTCGCCTCTGAGTCCGAATTCACCGGAGGAAACGGACTCTTCGCCGGAGAGACTCAACATCGACCTCATGCACGAACTGCAGAACGTTATTTATCCCAACAATCCACCGGTCGATAGAACTGTGAGTATGTACGTTGCCCAGTGTCGCGCGAGATAAGGAAAAAAGAAAAAACTCAGCAAATCGATAAATAAATTCACGCCTTTTTTTGTCGCTTTTCAATGTTGCAATTCGAGTAGTGTGTCACGGATTAGCCTCTTTATCCACGAATTTCATTCGAGCCCCATCACGTCACCCCGGAAAATACCATTCATACAGATCTGCAATGCTTTTTCATGTATACTCGTATTAAAATAATGTTGTTTTTTTTTGTTCGCACGGGAGAAACTGCTTGATTTCTGCGAATACACATGAATTTTGAAGAAACTTAATTCGCCCTTTTTTACGGTCTCGTTAACTTGCATTTTTTTAACTAGATTTGAAAATTTTCATACGCCTTTCAATATGAGGCAGAGACGTTTCAGCCCAATATGGATAAATCGTCGATGGATTTTCGAAAAAAAAAAAAATTTTCTCACGTTTCCTTGGGTAATTGTTTTTTCTCGTAAGTTTATGAATAATTTTAGGACATTATTGCCGTTATTTGGAATCTCAAGTGCAATATGCCCGCCATAATAATAATAATGCTGCAAAATGATTAGTCATCATAACAATTTTATTGTTTAAATAATTGCTTTAAATGATTAACCTGTTTAAATAATATGTTCAACCTGTAATAACTTTTGATTCATATATAATTATTATCGCTATAATAATATGTTGAGGTATATTTGTCCAACGGTTCGGCAGTGTAATTTATTTACCCCTTATTTTTGGAACTCGTGGTTTTCATGATTTTTCTTTCTTTAAATTAAATAAAACCCGCTAATTTCAACAACGATCGCTACTTAACTTTCACCGTCACGAATTAAGATTGCAATTGCGAAACGAAGCTTAATTGCAAAATTTCATTTGCGCACGTGCGTCAGAAAATGCAACACTGAAGCGATCACACGCGATTTAACATAGCATAGCATAGTCGAAACAACTTATGTTACGTTATGCTATGCTATGCAAGAGCCTGTGTAATCGGCTTTAATTTGTCGAGATGTCGAGCACAGCACGATATTGCTATTACAGCCGACGAACATGGAGTTCTCGAGAAGTGTACGCGTACAGGTAGTTTGAAGCAAACCTTTTCACGGCGCTTATAACCGTCGGATGGCGTTACCGTCGAACTCTGTCGTAGACAGGAGTCGTGCTGTTTTCAACCTTCCCCTATTTCTCAGCCTCTCCTCTTCTTTCCCTTCGCGTATAAACCAAGTAAAAATTCAAGCAATACGAGTCGTGAATATAAATATTTATTAGATTGTTGAATGTATTCATTTGGTCACTACAATGACTATTCAAAATTAAAAGACAAAAACATAGAACAATTTGCGTGACGAAAACCCCCCGACATCATAAACTCCTATCGCAGGGCCAAGCTTAAAAGTATGCAGCCCCTGCGTCAACAAAGTGGAATACTTCTTATTATTTTTCAAACAAGATGAAATCTTTATTTTCAAGTGCTTAAATACAGTTTTGTTTTTTCATTTTTTTTCATGTATTTCAAGTATTTAAAAAAAAAACAGCTTAGCCAATTAGATTGGCCAGATGTAATAAACAGCTGGCCAATGGAAGCGTATAACGCTAAGTCTAAAACTTTTATTGTCGTCGTTTAGCATTTGTCAAAAACAATGTGAGTAAACAAATATTTCCTTATTCAAGATCCATCGTCAAATTTTTCAGAAACGAATGGATTACTCAATCCCCATGATATTTCGACAATTATAATCCGTGGAATATATTACTTTATAAAGAATTCATCGTGTTTGTTGTTGTTTGTTACTTTTTACAGAAATTCGCTTTGAAATATTATTTATAAAAAGTGCTTCATGAAAGTGCAACAACTTTTTTTTTTTCCAATCAAATCTCTGGACTGATTTTCTTGAATTGTGAAGGTCACTCTTGTGGACGACCTGGTCCTTTAGCACTGTTGGATCCGCCCTCCCCTATCCCAATCCAGCCTTGCCCTATTGCACGTTCTCTGTCGAGCAGGCGCGAGAATAAATATACTATTATTTTATTTGAGTGCACCAGGGATACGATGTGTAGTCCGAAGTATCAGGCGAAAAGTTGGGGTATTTGACGCATTGATATTCTCCCATTACTCATGTGGGTGGGGGTAAAAATGTCGAATGACCAAATATAGAACGACAAAGATTTCGATACGGCCGAATTATGAACTCTCAAAATAACGAAGGTTAATTTATTCGAAATTTTATCTTTCGACTGATAAAAAAATCGAATGACTATAAATCGAACCATTATTTATTGGAGAGCTAATTTATTCGAAAACGAATATTCAGATTGTCTGCAATTCGGAACATAAAAATACAGAATCGAAAAATGTAGAACAGCCATATCTCCGAAACACAAAATAGCGAGTGCCTAATATGCGTAATACCGTCTATGGGGAAAAGCAATATATCGAAACGCAAAATGTCGAACGGCCAAAACGGCGAACGTGGTGGGGCCCGTCACGTGGGATGACTGCCTTACGATACTTTTTTTTTTATTAAAAATAAAATTTGTTAGGCTATAGGTCAGACCTACTTAGCCGAGTACATAGTCAAAACGGGCCTTACGATACTTTAGCCAACTGACCGACAGCGCGATCTCGCAGCTTCACTCTGAGGCGCAAGTAACGTATTGCTCGATTCGCCATCCGGGCCGTTCTACATTTTGACCCTCCGCGATTTAAACCACTCGACTTTTTGGCCGTTCGCTTTAATGATTTTCTGCATTGTCAACCATCGCCATTTTTTTAATTCGGAGAATTGTCGTCTCGAATTATTTGGTGTTATGCATACAGGCACATCGATATTATGTTTTTCGATGTTTTATTAAATCTGATTTTTGTTTTTCGCTATATATCAACTTCCGAGATGTTCATATTCGGAATTGTTATTTTCGACTTCACAGGCTCTAGTAAGATTGATCTATCTATATTCGAACATTCGTAATTTTCGAATTCGACATTTCGGTCCATCTGCATATCAATCGTTCGACATTTTTCCCCCACTCACTCATGTAACTCAACTTTTCTGGCTTCACATAACCTACATGTCGTACCCACTTCTATAGGACTCTATTTTCGTTGTTTCGACGAACCACGGTAAAGCGAATTATAGATGGTGGCGGTGTGATATCAGTATTCGAGCTTTGAATGGGTACTGCCCGACGGTCACACGTACAGGTGTCAAGGCGAAGTCAATTATCAACAGCGCAGGAGGCGGGGGGAGGCGGTATTTGTACTGGTGCAGTAGTTTATGAATCGTCGCAATCGGGAGCAATATTCACCGTACAAAACCTGAAAAGTTAAGATTCGTACGTAATATTATTCAAGAGAAAGGAAAAAAGTATAATTAAACCTGAATAATGTGTTATACGATACGCAAGCTTAGAATATAAAAATGATTGGTCCAAAAGGATGTCTGTAATAGTTACTTAACGTCATGAATGAATATCATCGGCGATACTAATGACATTTGATGAAACAGGATAATTGGACTGGAAGAACGTGTTACAATGTAAACTTAAAAAATCACTTACTCCACTTATCTTGATAATTATCTGCAATTGATACTTCGATTGAATGAAAATCGCGAATGTTCTCGATGTTTAAGGCTATGTATCACATGCTCTGACCGCTTCGAAATTTCAAACTGCAATTTCGATCCAACGATGCAATCAATTGTGATGAGATTTATTATGTCTATGCGATATAATTGTAGAAATAGCCGGACGGTCGACATTTTGCTTAATGTTGAAACCGAACTCGAAGATTTTCGCTACTATTGGATGAATTGTGAATTACTAACTGCGCACCGAATTCGTGCACGTTTTGAGACCGTTAGGCTCTCGCCAGTGAAAAAAAAAACACATTTTGTGCGTTAATTCAACTAATTCCTTGATAAAATCAGGGAAAAGTAAAATTTAGCGTTTTGTTGAAACATAAAACTAGCAAAATTTTACCAACCAAGCTCTAAATATTATCGACAATCCTGAAAACATAGTGCCGTAGTTTTCCACTGGCGTCGATCCTGCAAGGTGAAAGTGCATCTGCGCACATACACCCACGGACTTGCAGCAACCGTTGCTTATTGGGTCTCGACTCTTTGTCACAGTGTGAGTAGCTGTGGGGATTTGCACCACATATAATGAACTTTGGGACGTATAGTTTTAAACGTGATACTTTATTACTTCTCATTCGTAGATTGTTTTTTCTTATACAAAATTTAACTAGAGGATTAACCGCCAACACGCGTTCTCTAACCAAAACGTAAAGACCATGGAATCAGACCCATGGAAGCATGGGAGCAGCATGTCTACCAGACAAAGATGCGGAAGTTATTCCTTTCTTAATCCGGCCGACCTATAAGTATCGAGAGCGCTTGGTAGCAGTGTCGAAGTGTGACCCCCACAACACTCCTCCGTAAACGAAGTGATAATTTGATTTTGCATCCAACTTTCAATGCTATCACAGTAGGAGCCACCAAGAATGGGGATTTGCACTGCATAAATTAAACTTTAAGAACGCGTGTTGGCGGTGGAATACTCGAGTTTAGTTCTGTGGAAGAAAAAATAATCTACGAATGAGAAGTCATAAAGTATCACGTTTAAGGGCCTCTGCACACGGCGTATTTTCTACGCGCAGACGACGCGGTACAAACGCGATATACACTTGATCCACTTGCGTTTTTCTGTCGCCCTTATAGCGCGTCGTCTGCGCATAGAAAATACGCCGTGTGCAGAGGCCCCAAAAACCAGATCTCAAAGTTAATTTCCCCAAATATCAGCCGTCTCGGAGAACACTTGGAATTTGAAAATCAGCTATCTCTCTCGCACTCGTGGCCGCTCGGTCGGCATGCCACATGGCTTTAAGGACAAAAACGAAATGATTATTCGATTCTTATGCATAACCTTTGTGATGGTTAGTTCGGTTGTTTGTTTAACGCAGAATCGACACAGTCTTATTTGCTGTTGTCGTCGTGTGCTCGTAATTTGTTGCTATAACAATATAGATATAGATATGAGATTTGTACATTTTTGTCACACCAGCCGAGTCACCCCGCACTCCCGCCGTTTCACGTCTTGTATGAAGGACCGTGCGCATATACGGCCGGGAATCTAACCGGCCGCCATGGGTCACATCCATAATTCGTTTTTCCCAATCACGAAGTGGTGGATTCGAATGTACGTTGCGATTGAGTTTTTTTGTTGTTTAATTCTGGGAAGCTGTAGACCGTGCGTTTTTTGTGCCTAATCTTTCAGTTGAAACCAGTTCGCAGTTTAGACAGCTTGAGACCTGCATGGAATGGGCGCTTGCGGCACGGCCCCCCGCCTTGTACCGTTACTACAATCGATTGTCCAGTTTTCCAAAGCCCTGCATTGTTATCCCGTTCGTCAAAGACCAATCATGATCGTGCGCAACCGATTCCCGAAATACAAATCTCCAAGCCCTCTAGCGGTGATATTCTGACCGAAATAAACACGGCGGAGTCATCTTTCGCTATTCCGTCATATTTATCGACAGTTGGTAACTCGTTGGCGACGGTTGGTAACTCATTGCCGACGGCCGGCAACTCGTCATCTACCGATAATAAACGGGAGCAGAAATTCTACGCGATTACCGGGTTCATGCACCCAACCAATCCTTTTATCAACAATATGCTCGATTCGATGCAAGCCCAAGAGACCGCGGAAAGAGAAAATAATAGCCTTGAGTATAAATCAATCTTGTCCGATAGCCCTTCCGTGATGAATAATCCATTTGGGCGTTGTAACATCCTCATGGATCTTACGAATTCGAGCAATACGAAGAACAGTACAAGTGCAAGGAATTTGATTGGTCAATCGGACGATCCTTTCGACACGAGTAGAATTCGCATTTCACCAAATCCAATCGAATCGCGCCTCGTTCCCGATCATCCAATGCACCCTGGTGATATTTTTCCCTTTGCACAATTAAATACTGACTTTCGATCTACGCAAGATAAGGTAAACCCATATGATTCTTCATTTACTTTATTTCTATTTTTTTTACCATGAACGTTATGTGTTGGCGGTATGAGAAACCGGTTTGTTTCTTTTTGAAGCATGATTCGAAATTTCTGTGACCAAAGTGGGTAAATTGCGAAATTCAAAAGAGAAGAGTCGTTTTCCTTATTTATTTTGTTACGACGCACAGTTGCGTGGATATTAATTTATCAGTGGTGGCCAATCCGGAACGCTGATGGGACGAAGCGTACCACGTGACTTGTAGCGAGCGACCAGTAACAGAGCATATTTCGCCTTTTCTCATTATCTCGGTCAGTGTCGGGTGCAGCGGGGAGTTTATCAGCGTACTTGGCTGGATGTCACTGATTTTTTAATGTGATATAACGCCGTATACGATAGTATTACGAATAAGGATTTTTTCTCCCAGAATTTTGCGATCTATCGGAATCGCGGATGTCTGTTGTTATTTCCAGTCACCTTGTCTATATGGCCGATTCGATACGGAATCGACGTTTTGCAACGTATTTGACTCCGCATAGTTATTTATATAGGTACATTGAAAGGTCGTATACCCGAAGTCGACCCAAAAAGTGAAGCTATTTTATATTCGATTTTAATAGTTTCCATTTGTCAAACAGTTATCGGAAATTGCACTTTATTCATAAAGGTTAGTGCTGT
Organism: Ophion costatus; assembly: GCA_951751655.1. Lineage (NCBI taxonomy): Eukaryota > Metazoa > Arthropoda > Insecta > Hymenoptera > Ichneumonidae > Ophion > Ophion costatus. The sequence continues at coordinate 22,352,173 of OX632360.1, forward strand.
AATGTCGAGAGTTATTTGGCAGTTAGCCCGTAACCTTATCACACATAATGGTCATAACGTTATGGATAATGGTAATGATCCGTCGGAAGCACGAACGGCAATCAATTGTTCTTAAAAGCACCCGATTTGGGATTTTATTTTTGGTACATCATTAGTTTATACAGTGACAAATAAATATTTGTGAAATTATAAGAAAAAAATATTGATATACATTTTCAGCTTTTCGTCTCCGGCCAATTAGGTGGGAATTTTACACATATTTCTCTTAACTTTGCCGTTTGCTTACCAAAAATAAATATAATCGGGGAGATAGTGTTCGTAAATTGAATTCCTCAAGCTGTCACGAATTTTCGGAACGTCCACTGAAAGGTAGTAAGACTGGAAAGTATATGCTATGTACTCGAATGCCTGACAGGAGACTTTTTCTCTGCAGGAGTTTCTGACCACTTCTGAGCCTACAGCGGTTCGCAAAAATTATTCTCTTCCGTAAAGAATGTCCTATGACGAGCGCTCTTGTTTAGAACCTGACACGGGGGTGTTGGAGGTCGATCGAACAACTTATATATGCAATCAGGTCGGAAGAAGGAAACAATCGTTTACTTTTTCTAAGCATCGAATGATTTGGTAATACAGCCTGTATTTTTTCCTTGAGAAATGAGAAATATAAAGACATTTATAAATGAGTAAAAGTATCTTATTACACACGAAGGAAAAAAAGTGACGTATTAAAAAAGAAAACAATTTTCGCCAGAAACAAATCAATTTTCGGTACAAATTCTCAATTTCTGCAATGGAATTAATGAGCACAATCATAGATAAAAAAGAATAGACTGCCCGTTGTCTGGTGCTATTATATTCGTAATTTGATGACTGCGGTCTACCGGCTCTGGAAACTGGATCTTTTTGGTGGTCGGTGTGGAGCACATGTTCAAAATAATTTTTATAGTGTTTCCGCTGACCGCATAGATTGCTATAATCACAAAATGTTTTATACGCGCCATGCGTACCTCAATGTCGCGAACACAAGAAAATGTCGTCAAATTTTCACGACTCCTTTTTACGTCCATACAATCTATTTTCTACTATTTACATTTGACCATGAAAAGATTCATAAGAAGTTTAAAAAAATTATTTCGCACGTCCATTGGCGTTTCTTCTCAAGGACCCCCATTCGTGTTGCGACCGTGCGACGATACGTCGTGTGACTGTAGTCAAATCAAAATATCTTGCTTTGAAATAAAACTTAATCACAATCAAGAGCACAAGGCCAAACTGTTACACCGCGTATAAAGTAGGTTATGTTACGCGCACTGGCCATTATAAAGGTCAGATTACAGGAGTCCAGCTCTGTACCTTGGAGACTAGATCCTGGAGTCCAAACTCCTATGCGAAGACACTGAAAAAAGTGTGCCTGAAAATGCGAATAATATGGGTAGTGCCTTGATCGAAAGAATCTGTTTTCATAGTAATATATCGGTCGACGAAGTGAGAGAGAGAGAGAGAGAGAGAAGAGAGAGAGAGAGAGAGAGAGAGAGAGAGAGAGAGAGAGAGAGAGAGAGAGACCAGACGAGGTTCCGACACATAAAAAAGTCAGCGTGTGACTCAGTAGTCATCCATCCAAATAGCCATCCAATATTGCCATTCATAAGTATAGTATTTAATAGACAATATTTAAGACATATATTAATGATTTCTAACTTTGTATAGTTAATGATTCTCACATGTTCAACGTTGCATTCTACTATTTTTGATATAAATATAAAACGGTTTGACCATAGCAACGTCAACCAAATGAATCTTGCCATCTTATTCATTATTTGAATCTACTCGATACGTATCTCACAATTTCACTATTACTTCGCTGTTCTTGAATTGTTTCAATGTCTCAAGATAAATGGAACTCCCTGTCTGAAAGTAAATATTTATGGCATAAAACGAATTGTATAACGGTTTGAAGATGAAATGGAATGTTACACATTGAAAAAAATTGTCGGATCATCTTTTTGATACAATAGTTTGCATCCTATGTGCAAATTATTGTATAAAAATAATGGAGAAAACATTATATTCTTTAAAATGTATAATAATTTATAAAATTGACTATTCAGAAATTCAATTACACTTGCAGTTCTAAATCTTGTAATGCATATTCATTTTTGTACTCCAATGAAGTACGTGCAAGAGAAAAAAATCAACCAAGGACGATGCATCTACGTGCAGTCCCTGCAAATAATTATATTGCTTAATCAGTGCTGTATTCGTACCAATAATCGTATCGATTCTTCTTGAATTTATAACACTGTCACTTAAACATGAATCAGAGTTAGATAGAATAGCTGACACTCAAACACGAATTGACGTTAAATAGATTAGCGGCCATCTGTTCCGCAATCAGATCCGATGTGTTATACATATACGTAATATATATAACATATTGGCTTTGAACGATGGCAGGGCCGCCCTTAGTTTCCGCAAATTCGGGAACAATTAAAAATGCCAAGTTTGTTTGGGTTTGGGTCTGTTGTTGTAAGAGTACGCGTAATTGGCAATATGCAATATAAATGCGGATATAATGTCAAATGTAAAAACTAAACGCAAGTCAAAAGTTATTAGCATATGTTTTTAACGAAGCCCCAAACCATGTATATGTACAGTGGCGGCCAACTACTTAAGACCGCTCATTGCATATACGAATAAAGGTTTGCTCCATTTCACACGATTGAATTTTAGCAAGATCGATAAGTTCGCTTAAACGTTTCGGTTTTCTGCATTTTGTGTGCGTATCGACTCACTCCATTACTCCACATCATTTCAATTGGAGTGAAATTCGGAAATTGAGATGGCCACGATAAAAATGATACATTTTTTTCAGTTAAAATTTTTTTGAACTCTTCGAGCAGTTCGCTTTGGATCATTGTCGGCTTGGAGAATCTAATCTTCCAGGAGTTGATCATTCGTAAATGTAGTAGTAAGGTAGTAAGACTTCATTTAGAATGTCCATATAAACATAGTAGTCCGTGGTACCGTTGATCCTATGAATAGGACCAACACCTTGAAGCGTCATGGTTCCCCAAACCATTACAGATCCTCCTCCGCCTTGCACGGTATTTTTCACACATTTTGAAGAAAATTCTTCATTAACTCGGTGCCGAACGTGTGTTTTACCATCAGAGCCCATTCGGTTGAACTTTGATTCGTCGGTAAACACGACTTTTGACCAGTCAGCTATTTGCCCAATACCAATGGTCTCTAGCGAATTTCAATCGCAGTTTTCTGTTCCGTTCAGAAATGAGATGCCTCTTGCGCGCGTCTCGACCCATTAATCCAAACTCATTCAATCTTCTCCTGACTGTTGGAATACTGAACTTTCGTGCAATCGCACCACCAGCTTCTTCGCGAGCTTGTCCAGCCGTTTTATGACGATTGGCTTCACACACTCGGCGAAGTATTCGATCATCTCGTCTTGACGTTTTTCGCGATCTTTTTTTTTCTCGGGACGTTTCTCGCGGAGTCCGGTTTATCAATAAACTGTATCGCTTGTACGCAAGCGGTTTTAGAAATGTTTAATTTTTTCGCCATCGCGGCAAATGAATATCCCTCAGCTTTTAATAATTTTATCTTAATTCTCTGGTCTGATGTGATGTTTGTTTCACGACTCATTTTTGTGTACTAACAGGCGTTGTTTTGAAGTAAATGCGGTATACTATTTCAACGACAGTCATATCAACAAAGGTCTCTAAGAATTTCCACTGAAACTGATCGGTTTTAAGTATATGACCGCGTCTATAACAACATATTTTGAAAAAGTGTCTCAAATAATTTTAAACTTTTTGTCGGCAGGAAAGTTTCGCAGTCTTATCGTAAACGAATAGTCAACACTGCGCAAATAATATATTACAGACGCGTAATCAAATAGCGTGACATAAAGCTAACCTTTATTCGTACCTGCAATGAGCGGTCTTAAGTAACTGGCCGCCACTGTATAACGTATATGTGTCATACTTTTCTAATCCCTTTCATTATGCTAAATGATTCACAATCATAAAAAAGTGCCAATGACAACGGCTATTGCTTATAGCCGAGAATTGTTTCTTTCATTTTTGAAATACTTACGACTCTTTTGCTCCTGTTTCCAGCATTATAGCAAACAATCTATGAAAAACGTTTTCAGGATTATTTTTATGGCTGAAGCACTCCTTTTATTGCTGCTGTTCAATATTTACTTTTTTTTACGGTCAATCGGAGTGTCGTGGTCACTTTCAGGTTGTGGTCTGCATGTCGCTGTCGGACACTTGTTATTGGACCAACTCTACGGGTCAAATTTCGTAGTTGAACTTTTTACATTTTCGGGAACGCTTTTTCTACAGTCCCCTACGAAATTTGGACTCCTGTACCCTAACTTCCATACTAGACAGGCTGCATTTTTTTTTGCATTCTCAATACCAAAAGACAAGGGTAAAGATTCTAAATCGAGCATGTCGTCTTTTTATAATATACCGACAAAAGTGCATCGTCATACGCAGTCAATTCTTTATACATATATCTATGGATACGCAAATCTCGGCCTCTTCTGTAGTTGGTGCCACATCGAGGGTCAGAAAAAAAACGAAAATTCCTTCTACCTCTATATTATTGTCCATGGCACAACTTTTTCATCGTAACGGAGAGCTTTCCGGTCTTATTACATTTTAGTGTGAGCACGTCAGTGTGCCGCGCCCATCAGGGATATGAGTCAACGCACATTCTCAGACAAAAGTTCGATTCGATAGAAATTCCAATGTCCCGCGATGCGATCAAAATAAGAAAAAAGTCCAGTTATATTGTAGTTTCTGTAAGTATCGATTCTAAATTTCCGACGGTTTTGTATGATTTAACTCCTTTTGTCTAGTCGATGCTGTTCATTCTCTAATGGTCCAGAAGTTCCGGTCACCAGACACGACCAAGCGCCCAAATAAATCTGTATACCAGATATTTAATATACTATTTTTTTTAGCGCCAAATCCTACAGTTTAAACTTGGGTGACTAAATATCTCGCGTGGCTGTACAATGCAATTCCTGAAAACTAGCCGTCGACGCTGCTACCTAATGTTGTATCCACTACGCCCAGCCGCATGGCTGTCGACTATCCTCACGCTCGCTTCTCGTTTTGCCACGCAGCCCCGACCCCCGGGCTTATTCATAAGAAGGCCGTTGGGAAAGGAATATCTCGTCACGTATTTCTCCGAATCATACCGGCTTCGACTATCGAGCTAGGCTTGGACAGTTTAAGGATGAGGGTCCGCCACGTCTTTCTCTACGTTCTCTGCTTCTACCACCTTTCTAGGGGAGGTAGAGTTGTTCTCGAGAAAAGAGTGATCGAGGTCTTTTTGCTCGCTCTTATTGTTAGCGACCGTATTATTATTGACCGACGCCCATTTCTGGGCGACGATTTGTTCGGCACAGCCAATCGGTGTCTTCCTGAATCTCTGGCCCAATCTGAAGGTCTTTTTGCCGCGGCTGTGTGCATTTTTTTTTCATCTCACGTCATTTATATCCAATTCTATTCCTTTTGGCTTTTTTTCCCCACGAATATCTTCTCCCGGCCTGCAGAAAGTCCAGTTGTCATTCGTTGCCGCGGCCCGAGCTTTCCATTCGTGCTTCCAATTATATCCTACAAGGGAAGCGTCAGACGTTGGGGGCACCGATTTTCTTTCAACCCTCACACAATTGTTCGAGTCCATCGGGACCATAGACTGTGCAAGCCCTAAGTTGAGATACTCAACCGTTTCCGCGAAAAAAGGCCAAGTTTGCGTAAACTGATTTTACATCGGTTCGTTTTAACTGTTAGCACGAGTTCGTCGGAAGCGTCGCGGACTGCCAACCGGACTCATGGCCGTGAGAACGCTGATTCGAGTCTCGTTTGGATTTTTGCCGTTGCTTTTTTCAAAATCATTCTGAAGCATTACACGTCATATTAATGTAACTCTTTTTTACAACTTTTTATCTTGAAACACGTCAAAATAAATTTTCATGAAATAAACTTAGAAAAAATTCTTCAAGTAAACTTATTTTCCACTATTCAAGAGAACATAATATTAGTTCTATGAGGAATATAATGGAAAATAAGATAAATTTGTATTATTATACGTGACAAGTTTTATCAATTTGCAAACATTGAAGTTAATTACTTATTATTAAAAAAAAATCGTTGTATTCTACTCTTAAAATGTATATAGGCAAAATATTAAGAATTCAAAATAACTACAATGAAAATGATCAAATCTCTTCCAAATGCCGTTTGGGGACTTTCCGTTATAAATATTTCACCAATAAATTGTTAAAACGAAGAATACAACGATTTTTGGTAGTATAACGACTATAACTGACGTGAACGTTTGCAAATAGAAAAAACTTGCGACTCGTTATAATACAGACTCACCTCATTTCCCGTTATATCTACACTATCTACACTTCTAAAGTAATATAATGTAGAGGTACCGACAGTGATGGATAGACGGTCGGGATTCGGCTCTGGTGGTACTTCGAGTCAGGCAGCATTGTGTATGGCGGTGACTACTTAGTCGTACACCGGTTTGGCGCATCAACCAGCGAACCGGAGGCTTCTGATACCTTGGTGTACATACTTGAGTTAAAGTCTGTACACCAGGGGCTCGAAAGAAGATATGGCCCCGTCCATGCCGGTATGGGTTTTCTGCAGTTTCCGCGTACCCTCGGAAAATGCGGTATAGGGTAGCTTAAGGGGTAAGGCCACTGTAAATTTTTTGAAAAATCGATTTTTTTTTATTGGCTTAAAAAATAGTTTAAACCCTCTAGAATAAGAAAAAAAAGGTCCTGTGCGAAAAAAAATTTGTTGTCCTTAGGAAATGAAGGTCGCCGCCAAGCGTGTCAAAACTTGCTCCGAAACGACTGCAATTATATCGGAGATGGCGATTCCAAAACTTTCAAAGGCATCGTGGATTCGAAGCCTTATGAAAATGTTGATGTTAAAAAAAAAGAGTGCATAGATCACGTGCAAAAAAGAATGGGCACTCGATTGAGAAACTTAAAAAAAGGAACAAAAGGTCTCGGGGGAAGAGGAAAACTCACTGCCAAATTGATTGACGAACTAAGCATTTATTACGGCTTAGCAATCCGTCGAAATTCCGATTCCATAAAAAATATGAAAAATGAGATCTGGGCAACCCTTTTTCACAAAATGTCAACCGATGAAAAGCCTCAGCACGAAAAATGTTCGGAGAATTGGTGCAGTTGGAAGAAAGCGAAAGCAGAAAATGCCTTGGATGCGTATCATCACAATCAGCCAATGAGTGAGGAGGTTTATCAAGCCATCAAACCCATCTACATGGAATTGAGCCGGGACGAGTTGCTGGAGCGTTGCTTGGGGGCCTATACTCAAAACAATAACGAAAGTTTCAACGCTACCGTTTGGAGTTTGGCCCCCAAATCATCCTCAAGCGGAAAAACTGTACTAGATATTGCGACGGATATCGCTGTTTGCATATTCAATGGCGGCCTTACCAACGTCTTGCAAATATTCAAGATGTTGGAGGTGGAAATTGGTGTACAGTTATATAATTTCTGCATCGAAGCCGACGCCAAACGCATCACGCACGCGGAGACATCTCTGAGCGACGCGGCCAAAAGTGCGCGCGCGCTCCAAAAATCAACCAGGAAAGACGAAGAAGACGAAAATTTGGCTATCGAAGGACAAATGTATGGTGCTGGGATTGCAGACTAACGGTAAACATTTTTTTTAACTTCTTTTTTTAATTTTTTCCAATAAAAAACTATTCGCAAAACTTTCAACGCGTTTTTCTCGAAACATGGTTTTTCAAAATGGCACGCAGCATAACTCGAACAATTTTCATTTTTTTTACTTGAAATTTTAACCAGATGTGAACATTTACATTATCTTGAGAATGTCGATTGGAATTTTCAAGAACTTTATTTATTGATTTTTTATTAACAAAAAACTTGCCGTTTTTTTCGTCAAAAATCAATTTTTTTTTCAAACGCACGCCAAATCCACAAAAATTGATACTTTTTAAAATCCGATCGACATTCTCTAGCTATAGCCCTCTAGATTAATGGTTTTTTTTTTTTTTTGTTCTAGATTCAAAAGTGCACCAGTGGTGCTGCGTGCCGCGGAGCCCTGGAAGCAAAACATGTCCCGTGAAGATAGCTGTGGAACCGCCATTTTGTTTTTTTTTTACTGTAATAAAATTTTATAATAAAGTTTAATGTATGCCCGATAACACCATTAAAAGTTTTTTTTTCAAATACCTTCAATTTCGGGAGCAAAAAATTAGTGAAAAAACCTTTTTCTTTGGGCCGTTACAGTGGCCTTACTCGTTAACCCTTCGAAGCACAGTGACATACTGGTATGTCACCTACTTCCATTCTATTTTTCTTGAATAAAAAACATTTTTAGCGCATAACGACGAATGTAAATGTATATTTAGGATGTTAGGAGATCAATTGCCACTACAATAACACTATTGAGAGCTTATGTTGCACTTAGTGGATGTTGATCATCACTGCGGTACGAAAAAACACGTTTTTTAGACAATATATGTAATTGTGCCTAATCTAGCAGGTAAACCGTACACAAAATATGAATTCAGAGACGTTTTTTGGGTTGCTGATTACGAATTCGAGCTCAAAATCCAGAAATTCAAAAATGGTGAATCCAATATAGCGGACCAAAACCGGAGATTTTACTGGATTTACTAAAATATCGGAGTTGCTCAATATGTTGATTCGGTTATACTGAATTTCCAATAGAATTACGCTTTTAGCATTACCCGGAGCTAACGGCGAGGACGTAGCGAGTTTCTAGCTGCACATTTTTTTTATTTTTTTCTACTTCAAACATTTTTTTTTGGCTTTTTTATTTTAGGACTTTTGAAATTTATATATTTTGACTGGTTTCAAAATTAGCGACTTCAATAACCCTAAAGCACCGAGTTTCCTCTCCATCAAGAGAATTTTATGTTTCAGTTCACCAGTTATTTTTAAATTATAAGCTCAGATTAGTATCAGTGACCAAGCCAGATTTGTGTTCCATTATCCTATATTGGAACTGCCATTTTTGAGACGTTGAGGTTGAAACGTTCAAACAGGCTATTTTCCGGCAAACGCTGAAAAAACATAATAGCGTATGCACGCGCACGAAGTCGCGGGTGGTAGCAAGTTCCTTATCAAAGTAATACTACATTCTCTAGAATAATAAAAAATAAGTTGATTTAAAACACTATTTTCTTCTAGTTTTGTTTCAAGAAAAAAATATGAAAGAAAAGAATAAAATTAGTTACATGCTTTAGAATTTTCAAAGATAAGAAAAGTAAACAACGTCGTCTAAACGAGACTCGGATCAGCGATCCTGTGGGTATAAGTCTGGGCCGCTGCCCGCTATGCTACTGGCGGACTCGTGTTAGCAGATGAAAGAAACCGGTATAAAAGCTATTAACGCAAACTGCTCTCTTCGTTTTCTCGGAAACGATTGAGTATCGCAGCGTACTGCTTGCCTAGTTCTAGCTCACGTCAGGCTCGTGATGTTCGATGCAACACGTTCGGGTTGCGGCCTGCCCGCCCGCGCGTAAGGTCGCAGATTATGATAATGCCCAAAAGTTATTACCACATTACTCAAGCGGATAATTGTGTAATAAATAATCCGTAAAAAAGTGTTTTGCGTGAAACGACTGGATTTTTATGAATACTTATAAAAATGTTCAGACTTATCTTGCTCGATTTTCTTTTTCATTTTTAATTAATGGATACAAGTGTTATGTTGCCTTTACCGTCATAGAACCTTTAAAAAAATCCAAAAACAGTTTTTAAAAAAGAAGAATTTTTACAAATCATCAGAAAAATCAACGGTCGCATTAATATAAAGGATTTTTTTATCTGTATATTTTTCGTGCCATGGTTCGAAAAAAAAGAAACTAATCGGTCGAAATTTAGTGTACTATTCCGAATCAAAGGTTGTCACATCTTGAATATGTGCGAATACATTGAGATTTACACCGAATCGCTAAGCACTGAAATTCCTATGAAATCAAACTTTTGGCTGCGAATGTACGCGCGATATATCCCAACTTTAACATCGCGGATATCGTGATCCTCTGCCCGACCAGAATTTTACTCAGGTTTATCACTGCGAATGAATATTTCAGAGCTCGGCGCCGATTGAGCATGACCTGATAAGGCTGGACTCGACGAACAGCGACGACGACGACGACGACGACGACTACGATCCCCTGCTGTGGTCGAGCTGCTCCTCAACGACCTACGGGGACACGAAGCAAATGACGCAGTCGCTTCACCTGCCGCAAATGAGCGAGGGCCTCAGCAATCCCTTGTACCCTTATTTTTTGCCCAATAAGCGTGAAAGCGGTGACGAATTCTTGTTTCCCCATCGAAGCAACGAGACGCTAAAGGACTTCGATTTGCTGCAGGAGTACGGTTTGGATTTCAACAAGTTCAGCCTTGCAAACGGAGCGGCCTCGTCCTCCAAGCAAGCCACTTCCTGTGATCAGAGCAACCAAAAAGTGTCCCCAACCATCAACGATCCGTTCGCCACTTCGTTTCCATCCGCTGCCATTAAGTCACAAAAGAATTGGACAAAATTCGAGTGAAACGGCAATCGATGAATGCAACTGCTCACATATCATTGTTCATTGTAGGCTCGCACAGCGCGACTCGTGGCAAAGAAAAGATTAACCCCATTTTTTGGTCTGGAAAACGGGATTCCATTTTTCATTTAATTTCCTTCAGAACAGTTGTCTCGCGCACAGGTCTGAAAACTCTAGTGGTCAACGAAGCTCTTTTCCGTAAGCCACACTTAAGAATAATTTAGGGCGAGTGCCCAACTAAAGGTCGCGGCTGGCGCCTTCGGCGGTTGATTTCGTCATAATTTATAACGCAGCTTTTGCTCCTTACTGCAGTTATCCAACCAGCAGACATTTATAGTTGTCAGTATGGGAGCATGGAACAGGCCGGTGACGCTGCTTCTTGTCGAGCTCCGGTAGTCTCAACGACAGGAGAGTCAAACCAGTAGGACGCCTACCGTCAGAAGCTGGAACCTTCAACTACGTAGTGTAAACTCCATTATGACCGCGGTCACACGTTTGAGATCGGCGATTTTTTTCTTTCACTTTGCAGGTTATTCTTGCAATGCAGACTGTGCGTCAATTTTGGAAAAACTGTTGTAAAGTATTCTACATGGTACTCTGTCCTAGCGAGCAGTGAAAGTTGTGCGCAAAATTTATAATCGAATGAATTTGACGGTCGACGAAAAAGTACGATGGCAACTGAAATCCACCTCGATTTTTGTATAATTTATTACAATTACAGGGAAAACAGTTACAGGAAGAAGTGGTACCGAATGAACAAGTGGACTTTGTTACTTTCGTATGCGCCATTTTGTGATACTGTCCTTTCTTTTTCCGTCAACGTCTTTACGATAAAATTCTTCATCCATATCATTGTAATTGTATTTTTTGAGGCAAGGATTAATATACGAAGGAGACAAATCATTTTTGTATGGACGCGGACGATAATATTATTAGAGAAGTTTAACAAAATTGTAAAACCGTGGCAAATATGTCGCCGTTAGAATCTCATTTAGCTCACTGTCCGTTAAGGAAGCTTTCCAGTGTGACAGCCCGAAAAATCGCTGTTTTTCGCGATTTTTTTTTTTAAAGAAAAAATAATCTAATCGGTCTGGTTTTTTTTTTGTATATTAATTGGGTATTGAAGAATACAAAACAATTTTTTAAAGATCGATTTATTTATTAATTAATATCTATAAAAATGATGAAACAATTGTTGCAGAAAATGCACTTGGATGTGGTGTCCACGTTGGGGGTCACAATTTTGATCTGAAACAAAAAACACAAAAAGATTATTGATCGGTATATAATTGGCTTTCGTGCTATGGAGGCTTTTTTTTTTTTTTTTTTTGCAAAAATGGCGCCGGTTTGAACAAAAAGTATCGATTTTAGCATTTTTTTTGGCAGTTTTTTTTACAAAAAAATAGGAAGATGTCAAAAAAAAAGCTTCCATAGCACGATAAACAATGACGTTAAGAATATTGTGTAAAAAATTCAACTCGATAGCTTTAAAACTCTGCCCTCCAAGTTGGACACCGTTTTGAAAAATGCTGTTTCGAGAAAAACGCGTTCAAAGTTACGCTGTAGCTGTAGCGCTCCGTTGCCTTCTTCCAAGAAATGCTGTACAGTAACCGAAATAATCTGAATTTCGGCATGAAAATTTCAGGGAATATTCGGAAGAGTGTATACTATTCGATAAAGCAAAAAAAAAAAAAAATCGATTTTTTGAAAATTTCACACTGGAAAGCTCCCTTAACGCATTTAAACTATATTTCACTAATAATATGAAACGCTTTCCAAAGTATATCGTCCGGAGGCGTTGTTTCCCACTTTGTAAATAAAACCGGATTTTTCGGGACTCTAACGTTCAGCTGCCGAACGTTAGAGTTTTTGTCCATATTTTACACGCGCGAGAATTAGGCATTTCATATTTATCCATTATGCCTTGATTAGCTTTTGATCCGCAGAATATGGAACTAATTATAAACAACATTGTGTCGTGACGATATCATGAATCGAAATTGCCACGCTTCCGAGAAGGTGACCATCGAAATTGGCTTGATTTTCCAGATCGATGCACAAGACCGTTTCCGGCGGAACGGCAGGAAAAACGTGTCGGGAGATTTTCGAACAATAAGTTATACATTTTTTTAACAAACTACCGGCTTTTTGAAGCGTTTGATCAATTAATTTGTTTGTAAGTTCTTTGGCTGCGTTTAGTGATTAAGCGTTCGTACCTTGTAACATGCAACGTCTTGTTTATTTATTCGGTATTTATGTTGCTCTCAATTGAATTTGCGGAAAATTTGTATTTCCTTACTTAAAAAAGAACTCAAAAAAGGGTTTTTTTTTAAATGGCTCTGAGCAAAATTTTGTTACTTCCGTTTGATGTTTTTTGGCCACTTTTCCAATTGGGTAGTTTTGAGTACTTTCTCTTGAGGTTTAAACGTTTTTCAGCGCGACAGTACGCGAGGCGACAAACGAAAGGTCTTTTTGTTATATTCGTTCTTTTGCCACAAGTCGCGTCTCACGCATTTAAATATGCATAACCGTTTTATTTATAAAATTGCGAGAAATGAAGAAAGAGGGACCGCATTAGACAATTTAGTTCAATTAAAAATTCATAAGATTCTTGTAAATATAGCTTAGAAAGAGGGAAGCGTGAGGGAGGTTCCTTGCTCGCTCCCGGGAGAAAGAGGAAGAACGACGGAGAGGGAGAGCAGCAGAGATAGAGGGAGCAAACCAATTATTTCTCATATTTAAGGGTGCTTTATGTATACAGACTCAGCCAATAATAAAGGTCGGTGAGAGGGTAAAAAAGTCACGATTACATTGTTAGACATTTCGTTAAAAAAATTTGTTTCCCAAAGGAAACGGAATCGAATGGTTCGTTTTCCACTCGCATTTGCAGTTTATTGCTAAACGTTTTCCAAGTGATTTGCTTATTGTTTTCACGAATATCGTGGATTCACTTACGCGGAAACTTCTCAAGTGTTATGCGAAACACTTTCACGTCGACGTATAAATAATCCGTTACTTTGTATGTATTTCTCGTAATTGGTAAATATTTTACACACTATTCAATTCGCTCAATGAGAAATACAGTTTTCCGTTGATTAGCTGTACTTTTTAGAAAAGTGTTCGCTTTTTAGAGAAGTGTTGACTTTTTAGAAAAGTTTTGACAATGATTTTTTAGCATGATTATTACCATTATCATTTTTGAAAATCATCGTTTCCGCGATCCTCGAGGATGTATCACATGTACATTTCCAGGGAGAACTTTAATTTGTTCAGATTTTTAGTGCTTCGCGATTTGACCAGTATGTGCTAAATTTAAAACATGTTGGAGTTGGTATGAATGATAATTTACTACAATTATGCTGAAACGCCCTTGGAAAATAATTCGAATAAATCATTATCCAACGGATGCTACTCTAAAAAGATGTCGTTCAACTCTTTCAGCTGTTTTTTTTTCTTAAATATATCTTTGACAATTCTGAAAATAGAGGGACAATGCCACTTTTCTTTTTACTCTGTTCAAAAAGTAGTACAGTCGGGCTGTATATCGTAATCGAAAAAAATTCGAAGAAGCCTAGTTTTTTGGGGTGTAGGGTTTTTTTAGGGGATGACCGGGGATAGGGGTGGATTGCTGCGAATCTAAAGCCCCTACGAGGTCGGCGCCATGAGACAAAATGTTCCGAAAAATCCGGACTTCATTTTTGTCCACAGCGCCGAAGTCGGGAAAGTTCATTTTGGGGATGAAAAATTGGGGTGAAATTTTGAAAAATCAGTTTTTAGTCAATGACTCATTAGGAAAAATTACTAAAATTTTTGTTCGAATAAGAACGTTGTGGCCCTTGAAAAGACGCGTCGATCGAGTATTTGATTATTCCTCTCCGATAATATCTTCACCCCCCAAAAATGATTGATATATAAAAAAAAAAAAAAAAAAAAAATTGTTCATTAAATAACTCAAAAACAATCGATTTTTCGGGTATGGTTTAAATGTACGAAATGCAGACTTTCTTTATATGTTCGTTTCTATGGACCACCCTTGAATTTCGCTTTTACCAACCCCACCCGGGGGTTAAAAATTCAAAATGAAATTCTGGGAAAACTATTGACCGTACGTATTCGCCAGCATGGAAAGATTTGTAGCTTGAACTCTCAACTTTATTCTTGGCACAGCGCTAAACTCGTATCTCTTCATTTTCTATTTTCGAAAGCGAGGGGAACGTACCGAAAATCAGTTTTTTGAGAATTACTCTTCGGGAATTTTTTTTCGAACTCTATTCAAATGAAAAAGATGTAGCTCTCAAAAATACGAGTCGACTGGCTATAAAGTCATCCCTCAACTACAAAAGTAAGCCCTCGCCCTCATATAAAATGACGAATAATCTGAAAATTTTGTTTTCGCAATTACTCAAAAACCGTTGACATTACGGGTGCAGTTTGAATCTACGAAATGTCGGGATTAATATTCTCTTTATTTTCGTTCATATAAACAACACGCGAATTTCCCCATGTTTTCATCCCTTAACGAAAAGGGGGTTGATATTGGGGATAAGGGATGATGTAATAGTCATTCTACGCGATTTTTGGGGGCATCAATTTTTACATTTAGACGGAATTCGTAAATTGACCTGGCAAAGAGAAATTTCGAAAAACTACAAAATATTGTTTACTCTGATTTTTCACCCTACGGGTAACCCTCACGGAGTTGAGTCCACGAATAAAATTAAAGCTGAATGCTCAAGGAACACATGATCCCCAATGAAAAATTTCGTAGAGGAATAGCTTTTCCGGCAAACAAAAATTATTTTCGTTAAGTGATGAAAACATGGGGAAATTCGCGTGTTGTTTATATGAACGAAAATGAAGAGAATATTGGTCCCTACATTTCGTAGATTCAAACTGCACCCGTAATGTCAACGGTTTTTGAGTAATTACGAAAACAAATTTTTCAGAGTATATCGTCATTTTATATGGGGGCGAGGGGCTTACTTTTGTAGTTGAGGGATGACTTTATACCTAATCGACGCGTATTTTTGAGAGCTACAACTTTTTTATTTGAATAGAGTTTGAAAAAAAAATTCCCGAAGAGTAATTCTCAAAAAACTGATTTTCGGTACGTTCCCCTCGCTTTCGAAAATAGAAAATGAAGAGATACGAGTTTAGCGCTGTGCCAAGAATAAAGTTGAGAGTTCAAGCTACGAATCTTTCCATGCTGGCGAATACGTACGGTCAATAGTTTTCCCAGAATTTCATTTTGAATTTTCAACCCCCGGGTGAGGTTGGTAAAAGCGAAATTCAAGGGTGGTCCATAGAAACGAACATAGAGAGAAAGTCTACATTTCGTACACTTAAACCATACCCGAAAAATCGATTGTTTTTGAGTTATTTAATGAACATTTTTTTTTTGATATATCAATCATTTTTGGGGGTTGAAGATATTATCGGAGAGGGATGATCAAATACTCTATCGACGCGTCTTTTCAAGGGCTACAACGTTCTCATTCGAAGAAAATTTTTATTTATTTTTCCTGTGAGTTATTGACTAAAAACTGATTTTTCAAAATTGAACCCCACTTTTTCACCCTCAAAAAGAACTTCCCCAAGTTCGGCGCTGTGGGCAAAAATGAGGCCGGATTTTTCTGAACATCTCGTCTCATGGCGCCGACCTCGTAGGGGTTTGAGATTCACAGCAATCCACTTCCATCCCCTAAAAAGACCCTAGACCCCGATTTTTAGGCAAACTTGGCTTTAGCATCCGCGGTACCTACAGAATCACCGGCCAAAAAAACTGGTCTTCTAATTTTTTTCGATTACGGGGTTTTTCGACGACAGCACGACTGTGCTAAAGGTTCTGCACTACTCTTAAGACCTTCGAAGTCATTGAACAAACTGTTTCATAAATAGAACTTTTTTTAACGGAAAGGATAGTATTTTGAAAAGAAGAAAAATCTCCGCGTAAAATCATAATTAGTTGGGAAAATGTATATATAAATATATCATTTACGTAGACATTTATTACCTACATTTATATATAAATATATATACAGGGTGGGCCATTTAACGTGACCACCCCAAATATCTCCGCTGCCTCTAGAGTGACGAAACATTGTCAGGAAGTAATTTTATTAATTTCGAAGGGCTGATACAGTGGCGAAAAATTCATTTTTGTCAAGGGCATAGTTTTTGCGTTCTCAAGGTCATCAATGGTTTTTCAAATGGGAACATGTTTTTTTTTTTATTACGATGTTGTAGTTTATATTCAGACGAATCCAACGACCCACGATATCATGACCTTGGAAGGATTTTTCATCAAAATACACCTGTAAAAACGAGAAAGCGTGATGGCATTGACAATAAGAATATCCGAATAATGTAATTGGATTTTTTTGTGCAGACCATTTATTGTAACAAATGTCCGTAGTAATGGACATTAACCTCGACACATTTTTGAAAACGTCGGATAAATGATTCTCTTAACCTTCGAATATTTTCTGGTGTGATAGCAGCGCGTCGGAACATCATGGTAAACACGACTATTGACATTATTGTATCCGTTGGATGACCTCCGCTGCTCTCACACCCGAAACTATTCGAAGGTCAAGAGAATCATTCATCCGACGTCTTCAAAAATGTGTCGTGGTTAATGGCCATCACTTAAGACATTTATTACAATCAATGGTCTGCACAAAAAATCCAATTACGTTATTCGGATATTCTTATTGTCAATGCCATCACGTTTTTACACGTGTATTTTGGTGAAAAATCATTTGAAGGTCATAATATCATAGGTCGTTGGATTCGTCTGAATATCAGCTACCACGTCTTAAGGCCTTAGGCCACAGTCACGGGTATAAAATCATGTGCGAATTTAACAATTTTTTTTCTTATTGAATATTGATTCACTCATAAAATTAATTACACATCTATTTAGTGTGAATTTCAAGCTGTTCGAAAATATATATATTTTTTTTCGATGTACAAAATGGCCGACTACTAATATTTTGTTTTGTTATCTTTTTTTAGACGCTCCGCGGCATGAGATTTTGCTTCCACAATTTTTTGCCTAGAACAAAAAACAAAAATTCTCGTTAATCTACTTTAAAATACCTAGAGAAGTACGTATGGAATTTAAAAAATTTTGTTTTATTTAGAAGTTGTAGGTATTTGAACTTAAGAAATGAATTTTCAGTGAAAAATTTCCTTATAACTGCTCATAAAATGAAAAGTTTTCGATTAATCAGAAATTCCGTACGTACTTTTCTGCGAAATGCAATTAGGAATATAACTTTTAAATTCGAAGTAAATCGAGTGAAAATTGTTGAAGTTATTTGTCACGCCAATTGCAAAAAAGCTGTTTCGAGAAGTTTCGAGTAGTCGGCCATTTTGTACATCGAAAAAAAAATCTAGCTGCTTGATATTTATACTAAATAGATGTGTGATTAATTTTATGAGTGAATCATTTTTTCATACGAAAAAAATTGGTAAATTCGCACATGATTTTATACTCGTTACTGTGGCCTATGGCCTTAATAAAAAAAAAAAACATGTCCCCATTTGAAAAACCATTGATGACCTTGATAACGCAAAAACTATGATCTTGACAAAAATTAAGTTTTCACCACCGTATCCGCCTGTCGAAATCAATCTAAATACCTGCTGACATTTTTTTCATCATTCTAAAGGCAACGAGATATTTGGGGTAGTCACGTTAAATGGTATACCCTGTATACATATATTACTGTATATAAAATATATAGGGTGTTTCGAAATGACCTGATATTTTTATTTGTTTTATTGGTTTGTTCCAGTTGTACAGTGTCTTCCCCTTTTTACGTGCCCCAATCCGCCTCAACTTCGTTATACCTCCCATTCGACCCCCTCTCTATCGTATTCACCATGTAACCATGTAAAATCCTATACCCGATACAGCCGGTCCCTAGTTTGCCTTCCAGTCACGGAACTAGTCTTTCACCAAGAAAAGTCGAAGAAAAACATTTCACGACGGAAGTGACGTGACTGGGATTTGAACCTGCGACCTCCCGATCCGCTGGCCAGCACGCTAAACACTAGACCAACGGGGTTACATTATAATTTAATAAAACATATTGATTATTTGAAAAGTACGTATATTTTTATTCTATTATAAGGCACAAACATGGAGGTTATGTGTGGAACACAATATACGATAAATGCCCGCCTCGTCCTTGTTTGCAAACGTTCACTCTTTTGACGACATTTTCAAGAACCTTTTGGCATATTTGCCAACTAATTTCATTAATGGTGTGTCCAGTTGCTTCCTTAAGCTCCGGAATGGTCTGTGGATCATTCACATACACTTTTCCTTTCAGAAAACCCCAAGGAACGAAATCCAATCGCGTCAAATCGCACGATCTTGGTGGCCAATTCACATCGCCGCGGCGCGAGATAACACGACCATGAAACTTTGTCTGCAATAGCTGCATTGTTTCGCCCGCAGGGTGGCAGGCTGTACCATCTTGTTGAAAGAATATGGCTTCCAAGTCCATGCCGTTTATTCCATTTATCAAATATTGCTGACATAACCTCCATATTTGTACCTTGAATCAAAATTAAAATTTCTACTTGTCAACAACGTACTTGTCAAATAAATAATATGTTTTATAAAAAAATAAAAACATCAGGTTATTTTGGGACACTCTATATCGCTTTGAGAATATAATTGATATAATTATATTAAGTTAAATGAAAATTAAATTTTTAAGAATATTTATATCGTAAAGCAATATTTTCATATTGATTATTCGTCGCACCATTATTATTTAAACAATATGTCAACAAGTTTCAGGCATTATTATTCAAGTTCCAATATCATAAAATTCCGACGATGTCTATATTTATCGGAGTTTTGTCATATCATGGACTACGGAAATACTGATAAAATCAAACTTTTGACTGGCAGTTTACACGTCGATGTTACTATTGCGTGGCTGTTACACATATGGAAAACGGGGAACACGGGGACAACCGGAAAAACTCAGTGAATTTCTTTACTCCCGGAACAATCTGGCAAAAATCGGGTAATTTTGTAAATTTTCTGCAATTTTTCCGGAATTTACTTTTTGCAAGAATTACAAAAAAATGAAACCAACTTGAGATAAAAAAAGCCGAAATGTATAGAAATAGATATTTTCATATATATATATATATTTTTTTTTTTCCTAACGTACATGCTGTTCGCGTTTGTTACCTATTTTTTCGCCACTGTAACTGTTTCATTCCTCCGCTGTTTTTTTCACATCTTTTTTCACTCTGCCCCCCCCCCCCTCCTTGCGGCCGCAGCTGACTTCCCCCTCTGTATCATATTCATCATTACATTTATGTCAGGGGTATAGGGAAACTGCGGAAATCCTATTACCAATACAGCCGGTTATCAAGTTCGCCCCCCAGTCGTGGAACAAGTGTTATTTCGCCGCGAAATGCCGAAGAAAAACATTTCACGACGAAATGTACGCGACTGGGTTTCGAACCCGGGACCTCCTAGTCTGCAGGTTTAGTGGCAAGCACGCTAACCACTAGATCATCGCACCGGTTTTTTTTCATATGTTTTTACTATTTATATTATTCTTCATTATATAAAAAAAAACCGTTATGTCATTGCCAAACATTGAAAATTGAGAAAACGAAAAACTGATTTACTCCAAAGCTCTATACATTTGCATTCCATTTACCGGTACACAACCTCACGGTTATTATTGGAGATAAGATATATTTTTTAGTTATTGGCACCGACATAAAAAATTCTGTTTATAATAACGAACAGGTTCCGTCGTTGGTTTCAATGTATTTTTTTTACATTGCAGCGTTTAAATCTTTTTTCGAATTTTGGTGTTTGAATATATTTTATTTTAATATTAAAAATTTTCATATATTTGATCTTAAAAAAATCATGTTCTTCATTTTACCCCAATCTTCCTAGAATATTTGTAAAACCTGTGTGGAAAAAATCTAGCAAAGCTATTACTGGAGATATATATATTTTTTATTTATGGGCACCGACATAAACATTTCTGTTTATAATAACAATCATGTTCTGTAGTTGCTTTCAATGTATTTTTTTTACAATGCAGCGTTTGAATCAGTTTTCGAATTTTGGTGTTTGAAAATATTTTATTGTAACATTTAACGTTTTCATATATTTGATGTTAAAAAAATCATGTTCATTTGACCCAAATCTCCCTGGAATATTTGTCAAACCTGTGTGGAATAAATTTGGAAAAGTCTGAGAATTTCAGAATGAATGCGTAACAACCATGACCTTTCAAATATCAGTGTAAATTTCGAAAACGAAGTGGGGAGAAAAACTGTTTTACAATCAATTCTCGAAAATTCCACTAATTTCTAGGATGTCACTGCAATCCAGAATTATGTATCACGAATTACAGAACGACTTGTCGGATGAAACTGTCACGAAAGGCCCTTAAGGTAGTTCTGTAGGTACACGTATGAGCCAAAAGTTTCGGTCGAAGCCTATAGTAACATCCAATACCTATACGATGCTGTTGGTTGTAAATTTTTGGCAGAGCTTGCAACCTCTATATGTCCCACACATTCGCACCTCGTGCACAGATAGGTCTTATACTCGTATTGGGAGCGACGCTGTAATCGTGGCAACAGCGCGATTTTCCTGCAGTCGCAGTGTTGAGCTTCCTACGATCCGTCTTTCGCGAAATATTTTATATATATAAAAAAGCGTGAAAATATCAACCCAAATGCGATACAAAGGAAAGTTTTCAAGAAAAAGGCGCTCATTTTTGTTGTCATTAAAAAAAATCAATCCCACAATAGTACTGCGTACACATGTTTTTATTCTTAAATCCTAAGATCCATTTAGAATCTCTATCGAGAAATGCGAGCACACCCCTATCACTTTACGTGTTAGGATCGCGTACCACAATACCCATATTCAATTGCAATTATCTCATGAACTAAACAGTTAATCGAATTGAATTTTTGGGCATCAGTCCATGAAGGTCATATCTACACCATACGTAGACTTCAGCCAATCCCTTAGATTTGACCAAAACTACAGAACTACCTTAAATTTTCAGAATATTACTTATAATCATCATAAAACGAATCGTCAAGTAAAATAACTTTTCTCGTATACTCTTGCAAGGAAAGTTACTATCGGTCCCCTAATCGATTTGTACATTTTATAGATACACACATAAGTATGCGTACACTACCAATATATACTGAGTATATATGTAACTACATGTACCATTACCTTATTACGAGCGAGAGAGAGAGAGAGAAATATTCACCCGTATACACTGCAACCCCGATTATCGGGATGCAACAACCCCTCACAATGTGTCGAATATCGATGGGTGTAGCGCATGGTGGGAGCAGCACCGGCCCTAGCATCAGACTCGACGCATGCCAGTCAATAAAGGAGGGCTTTAAGGGGTGCTGTTATCAGCCGCGACAGCTGCGCAGAGTCAGCTTGAGTGGATGGTGTGCAACCCCGATTGCGCGATCGGCCGGTCGGCAGAGCGGCCAGTCCCGCCGCTCTGCCGACAACCGAGGTCGCAGTACATAGAAAAAAAGCCGACGTACCAACCGTACTTTCAGTTGGAATAATTAATTGTTGAGAAAAAAATTGACAAGGTGACTAGTATTGGAGAGATCATGTAAACAAAAGTGATAATAGGTCGATACTCAATTTAATGGGTAATTCCGATTTATACTTCCGTACGAAAAATATGTACTTTCTGTTAAAAAAGGAGAAAAATTGTTGTACGTTGTATTGCATATGTGAAGACAATGTCTTTTTATAGACACTGTTCAAATAGCACAAAACGAATGGGCATTAAATTTTGTAACCCAATTGCCCGCATTACTCCTTCTTTCCACCCTGGAACGTATTCTTTATGTCTATAGGATGGAATATTTTTTATATTTATAAGACGAAAGTGAAGGTGCTTGTCCACTTACGAGTAAAACTCGCAAGAGCAGTAATCGCAAGTGGACATGCTCCTGAAAGTAACTCGCGGGCAGTAGCCTCAAACTCGCTGATAGTAGACGCATGAGAGCTTGCTCTCAAGTGGACAAATTTAAACATGCTATCATACTTACCCGCCAACGTTCAAACCCAGTTCAAATTGTGACAGTACTCTCAAAAGTATGACTATTCGGCCTTTTTCCATTGACCTGCGGTCGATAGAAACACGGAACACGGGTCAAATGTAACAAGTTGAATAACTTCAAGATTGTTAGTGATAGCAGCGTGGCCCCGAGCGGGGACGGGAATTCTTTGCGTATCGGATTTTGTCGCTCTGTGCGCGATGTCGCCCAAGCGCGACGGTCATTTTTTTATGTGGTTGCATTGGTATATCGATAAAAAGTAACTTTTGTGACTATTAGTGTCTTACGTATTGCTACAAAGCTATTGTTCTTTCTTCAGCGTTGTTTACAATCATCTACTCTCAATATTCTCGTTGAGTTTGTTGCGGTCAGTACCTACATGGAAAGAATTTCTAAAGAAATTTTACTGTGGAATCACAGTAACGGGGGGACAAACCTATAATTGTCCAGGCTTTTAGGGAATAAAACGTAAATTATCATGGAAATAAGTCAGAATTTACTGTCGTGTGGCGTAAATTTGAAATGGTTTCAAGGTATTTTACTGAAAAAATCAGTAAATTTTACCCGTCCACAAATATTACAGTGATAAGTTAAAAAGTACTTAATATAAATGAAATTGTACGGTGTGTATTGGAAAATTTTCGTGTTCTTCGTGAGAATTTTAGAAAGCATGCATACATTTTTCGTACGTCTACCGGAATTTTTCTGTTCTCTACAGTAAAAATCGTTAGGGCTCGGTTGCGGGACGTATCCACGCGAGCTCTGCGTCAGCGTGCGTATATGCGTGATCGTAAGCTGTGAGTGTGCGTGCGTGTGTGTGAACGCGAGCTGGTGTGTGTTTGTGTGTGATGAAAGTAAGCGTCGCTGATCCGCGTTGTTTAGACTAGTCTAGACAATGCTGTTGCTTGGCAACAGGATTACTGCGCGTGCGCGTAACAGACAAAAGCATGTGCGAGAGAAGTGCCGCGTGGTTGATGCTTCACACAAAGCAGCGTGTCGTTTCGTGCAAGGTGAAAATGATACGGGATAAGGTAAATGTCCCAATTATTGAACAGATCCCAATTATTGAACACTATCTTGTATTTTTATTATTTCTTATTTACTTGCATGCATTTACTTATTTATAAAAATTTCATTACATATATGCAACTTTTAGCTATCGTAAGGTTACTTTGTGCAAAAAAAGCTTTAATTAATGGAGAAAAAAATTATTTAATCAGCAACGGTGACCCGATTTGACGTCTCGTGGTAACTGTTTATCGTGCTTGCTAAGACGCGCCGCTTCATGCGTAAGGGCATATAAAATTCAAAAACGGTCACATCTCAAAAAGTAAAGGGGTTTCAGGTTCCTCAGAAAATTTATTACAAATAACAATAAAAAAAAAATGTTTTTAATTAATTATTTGTCAAAAAATACGGTGTTCGATCATTGGGACATAGAAAATGCAGTGTGTCCCAATTATTGAACACTGGAATTCTCCAAGATGGCGTCATTAAACCCATCAAAACATCGAGACAGTTTACGTGTGACAGATCGTGTGAATCGGATTTATTCAAACAAAAACTGTAAGTTGCTGAATAAATTTACCTATGTTCTTTTAATAATAACTCTAAGATTATCAAATATATACGAATGTAATGCTCAATATTTTTTGCTCTCCGATATTTCAGGGACAAAATTTCAAGAGGGAAAGAGAATTCTCGAGAGTGTTCAATAACTGGGACATGCTTGTTCAATATTAGGGACATAGGCACTTCCAGTGTTCAATATTTGGGACATTTGCATGCTTCACATTGTTATTCTTTTTTTTTCATTTGAAATCATTTAAAAATAATTTAAAGGCTGATTTTTCGAAAGTAAAAATATCAAAGTATCATTTGAACATGAAATCGATGGTTTTTTCTTGATTTTATATTTTTTTCTCACCGAATTCAATCCCCCAGATCCTTAGCTGTTCAATAATTGGGACATTTACCTTAGTGATACGCAAAACTATATAAAGTCACATAAACGAATACAATTTTTATGACCAATGTTTAAAAAATAATATACCGTTCAAGACAAATTTTGGTTTATCGTATAAGTGTTTAATTTCAGCATCCTATAAATCTGGACGACCCACAGAATGTAAGTATCATTTTATATCGTTATGCATGTCTTTATTCGTATTTTTCCATATTCGTATTTCGGATCTTTTTGTATTTTCTTATATTCGTATTTCGTATATGTTTTATCCGTAATTCGTATCTTTTCCATTAATTTTATTCGAGGAAGTTCATGCTACGCTATTTTCGTCGGTGGACGGAAAGCTTGTATTGAAAGCGTACAGAGAAAAAGTAGGATGCACTACAAGGAGCGTGCGGAATCTCTTGCCGCAAATCATTCTCGGCAAAGAAAAAGAACGTGCTTTCCTAAATATTCGAGTCGATCGCGATCCTCGATATCTCGAAAAATTCATGTAAGGTTAAAAACTGAAGTGTAAGAATCATTCGAACATTATAACATTACACAAGTTCATTCGTTAAGTCGACATAAAGAGCTAACCTAAAATATTTCAATTCTTTCAAATTGGTTACTCGGCCTACATTTCTAAGTAATCGCTTGAGATAAGTACATAAAAAAATATCCTGGGGGAAAAAAATGAACTGGGGGATTGAATTCGGTGAGAAAAAATATAAAATAAAGAAAAAAACCATCGCTTTCATGTTCAAATGATACTTTGATATTTTTACTTTCGAAAAATCACCCTTTAATTTATTTTTAAATGATTTCAAATGAAAAAAAAAGAATAACAATGCGAAGCATGCAAATGTCCCAATTATTGAATAATGGAACTGCCTATGTCCCTAATATATTGAACAGGCATGTCCAAGTTAGTGAACACTTTCGAGAATTCTTTTTCCGTTCTGAAAATATTATTTTGGGTACAATATTAAGAAATAAAAACAAAATCAAACACTTAAATAATCTTTTATTAATCATGTAAAAATACAAAAATATATATTTAGTTTTTGGGTCATTCGCATTTGGTTTATTTTTGCTTTACAACTCGAACTTTATTTTATTTTTCTTTTCAGCTTCCCATGAAAAAATGTACAACTGGTCCGACATTGGCCCAGTAGTGCGCCAACTCTCCTGTATGGTTGGCCGTTTTCTGGCATGAATGTCGGTCCATTAATGGACCGTTGTCGGAATGATATCCTCGGGCCAAGGCTGGCTACCGATATCGTACCGACGTTGGACTCAACACCGGCCCGACAGTAGTGCCAAGGTTGGCCCAAGTTACAGCCAATATCGTACCAGCGTTGGTGCTGACACTCGTGCCAAGGTCGGCCCAAGACTATGCCATCGTTGGTATTAAGAGCGGCCAGACGCCTGTGCCAACATTGGCCCAAGTTCAAGCCAATATCGTACCAACTTTGGTCCAGTCCATAACCAACAGTGGTACGATAATGCCCCGACTATCGACCGATACAACTCAGGGCATTATCGGTCACTCGTGTTACAATTTTTTAGTTGTTCATTTTCATCATTTTTATCGTCCCCGTGTTCAATAATTTCTTCCACATACTCGATAGTGTTCTCACAGTTCGCTTTTTTAATATTATTTTCGAGGATTTTTTTCTCTGTCAAACATGACTCCTGATTCATGACACATTTTTCGTGCTTCAATAACAGTTTATTCCAACATAATTTTTTTCGCACTTTTTTCAGTTTATCATATCTCTTTTATTTATTCATATTGAAAATACGGTAGGAGCATAAGGGAAAAAATTACTGTTGCACGAAAAAGCGACGATGGACGCTACTCTTAGTTCGCGGTCTGCATCGATACGACACTGAATAGCGACTGGCGAGCAATTCATAAGACACGTAACGGGGAGTGATGCCGGCTCGTGATTGGTTCAACATATTCACGCGAACAGTCGGTTCTTCGTCGTTAGTCGATACTGTTCAGACATTGGCATATTGCGGTGTGCCGAGATTACGTATGAACGTAGGACAGTTATTGGCGAACAGTATTGGCCCATGGTCGGCTCCAGTAGTCCCCCCCAACAGTCGGCTCACCGGGGCAGCCGATACTGGCCCGACATTGGTATAGTACCGGTTGCCGGGACTAGAAATGAACGCAGGACAAATAATGGCAGACAGTATTGGCCCATGGTCGGCTTCTCCGTCTACGCCAACAGTCGGCCCTAGGTCGTTAACCGGTACTGTCCGCACATCGGCCTGATGTCGGATGCCGGGCTCCGAAAAGAGGGGCGACTGAAAAATGGCAGAACCGTTGTTTCAATGTTGGGCCAACATTGGTTGCCAACAATCGGTGAGCCAGTACTGGGCCGGACATCGGCCGTATTGTTTGTGTCGGCAATATTTTCATGGGTTCCTCGTTTTTATGTTCTGTTTTTGGTGGAATTTGTCGCAGCTTTCTTGTTTTTCGACTCCAACTTGATTTTCTTTTTATTTACCGCTCTGCATATAGTACGGTTTTTACAACTTCCGCACTATATGCAGAGCGACGCGACGTCTTTTTGTCGACATGTTTATGCCGTTTTATTAAGAAAATTGTGTCCCTGAAATATCAGAGAGCAAAAAATATTGAACATTACATTCGTATTTTTAGGTTACATTTAGGTTATATTCTCTTTTTACTTTTCTTTTTATGTTTATTGCACGAAAATACAAATAAAAAGGATATTTGACGATCTTAGAGTTATTATTAAAAGAATAAAGGTAAGTTTATTCAGGAACTTACAGTTTTTGTTTGAATAAATCCGATTCACACGATCGGTCACACGTTAACTGTCTCGATGTTTTGATGGGTTTAATGACGCCATCTTGGAGAATTCGAGTGTTCAATAATCGGGACACACGGCATTTTCTATGCCCCAATGATCGAACACCGTATTTTTTAACAAATAATTACTTAAATATTTTTTTTGTTATTTGTGAGAAATTTTCTGAGGAACCTGAAACGTCTTTACTTTTTGAGATGTGACTGTTTTTGAATTTTTTATGCGCTTACGCATGAAGCGGCGCGTGTTAGCAACAACGATAAGCAGTTACCACGAAACGTCAAATGGGGTCACCGTTGCTAATTAAATAATTTTTTTCTCTATTCATTAAAGCTTTTTTTGCACAAGTAAGGTAACATTTCGATAGCTAAAAGTTCCATATATGTAATGAAATTTTTATAAATAAGTAAATGCATGCAGGTGAATGAGAAATAATAAAAATACAAGATAGTGTTCAATAATTGGGACCTGTTCAATAATTGGGACATTTACGTTATAAATATATATATATATGTACATCTTTATTTGTATATTTTAATCAATGCTATTTATTGCAGAATAAAAATTGAAAGATTTGAGTCTTGCTGAACAAATCGAGAATTTGTTTCCAGGAGAATGCAGAAGAACGTATTATTCTCCATATAAGCGTGTAGGAACGTTATTCGAGCACTACCAATACCTGAAGTCGAAAGTAAGAAAAGGCCTTATTCTCAGACCTCCACCTGTACGCGAACGAAACGAACTTCAGCGAATCTAAATTCCAAGAGTGAATTTGCTGAAAATCAATCGTAGATAAAAGTATACTGAGAAACAAAATTGATCGAGTATATGAAAGTGATCGTGATGAAAGCTGTTATTGACTCAAACGCTGTATTTTTAGCTTAGTTTCAATAATAGTTATTGCATAAATACTGAGATTAGAACAAAATATCATTACATTGAAAATATTAATTGTTTGGATAATGTACTTTTTCTTCCAAAACAAATATGGGTTCGTAACACTGTCACTCATTTAACCCTTAAAGGGATATATTTTTTAAAATAATGACGAAATGTAAACAAAAATGAATATTTATTTGGCTATCGATTCTGATAAAATTTCAACTAAAATATTCATGTCCGTAACTATTACCGTAGAAATGTTGTAATAAATTCAATACTAAATTGTATTATTGCAAAAAGATTTATTTGTGGCACCCCGAGGCGACAAACCTCATTGAATCACGAATATATTGATAGGATATCACGTACCGTATATTTCGCAATGTATAAAAACAATCTACATTTGTTTAATAGATCGTGAACTTGAGTGTTTGTTGATGGATTTTTAATTGGAAAAATTCTTTCAATGCTCGCAAAAATCTTCTGAAAGATAATTTACATATTTTCGAATATTATGAGCTACTCCCGTGTCTTAATTCGCAATTGGGAAAAGAAGTGGTAAGAAAATGGTACAAATTGTACCTAATACAAGCAATTCTTAAACTTTATTGTTTACAAGGACCCGAGAAAAAGTTTTATTGGAAAATTCACGTGGCAAAGAGAGTATACTTATTTTAAATGATTCAATTTTTATGGGATGTGAATCAAAGAAGTATTAGATAACTTTCAAGTATTATTCGACGGTTTTTGTATTTGACATTGTTAAAAAAATTAACGAGAAGAAATATCAAAAGAATAGGTTTCAACTCGAAAATTGTTCTCGGTCGTGTATTTCTAATCTGCAAAAAATACTGACAAAAAACTAAGTTTGTTGATTAGTTTTCAAGACAGATTTATGAATTGTCTATTAAATCTTAAAAATATTCATAACAAAAAAATTGATTATTTTTGTTGTTTCCGACCGATGCGAATTTCACATTCATTGTTATTCAGCTTCACATTGTTATGGATTATGAAACATGTCGAAGCTTCATTGATGAATTATTTTTTTCTTATTGAGTGCAACACATAATTAATAATAAGATATTAATTTTATCGTTCTACAGTTGGAAGCCGACTTCAAACAACTGCACTCAGAGGAGAAGAATTTGGAAAGAAATGACTCGAGCCCATCTCGTCATCACCACTCAAAACAGCCAAAATATAAAAACTGTAACAAACAAGGCGTTACTTCTTCTACTGCCAACTTTATTTGCGCGTAAGTACTATTATTGGTTTAAACGGTAATCCTGGTGCAGTCAAGTACTATTAACTTTAAGGGGATCCGGTGGTCTAGAGCACGAAAATTTCATCTATTTTCACGATTTTTTTTGCCATTAAAAATTTTAAAAACGATGTTTCAACTTTTCGGGCTTATTACTACGTTTATTGAGCATACAACAAATTTTTTTTTTTCATTTTAAAAACAATATTTATTATTATAAAAATGCCGCTGAAGATGACCCTCTCGAAAAATTGGACCCGGACGGCGTAGGTGATTTCGAGACTTCTACTCATCTGAAACACAAAATTCAAGAAGAATCTTAATCAGAGAGAGTGCAGTTATGGTCGGAACTAGAACAAATCGAAAAAATTAAAAATTGACAAAATGGCGCGCTTTTGAAAAAAAAGTTCGTAAAGTCGGGTATTCTTTCACTAGTTTTTCAGTGTAAACAATAGGAAATTATTTAAATAAAATTATGATTCTAGTTCCGACGATAGCCATACATGTTGTGAACAACATATCCAAATTTCAAGTGATTCGGTTGAATAGTTTTTTTGTTTTCACCACCGCCGTGCCGAAAAAAGTCGTTTCGAGATAAATGAGTTTAAAGTTTGAGGTACAGATATTTTCAAAAATTGAGCAAATTTTGAATGCTTACAGTTAATCCGCGATTCCGGCACCATATAGGGTCCCTTCGGAACGTTCGTATTCCTCGATTTGCTCACTCCTTTCATTTTTTCGAGCTGTACGAGCCTCTTTGGAGTTGTCGGTGCTCCTACGGTTGGCGCTTGATACTCGCCGCCCGTCTCGGTCTCGCGCGAGTTGCTCCGCTTGTGACCCGATTGTGATGCCCATGGTCTCCATTATTTTTAATAACGATGCGAATCCTTCGTTGAGTATGCAAGCGGAAATATAGGTGGCAATATCGATGATTTTTTTGCCGGCAAACAGATGTTTCCGCGCAAGGTGCCACACACAAGCGTTGAAACTTTCGTTATTGTTCATTACTGCCAATACGCCTTTCCAATAAATTCTCTGCTGTCAATTCTTCATAAATAGGTTTCAATATTTCTTGTGCTTCATCGTCCAGCGCAGGTGGATGCTCGTAGGTGTCTAAAGTACCTGCAGCCTCACTTTGACGCCACTTGCACCACGATTCGCACTCCCCGCGCTAGACCCATTAGGAGCGCGCGGACCGCTCTCTACCTGGTTAATGGGCTGTAGAAGCTATAATATTGGGAATTTCTGCACGAAAATTTCACAGTATATTCTGGATACTAAACTTTCGAAATATCGAAAAAAAATCGATTTTTTGAAATTTCTAGACCACCGGGTTCCCTTAAGTATTTCCGAAAGGCGGTCATCGTTTTTTTTTACATGTCGAGGTAAATGCAGTGTTCATAAAACTCGATTTCATTCCTGCTAATTTAAAAGTATAATAAACTAATATACATTTTTGTTATTATAGACCGGGGAAGACCTTCAGGGTGTCGTGCAGCAAAGACAAGACGAACTTCGTTTGAACCGGCGAAGTTTTCAACCGACGCCTATTTTTATTGCACCAATAGTGAACATCGAGGCATCGCATACAGCATTTATTGCTCAATACACTACAAAAATACCAAACAGTTGCTGTTGTTGACCAAATCAGCATTCATGATGCTATCGTAAAAAAAGAAAGCGTCATTATGGTACCATCGAAAGATGGACTAATTCTGTATATAGTAAGTTCGTTAATTGTTCACGAACAAAATATTTATTTAATCGTTCAAAAATTAAACGATGTAGTTTTTAATTACCATTTTCAAGGATACGAAATAATCACATTTGATTATACATTTACAAGACTAAACATAGAAGAAATTTATTGTGCCAAATTTACGTACATTTCTCAATTGTATGATGGGCGAAAAATTGTTGTAAAGAAATGGATGTAATGAATAGGGTAGATGTGAATATTGAACACTCTCCATTACAGCGGTAGTATATTTTTTACCTCTCTCCAATTAGGACTTGAAAATAGGTTTCAAATTATATTCAAAAATTGTGAAATTCATATTTCATAATAAAGAATCGTTTTTTACACAAAACGATTCTAATTTTTCTAATATCTATTTTTTCCTAATTTATTATTAACCAATTATTATATTTGTTACTAACAAATTATTCTAATTTGTCCTACAGATTCTAATTTTTATCATTTCTAATTTCGTAATTTGTTGTTAATAAATTATTACCAACTAATAAATAAATATTATTTATGAAGAGTATGTGGCTTCCGGATGGAGGCCGTGTTGAGAATCAGCGTTGTGCCGACGTTTCGCAAACGTTACAGTCTGCATCATCAGGGCTGAGAGCTCCGATACTGAAGCTCCCGTGTCTCAGGCATTCCTTATATACTTGCAGTCATCGTTCCAGATCACTGCACCAGCCAATCAGATGTTTTAATTGATCGGTCGGTCAATTAAAAAACCGGGAGGACGGTGTGCCAAATGGGATTGACGTGATATCCACCATCTCTGCTTAGATTGTCCGGATGTTTTCGGATTTCCAAGCCTTCTCGGTGTTTCCTAGAAAAATAGCTGTTTGATGGGGCCAGACTTTGGGCTTTATCGAACTGAATGGCATGACCAGTTTCCATCCAATGCTCGGCCAGGGCTGATTGTCCAATGTGGCCATTAAGTGCACCAGGAGTGTACAAGATACCCTGCTCATGCGGTAAAGTGTACATAGGAGAAACCGGGAGGAAGATCAGTACACGGATCAAAGAACGTCAACGGTGTATCAAACATGGCCACATTAGACAATCAGCTCTGGCCGAGCGTTGGATGGAAACTGGTCATGCCATTCAGTTCGATAAAGCCCAAAGTCTGGCCCCATCAAACAGCTATTTTTCTAGGAAACACCGAGAAGGCTTGGAAATCCGAAAACATCCGGACAATCTAAACAGAGATGGTGGATATCACGTCAATCCCATTTGGCACACCGTCCTCCCGGTTTTTTAATTGACCGACCGATCAATTAAAACATCTGATTGGCTGGTGCAGTGATCTGGAACGATGACTGCAAGTATATAAGGAATGCCTGAGACACGGGAGCTTCAGTATCGGAGCTCTCAGCCCTGATGATGCAGACTGTAACGTTTGCGAAACGTCGGCACAACGCTGATTCTCAACACGGCCTCCATCCGGAAGCCACATACTCTTCAAATTACATAAAGAGCCGTGAAAGCCTTAAAACTAAAATATTATTTATATTACTTTATGAAAATTCACAATAATTTATTGTTATGATCACGTCTGTTTACTGATTTCCCATGAAAATATTTCCGACACAAACAATACGGCCGATGTCCGGCCCAGTACTGGCTCACCGATTGTTGGCAACCAATGTTGGCCCAACATTGAAACAACGGTTCTGCCATTTTTCAGTCGCCCCTCTTTTCGGAGCCCGGCTTCCGACATCAGGCCGATGTGCGGACAGTACCGGTTAACGACCTAGGGCCGACTGTTGGCGTAGACGGAGAAGCCGACCATGGGCCAATACTGTCTGCCATTATTTGTCCTGCGTTCATTTCTAATCCCGGCAACCGGTACTATACCAATGTCGGGCCAGTATTGGCTGCCCCGGTGAGCCGACTGTTGGGGGGGACTACTGGAGCCGACCATGGGCCAATACTGTTCGCCAATAACTGTCCTACGTTCATACGTAATCACGGCATACCGCAATATGCCAATGTCGGGACAGTATCGACTAACGACGAAGAACCGACTGTTCGCGTGAATATGTTGAACCATTCACGTGCCGGCATCACTCCCCGTTACGTGTCTTATGAATTGCTCGCCAGTCGCCATTCAGTGTCGTATCGATGCAGACCGCGAACTAAGAGTAGCGTCCATCGTCGCTTTTTCGTGCAACAGTAATTTTTTCCCTTATGCTCCTACCGTATTTTCAATATGAATAAACAAAAGAGATATGATAAACTGAAAAAAGTGCGAAAAAAATTATGTTGGAATAAACTGTTATTGAAGCACGAAAAATGTGTCATGAATCAGGAGTCATGTTTGACAGAGAAAAAAATCCTCGAAAATAATATTAAAAAAGCGAACTGTGAGAACACTATCGAGTATGTGGAAGAAATTATTGAACATGGGGACGATAAAAATGATGAAAATGAACAACTAAAAAATTGTAACACGAGTGACCGATAATGCCCTGAGTTGTATCGGTCGATACTCGGGGCATTATCGTACCACTGTTGGTTATGGATTGGACCAAAGTTGGTACGATATTGGCTTGAACTTGGGCCAATGTTGGCACAGGCGTCTGGCCGCTCTTAATACCAACGATGGCATAGTCTTGGGCCGACCTTGGCACGAGTGTCAGCACCAACGCTGGTACGATATTGGCTGTAACTTGGGCCAACCTTGGCACTACTGTCGGGCCGGTGTTGAGTCCAACGTCGGTACGATATCGGTAGCCAGCCTTGGCCCGAGGATATCATTCCGACAACGGTCCATTAATGGACCGACATTCATGCCAGAAAACGGCCAACCATACAGGAGAGTTGGCGCACTACTGGGCCAATGTCGGACCAGTTGTACATTTTTTCATGGGTATACATAAATACTCTCAGCGCCCCAAAAGTCTGGTGCTGGTGATCGCTTACCAATCGCTTACCAATCGCTTACCAAGTAAAATTTTATGATGGTCACCGCAATGCACTACATGCCGAAGGAGGTCCGACACAGATGGCGATATTTTTATAAATAATCAAGATTTTTCTTTGCCAATTTGTACAAGTCAAGTTGAAATATAACATAAAAAGTCTGTGTAACCACTTTTGTAAAACAAACTAAATTACGGTAAAAAAAATTATTGAACATGCTCGTTTTTTCACGCCTCGGACTGTATCTCACTCCTACCAAAGTAGGTTATACTTTATTACTACAATCAAACATTTCCTTACAAAATCGTGGAAAAATTATTTTTTAGTGAGTTCTTCGTTTGTAGTTACTTTCTCTATAACTGCAAGCGATAAGTACGGAAATACATACAACTACAAACGTTTTAGAAGCCCAGCCGTCGTTTGTATTTACCTAGCTTACCACTACGAACGCACATATCCTTTCAAAATCGTGGAAAAATCATTTTCAGGTGATTTCCTCGTTTGTACTTAGTTACTTTCTCCGCATCTACAAACTATAAATACAGAACTACAAACAACTACAAACGATTTAGAATCGCGGGCGTCGTTTGTAGTAACCTACTTCATTACTACAAACGAACATATCCTTCCAAAATCGTGGAATAATCATTGTCAGGTGATTTCCTCGTTTGCAGTTACTTATCTAGTTTACTACTACAAATAATCTATCCTACCATACGATAGGATAAATCGTTTTCCTGCCTTTGCTGTATGTAAAGTAAAATCTGCTTATATAAATCGTACAATATTGCATTTCAGTAATGTCGTTTTCATTTTTGCTTTTTATGTCAGACATATGTTAATTAGCATTTAGGGCTCACTCCAAAAAAATGTTGCCCCTCGTTTCACTTGTCGATGTTCATTTTTTGGAAAATGAAAAAAACCATTCAACTACAAACGAAAATAAGTTTACTACAATCGACTACAAACGATTTTTAATGAAACAAAAATTCTGAAAGTTTGTTATTTTTATTCCGGGGGATGCCGGTTTTTGGTGGTCTAATTTTTTCTGCGCTACTACAAACAAAAACCTTCCGAAATCACAAAAAAAATTGAGATCGCAGATACTCGGGCGCCAAGTTCACAGAGGTGTCTCAGGCATCGCTGACACGACGCGGCATTCGCGAGCTACAGACGCGCTCCAGTGGATAGGGTACAGAGTGTAGGGAAATAACTCTCCGACTGCTGTGTGAATTGCTCGTACGAGTGAAACTCGCGAGTAATCACTCTGACGTGGGAACATCAGTAAGAGTACTCTCAAAATCAACTTCCAAAATATAACGTTGACTGTTTTTTTATATTGGGTCAAATGATGTATAAACATCATAAGAATAATATACAACAGGATTTATACGCGAAAAATGTTTAAAACATGTTTAGAGCTCATTCGCCGAAATGCTTCCGAGCTCTTTGAATCGCACGAAACAGTCTAGACGGTGAGAGTAGCAATTTGGAGTGGTTGTACAAAAAATATATAACGGCCTAACAATTGAAGACCTTCTATCACAATCCCTCGGTGGCCACACGCAGAATTCCAAAGAGAGCTTTCTTCAAGAGGAACTTTTCCGTTCCGTCGCGTGGACGGAAGCTCCTAAATGAGTTTTTGTTTCTAATGGTCAAAAGATTGCCGACATAGTAGCTATAATTTTTTATGCGGTTTTCAAGGGACGTCCTGCAGTCATTGTTATCTTAGGATTGAAGATTCATTACAATAATTACAATTTTTACCACGAATTTGACGAACGCCGCGTAAGAGCCGCGAAGCGCTTGTCATCGAGGTCGACACGAAAGATGTTCGAAGGGACGTGTAGTACAGTCATGCTGTATATTAGAATCAGAAAAAAATAGAAAACGGCTAGTTTTTTGACAGGTGATATTGTAGGTGCCGCAGGTGCTAAATCCAAGTTTGCCTAAAAATCGGGGTGTAGGGTTTTTTTTGGGGATGAAGGGGGATTGGGGTCGATGAATACCAAAGTACAACCCCTACGAAGTTGACGCCGGGAGACAAAATGTTCAGAAAAATCAGGGCTTTATTTTTATCCACAGCGCCGAATTCGTGAATGTTCATTTTGGCGGTGGAAAAGTGGGCTGAAATTTTGAAAAATCAGTTTTAATTCGATAACTCTTTAGGAAAAAATGCATACAATTTTTGTTTAAATGAAAACGTTTTAGCCCTTGAAAAGACGCGTCGATCGATTATCTGATCATATCTCTTCGATGATATCTACAGCCCCAAAAAATTGGTGAAATATTTTAAAAAATTGTTTATTGAATAACTAAAAAACAATCGATTTTTCGGGGATGGTTTGAATGTACGAAATGTAGAGAACAATTTTCTCTATATTTTCGTTTCTATGGACCACCCTTGAATTTTGCTTTTTCCAACCCGTCTCGGGGGTTGAAAATTCAAAATGAAATTCTGGGAAAACTATTGATCGGAAATAAAGAGAGATGGGTTTGGCGCTGTGAACAAAAATGTAGCTGAGGGTTCAAGCTACGAATTGTTCCACGACGGCGAATTCGAGCGGTCAATGGTTTTCTCGGAATTTCCATTTTTATTTACAACCCCGGAAAGGCGTTGGGAAAATAAAAATTCAAGGGTGGTCCATAGAAACGACAATATGGAGAAAATTATTCTCTACATTCCGTACATTTAAACCATAGCCGACGAATCGATTGTGTTTGAGTTATTCAATAAACAATTTTTTTTTCGTTATTTCAACAATTTTTTGTGGGGCGAAGATAGTATTGGAGAGTGATGATCAAATACTCGATCGGCGCGTCTTTTCAAGGGTTACAACGTTCCTATTTGAACAAAAAGTGTACGAATTTATCCTGAAGAGTTATTGAATTAAAATTGATATTTTAAAATTTCACCACACTTTTTCACCTTCAAAATGAACTGCACGACTTCGGTGCAGTGGACAAAACCAAACCCCGGATTTTTCTGAACATTTCGTCTCAGGGCGCTGACCGCGTAGAGGTTGTAGTATGGCATCGATCCACCCCATCCACCTGCATCCCTAAAAAAACCCTGGACTCCGATTTTTAAACCAACTTGGATTTAGCACCCGCGGCACCTACAGAATCACCTGTTAAAAAAGTGGCCTAATTTTTTCCGATTATGGGGTTTTACAGCGACAGCTCGACTGTACTAATTACTTCAGGCAGGAAAAAAAAGAGGAGCATAATTAGAACCTGAAGGGGATATACAATGGAGTAGAGGAAAAAAACATTAAGCCTCTATTTTTAAAATTTCATGCAGAAACACAGTAGTGCAGAAATTTGTCCGATTATATTGTAAGTTTCAAAGGCGTATCGGGGGAGAATTTGTTCGTAAATATGCAGTTGTAATCCAGTTGCTTTCTGAAGAACGAAGTTCGTCCGTGATTGCCTTACCTATTTTTGTGCCCATATTAGCGGAAAATTGAAGAGTAATTTAGCGAGTTACTGCAATAAACAATACCCCATTTGTGATCATATTCGTGGTAATTATCATGGACGTTTTGTAGTCGGAGAATACAACATTTTTCCCTTTAAACGTTATTTTTATCTCGGCCCGTTTACAATATGAAAGAAAGTTTTTAAGGGTGCATTGACCCCTTAAATGTGGCGTTCTGCCAAAATGAGAAAATTCGTATCGAATATTTTGACTCATTGTCCTTTCATTGTAACCCACTTCGACTGTACAAATTGTTGTCCATGTCGGGAGGTCGGAACCGTAAGCGTTTTCCTTGTGAGATGCTAATGGGACGGGGGGACGGGGGGGGGGGGGGGGGGGGGGGGGTTCGGTGTGGAGCGAGCGCAATTCACAACAATACGCAATCGCGTCATAGAACGGGCTTATATTGACGTGAATTTAACACCGAACTGCAAAAGCCTAGATGATTATACGACGCTCTTGGCTAAAAAATCGAAGGCCAGATTCAACTCCTTAAGGATGTTGACTTCCTATGAGACATGTTAATGTTAATTGTTCAATAAATAGCTTCTTAATCGTCATGAAATTTTTTCACGACCTCCTGAATACTTCATGTAAAAACATACCAAATTTCTATCATCATTACTTCAACCTCCTTAGGGGCTGGAATAAAAAATTATAAGCAAATTCTGAAACTTTGGCATGTTTTTGTATGAAGTATTTAAGAGGTCGTGTTAAAATTTCACGACGAATAGGAAGCTCGTTGTTAAAAAATTAACATTTTGTTAAGAACAATTTTTAAAGAAAACAAAAAAAAATTATCAATAAACTTTGTTTTGTTTCCGTTGCTTTCAGAATAGTGTAGATATTACAGAATTGAGAGGTCAAAAAAAACTTATTGCAAAGTTACATCAGTTTCCATAAGACAACATTTAATTTGTGAATGTTAATTGTTCAATAACGAGCTACCGAATTGTCGTAAAATTTTTACACGACCTCTGAAATACTTCATACAAAAACGTACCAAATTTTCAGGATTTTATTATCATTTGCGATTGGGAGCTCAACATCCTTAAGGGCGGGGTAAAGTTAATTCGGCGAAAAAAGGCATGTTTTTAAGAATTTTTTTTGGCGTAACGAATAGTGTACGTTTATTGAAAAATGTACATATAATAAAGTAACATTTGAACAACATTCTCCTGAATTTGCATTGCAAAATATTCAAAATTGAGCGAGTGAAAATTAAACTCCGGAGGCGCCTCGAAAAAAAGTTGGTTTGCGGTGTGCACCATAACTCGCAACAGAATTATCTGAAACAAAAAAATCAAAATGCATTTGTTAAAAGAGATGTTTCTCGAGGTAATGACGGGAGGATTTTTTTTTTCGATTTTTCGTAGCACTTGGGAGCCAAAAACCCGATTTTCGCTAAAAAAAATCGGCTAATTTGTAGTTGAAAAATTAGTAATTATTTTAAAAAACAAAAAAGCTTACGACAATACCTGGTGAATTATGTGAAGAAGTACTGTGCAAAATTTCAAAGCGATTGGTCCAGTAGATTTTGAGTTATCGTGCACACGGACTTCAAATATGACAAGTCTCAGAAAAACGGTTTGAAAAACGCAGAAGAGTTTGGTCGCTCAGCGCTCATTGCACATAAGTTTGAGAACACTTCTCGATTGCATAAAAAGCTGAGAAAATTCATGCATATTAAAGGTACTCAAAAGATTAATTTTGCATAATAATAATTCCAAAATGTTATTAACAAAATGATGAAAAAAAAAATTAGTCAACAAATTTCCCCGCAACCCAATTTTTTTCGTGATTCGTTCATTTTTCTGAATACGTATGAATTTTTTCAGATTTTTCAATTATCTTTGAATTTTTAGAAACTCAAAATAAAACTCGATAATTTTCTTATACTCACTCAAAGTCGTCGATGCCAGATCCGTAGAGCAAAAGGCTTCCATCAAGATGATCGAGAGCATCTTTTTGCGTTTGTCTACGCAAAACTCTTTCTTCTTTACTGTCGTGCGCCGCTTGCTCCTCTGCTCTACTAATTCGCAAATCGTCAACTTGTCGGGCCCATTCGTGAGAACTTGGCCCTGTACTGATTTGCTATCAGTACAGTGCTAATATACACCATGCCTCGAATATACATAACGGGACCGGAACAGGCCCGTTTATCAAGAAATTTATTCGGGGTCGTAAAACACAATAGCGCGCCGCGCAGCTGCCGCCCAGGTATAAAACCCGGCATGGAGCAATAGACGCTCAAATACTCATAACTTCGTCAATTTTACTCCGACCGACTTACGTACGAAAATACGTATCCGCTACTTATCTATCCTTTACATGTATGTAAATATACATCCTAATCGGTTAAAAATTCTCGAGTATTCGCATGCAAGAATTGCATTTTTGCAATTAACAATATGAAATTTGTCGTTATCTGCACCGTTCTCATCTCTAATATATAGTACTCGAAAAATAAAGCGTTGTCGTAGTTTGGTTTATTTGTATCTCGTTCCGTTAAACAATTTTCACTAAAAAATGAAAAACACCCCCATTTTCGAGGTTGCGTTTCACCCCTAAAAAATCGGGTTCCGCTGACATAAAAAAAAGTACGTGCTGCCTATTTTAACTCAGTTTATAAGCATGGAAAATTTCATCGAAATCAGAGGGGGGGCAACTCGCGACCTTTCCCGTTAGTGCGTAATTATATGCTTTATAGTGTAATATAGTATAATATTTATGGTGTACTTTATAGTGTACTGTATAGTGTAGTCTTACCGGGTGTCCTACTTTAATCTTACACCTGATTCATCTGGTAAAACTGCTCCGATCAAATATTGAGTATAGTGAAACCTTTTGGGTTCAAAGATGGACGTTAAAAAAGACGTTTTCCTTGTCGAAAATTTAGAATAGCGACGTTGAGATGGCCGACATGTTTTTTTGAAGGGAAACGCCTTTTTTCACAAAACAAATGGTCAGGACAAAGTTAACAACTGGAACACCATTTTTTTTTTACTATTTTAGCGCTATCCAGGATGTACCACGAGGAGGTTAAATTCTTACCATCCCAAGTGTAAGTGTGAGGGTGTGAGTGTTAATTTATTTGGATTTGTTTGATGAGCCAAACAAACCCAGACACGGATTAGGTCGCTGCGGCCACTCGCTCCCGTTATATCAATTTAAAAAAAAAGAACTTATCGGCCTCCTTAACGTCCCCACTTTAAATTTGCAACCAAACATTTTTTTTGTACGCCCCTCTTTGAACACTAAAAGTTTACTATACTCAATACTTGGTTGAATCAGTATTTGTCTAGATAAATCAGGTGTGAGATTAAAATGGGACACCGGGTATATTTTTTTCTCTGTATTTTCCAAAAGTAGAGTGAGAAAATGTTGATATACCGTGTGTCTCATTTTAATCTTACACCTGATTTATCTCGAAAAATACTGCTCTGAAGTATTTAGTATATAGTGAAACTTTTAGGGTTCAAGGGAAAACATTCAAAAAAATTGTTTAGCTGCAATATTCCAAATGCCGACGCTAAGATGGCCGACGTGTTTTTTGTTGTTAAATATTATATAACGGAAGTGGCGAGCCGCAGAGACCTCATCCTTGTTTTGGTTTGTTGGTTTATCAAACAAACCCCAACAAATTCACAGCCGCACACACATGCACACTTGCACTTGGGATGTTATAGAATTTATCTCTTTCTGGCACATCCTGGATACAGGTGAACTAGTAAAAAAAATGGTGTTCTACCCTAAAAATAATAGACTTTATAAAAAAAAATCCTACACAAGTTGTTAGTTTTGGCCTGCCAAATTTTTTGGTGAAATAGTCACGTTTTCATTTTACAAAAACATGTCGGCCATCTTAACGTCCCTAGTTTGAATTTTGGACCAAACTTTTTTAAGCCCGCCTCTGAACCCTGAATATTTTGCCTCAAGAACACCGGTACTTAAAGAAAAATCCAAATCGAACCCCTGTTAAACAGGCTAAACTACATTTTTCAAATACGAGGGCACACACGTGTGTCATTAATCTTCAAGGTCACGACTTCCCTCGACATCGATTGCTCTGTAGAGCCGACAGCCCTCGAAGAACTCGGTTGTTTGTGATGTTTAGCAGCGCTAGTTTGTGGACTCGTCGTCATGGTTACATGTAAATATGGCCGTAGTAGGCAGGACAGTTCAGTCAGTGACGGCTGCTTGTAAAGACAAAAAAAAGTGTTCCAAATCCTCCGAGTGCATTTTTTTTCCGTAAGTAAAGTACGGTTTTTTCAAAACGAATCATCCCAAAGATTACTTTAAAACATTGCTACGCATTCCACTATGCATTCATTGTATTGTGTCACGAAGTACAAATCTTATCTCTTCTATACCTCATTTAAATTTTTTGCGCACTTTCTTCTTTCATTTTGACATGCTCATTACAGTGTGGGGAATCTTCGTAAAAATGAATTTCATCAGAATCACAGTAAAGTAAGGCGTCGTGTTTTTTTTTTAATGTCATCGAATCAAATTTTCTTGTACTGTAAAGTGGAGCAAAACGTCTATTCCACACATCGCGTGTAGAAATGTCTGAAGGCGCGCTTACCGCGAGCTCACATGAAAATGTAAGATGCAAATTGAAGATGCCAGGCTCTTTTTCATTTACTGTTTCGATTTTACTGTTTCGACTGTAATTTTTTCAGCAAAAAAATGGTCGTTTTTGAATTAAAAAATAATTTCCCCTTTTTTGGTAAAAAAATCAGCGTTACTGGAACATAAAAATTATTTTAAATCGTCCGCTCGAAAGCTAACACAAAACTACAACTTTTATGTACAGACATTTTTTTACCGTTAGTTCTAATTTCCGAGATATATTCATTTGGAAAAAAACGGCATTTTCTAAAATTTTGAATTAAATCATCTGAAAAAATTCACATGCCTTTTAGTGGTACTTTGATGTAACCAATTATGGGACAGATCTGAGATGGTCGAAAAAAGTGGCTGAATTGACGGAGAATCCCTCATATTTAGGAAGTCATCCGATCATACGATAGAAAGTGGTACAAACTATTCTATGTCAGAATTTGAAAGGAATCGAACGAATAGATTTTGAGATAGACTAACACCGGTCCATAAAACGTACTTTCGAGAAAAAACACAAAAAAACAGGTAAACCGTGCTAACTTGGTATTCCTGAAATTTCTACAAAATCGCCGTTGCTCATCAATCTTAAGATCCTAGGTTATAAAAGTATGCTATAGAAAGACAACGTTTTTCGGGAATTTCAAGCTTATACAGACCCCTTAGGAACGTACGTACTGTACGGACAAGGTTCCTCGATGGTACAATTTTCATTTGTAGAAATGAGTCCTTATAGCGTATCATTATATCGACCTGGTTTCCATAATCGTAGGCTTCGGAATGTGAGCAGAACGACTCATCGCATAAAAAGTAATTAACGTTGTTCGTAATGTCAATATACGCATGTAGAGCGATTCGATCTATATCCACATATGAATCATTGATAAGCACTTCAGGGTGATCGCCTAACTGGTATGTTCATTGCCGGCAAATCTAGAAACTTTGACAACTTCGTGGTTACATCAACGAAGTGTATAATCGATTTTGAACCGTATATACATTTTTCATGTTTATTTCCTGCCCGCACGGTCTTACATAGAGGTCTGGGAAAACAAGGATTTCTTAGCGGGGACCGTCTCGCTTGGTGAATACAATTTTGTTATTCTGAATACGCCTACCCGTGCGGAAAATTGACAGGGCATCCCTCATAAAAATAAGCCCTTGAAGGCCCTTATATGGCAATCCCGACAGGGATTGCCACAATAGGGCCAGGTTTGGGCATTATAGGAAACGGACCAGTATACATAGCTTGGACTAAATCGTTTGTGGTATTTTAATTACTACACTCAAGTATTCGATAATAGGTAAAAATAGGATAAAAACGTGTGGGCATTAAAAATTATTATATATTACATTTACAAATCCTTCAAAAAATTACATATCATTCTTATTGCCTTATTCACTCATGGAGTGATGCCAGTGCGTATGTTTGAACAATCCCATTCGGTTTTTTTACATTTTTATCGTGACTATTTTTCGCCGAATATTTTCCA
Source organism: Ophion costatus (assembly GCA_951751655.1). Taxonomy (NCBI): domain Eukaryota; kingdom Metazoa; phylum Arthropoda; class Insecta; order Hymenoptera; family Ichneumonidae; genus Ophion; species Ophion costatus. The sequence continues at coordinate 22,396,137 of OX632360.1, forward strand.
TACGAAAAATTATTTCTTCCGAAGATTTTGATGATATTTTGTACTCATGAACTTTACCCGATTGTGTAGGATAAGTCAATAGATCGGTTTTCGTTTTCCAGGTATTACCTTCCAACAAAAAAGATTCTAGACATTGATTGGATCCGAATATTTGTCTAACTTCTACTACACATCCATTGCTGAAAAGCATAACGTTATTTGGGGTGTTAGTGCTAATTGTAGTGCTATTATTAAAAATCAATTTTTCGGGAATTATTTTCTCGGCTTTAATCACCTTTTTCGTGCCGGAAAAGTCGGAGGAATTTCTCTTGGCTGCTTAAAGAAATTGTCTTTTTCATTCTGTCTGCGACAAAATTGAACCAGATACCTATTTGGCCTTCCAATAGAACGTTTTATCTGTCCAAGGTAATTTTCGAAGGGGAAGCAATTTATTTTGCTCAAGTTGCATCCAAAATTATCAACGTCATCTACTACACGGCAAAGCAAACACCTACACTGACAGAGAAATTCTATTGATATCAACTAACCGCGTCTATTTGATTCATTTAAATTTGAATTATCTAGATTTCCCGTGAAATCAAATTTTTCTTATTGCATTCCATTATTGGAATTATTTATTTTAAATATATTTATTTATTCAAATCAAAATCTTAATATCGTCAAATAAGTAAATATCTTATTTAATCCTAATAAATCTGTGATTCGGTTTCATCTGTTCAAAAAACAATTTACTTGAATTCTCTAAAAGGATCTATTTGATTTTTAAAATTTTTTATTAAATATCATTTTTGTAGAGTCAACCCGTTTTCTATTTAATTGAATTAATGGTCTGTCTTTATTGCAACATTCATATCAAAGGGGTGTGGGGTTAGAGAGGGTGGAGAGGGAGAGGAATTATATATATATAGGTTATGCGCATATTATTCGATAAAACTCACTAATTATCACAATGATATTAACTAGTAGTAGTGGTAGTAGTTTTTTTTATTTGTATGACCTTTATGGCCTTTTACAACAATTGTAACAATATATCTCTCTCTTTTACAATCTATTTTGTTCGCTATCGTATAAATCTTTGGTTCGCACTCGCCTTGTAATTAGTTCTTCTGTTCGCTATTCTCCACTTATATCTAATGCTATTGTTTTCTATTATTAACTTACATCTATTGCCTTTTTTACTCCATAATTAACTTAATCCTAATTCGGGACTCCCGCTCTCCGTTATAATCCCTTCTCCTTTTTACACATTTTTTCTATTTCCCTGAAAAATTGGCACAACTCTACATCGATTGCTCCTCTTATCGTCCTTATCAATTTCTTCCTTATTTCTCTTCCATCTTGTTCCTCATTTGCCCACATATATATATATACGCCTTCGCCCCATCGGATAATAGCTGTCTTCCTTTTTCGCAAGCGATTAGGTGCTCCAGTGTTTCTCTTTCGTGTTTGCAAATCCTGCATATCCATTCTTGATCTCCTTTCTTTCCATCCCTCCCTATGTTTCCGCATCTTAATCTCGCCCATGTTTCCTTATCTTTTCCCGAGATGTCTTTCGCCGCCCAATATTTCCATGGGGTTTCGATATCTTCTATTATTTCTTTATATGCACTATTGTACGTCGAATTTTGTATCTGTTCTTTTTCTTTCTCTATGGTCTTCCTTATTAAGTTTTTAAGCCCGTTTTCAATCAAGTTCTCTATAGTTTTTATTTCTTTTCCCTCACTTATCATATCTACCATTTCCTCTATTTCTAATTCCTTGATTGTTTTTAGAAAGTCTTTTCCCCACTTCGACAGCTTTCTGTTTGCTATACCTCTCATTTCCTCCCTTAAACATATGTTTGGCCATCTATTTCTTTCCATTTTTAATATTGTTACCACGTATCGCAGCGCCCTTTCCCTGATTTTGGATTCAAATGCTGGGATTCCCAGCTCGATCCTCCATACATATCTAGGCGTTCTTTTGTCTATCCCCAACGCCATTTTACAATACCTGTTTTGTATCATCTCAAACTGCCCAATTTTGTCCAAACTCCAAATTTCTACTCCGTAGAACGTCCCAGCTTTCACGATCGTGTCGAGTAGATATAGTCTTTCTTCCATGATATCCCTGCCTGCTCTTTTCCACACCCCCCATACTGCATTAGCCGCTTTTTGCGCCCTTCCTACCATTTTCTTTCCGTGTTCTTTTACTACATTCTTTGTTGTAAACCAGTATCCTAAGTACCGAAACTGATTCACAATTTCCATTTTTTCTCCGTTTATTTTCCATTCCTCTTCCTTTTCCAACCGTCCTCCATTTCTAAATACCATAATTTTGGTTTTTTTCGCATTCACCTCCATATAATTTTCTCTTCCCCATTTGTCTAGCTCTTTTAACATGCTTGCTAATGCCTTATCGTCCTCCGCCACTATTGCCACGTCGTCTGCGTATCTTATTGCGTATATTTTTTCTTTTCCGATAACCGTTCCCCCTTCCTTCGTCCTCTCTCATCTGTCTTCCATGTCATCAATTTACAGATCGAAAAGTAGCGCACTCAACGCACACCCTTGCCTCACTCCTTGTTTTGATTCGAACCTCTGTTATTTTCCCATTAACTAGTATCTCCGCTATCGTTTTCTTGTAGATTACTCTTATCATTTCATACATTTTTCCGCTAATTCCGATTTTATGCAGCTTCTCTAATAGTTTTCTTCCCTTCACTTTGTCGAAGGCTGCCCGGAAATCGATGAACGCGACGTACAGCTTTCTTCCTCTATGCTTAAGTCTATTATTAATAATCGCATTTAGCACAAAAATTTGATCCCTTGTCCCTCTTTTTTCTCTAAATCCCGCTTGACTTTCCCGTATTTTGAAGTTCTTTTCTGCCCATTTACCCAATCTAGTTGCCATCATCTTTGTAAGCAGCTTATAACCTACATTTAGCGAGGCCACCCCCCTGTAATTAGATGCCTTGTCTTTAACTCCACTTTTGAAAATTGGGACTATTCTTGCAATTTCCCATCCTGCAGGTAAAACCCCCGCTCTCCATATCTTGTTAATCGCCCTTCTGGTTCCTTCCCGTTGTCTTTCCTTCGCGGCTTTGAGAAATTCTATCATTAACCCATCTTCCCCCGGCGCCTTTCCGTTCGCCATTTTTTTCAGCGCGTCTTCCATTTCTTTTTTCACTAAATTCTTCGTCAAATTCTCTTGTTATTCTTCCTACTTCCTCCCTCCTTTCCTCCATCTCTGCCTGTTCTCCTACCTTTCTTTCTCCATCGTTTAGCAGTTTTTTAAAGTGCTCAATCCATTGTTTTCCGGAAATGTTCTCCCCTATTTTTCCTCTATATTTTCCCCTGTATTTGCTTATGGTCACCCACCAGCTTGCCATATCCCTGGCCTTATTCACTCCTTCCCATATTTTGAGTCTCCATTCTTCCTTTGCTTCCTTATAAGATCCTTTCAGTTTTCTTCTTTCCTCATCGAGGATTTTTTAATGTGGTCTGTCTCTTTTTTTTAACAAAAGTTCTCAAGGCCCGCCACATTTTTCTCTTCTTTGTTTTTTACATTTTTCGTTGATCGATCTGGGGTGTTTTTCTGCTTGCTTCTTCGCTTTTCCCTTCTTTTTCATACCTGCTCTACCTGCTGCTTCACTAATTTCCCATCTGCACTTCTCCCAATCTTTCTCGCCTTCACTTGATGTATCTAATTTATCCCACTCTTCCCTCAAAACTTCCGCTTTCTCTTCTGACCACCCGATCCTTTCATTCTCTTGCTCAAAAAGTTCTATTTCCTGCTCCTTCTCAACTTCCTCGCTCTCCCTTCCTATAGCGAATGTGGCAGGTGGTCCGACTCCCCGCATGTTTTTACTTTTAGCCATTTAATTTCTTTGTCCATCCCTCTGTCCAAGCACATTACCAAAATCTAACACTGATCCGCAGCATTCCTCTTTTCCGCCTATGAATGTTATTTGTCCGTCTTCGTCCCCTTTTGTCCTACCATTCATCACCTTCAACCCCAATTCCTCGCAACATCTTAATAGTCTTCGTCCATCAGTGTTAATCTTTTTGTCTTGCGATTTCCTACATCTTTTTTCCTCACCCGCTTCGCCCTCGCTCATTGCTAGCGACTTTTATCATACCTATATTGTTGTATGCCGTGATTACCGCTGTTCTTTTTTCTTTTTCGCTCTTACGTAAACACACGCCTAACGCCCACTCTTCCAAATCCCATTCTTCACCCAGGTTTTTTCGAATTCCAATAGCTTGGCCTCCCTTTGCTCTTCCATTTTTTGCTCTTTCTCCTCTTCTTGCCGCTTTAAAAAACCAACAATAATCGCTGCATATATGTTCCCGCGCTTTATCCTCATCTTTCCCTTCCAGCCATGTTTCTTGTAATATTATAATATCGAAGCCTCTTAAAAACTCCCATGTCTCTCTTATCTTATATATGCCTGCTACGTTCCACAAAACTACCTTAGTTTCCCGGTCATCTCCCTTACTACCTTTATGTTCATTTTTATTTTTATTTCTATCTCTTTCGCTTTTCTTTTTGCCCGTGTGTTCCACCTCTTCTTCTCTCTTCTTTTCTTCGTCCCTCCAACTCTCCTCCTTATTGACGAAAGGGCTCACTGGCTTGAAAAAACACGACGTTCCCTCTTTCCTCGCACCATTTCATCCAGTCTTGGCCAATCCTCAATCGCATGTATCGTACCTCCACGCTCCAGCCACAGCTTCTCTCCAATCCCGCGATACTTCCCAGCCATCGTTGGTTTTCCCTCTGTCTCGTTGTTAGGTTATCCTCTAGCCAAATGTCCGTCCCTCTCAACGCTCCTTTTCGTCTCATTGACTCCTTCTTAGCTGCTAGGCTACGGAATTTTATGAATATTCTACCGTTGCTCTCATTCACGTCCTCCGTGTTGCCTCGCATGTTTATATTGCAGCTGCTTTAAACAATATCTGCTATTTCCCACACTGACTTCTTTTTTGCTTCTCTCGTTTTTACTACACAGATTTGTCTGCTCCTTTCCGCCCTTTTGTTCAGCTCTTCCCTAAGCCTTCCCTCGGTGAAAGGTTTCGGCGCCCTCGCCATGATTTGTTTTCTTCTCTCTTCTTCGCTGTAATCTCCTGTCTCGGTGACACTCCTTTCTCCTCTACTGTGCGTCGCACCTCTATTTACTCCCGCTCTTTGGACCCTTTCTCCGTTCCTCGGTTCCCCCTCTTTTCTTCTCCCTCTTCCGTCTCTTCTGCGAACTTCTCTCCACTCCTGCTCTCTTGTGCTTTCTCCCACGTGCTCTTCCTCTACCATTTTTTTTGTAATTTCTGGCGGTTTTGCCCATGTTTCCATTCCTGGCTCTTTACCTATCTCGTGGTTGTTCCTATCACCTTTCTCGACTAGCTCTGTTTCCATGCTTTCTGAACTCTGCAATTTCTGTCCCCCTTCTTCTCCTCTGGGTATTTCTAGAGCTCTGCTTTCGCATTTGTTTTTCCAGAATTCCAGTTCGCGTGCCATCTCTTGTTTTTCCTCGTTCCATATCTCTTTCTCTCTGTAGCACTTGTAGCGCCACTGCTCTGCTTCTCCGACTAGTTCCCTGATGATTCTATTCATGTCCTCGCACCTACATGGTATCGGTTTTACCTCCCCCTTTATCTGCTCCTTGGCCTCTCGCAGGTATTCCATCAGGCTTCCCTTGATTCTTTCCTCCATGTCCCTTATTGCTGGCTCCCACTTATTGTTAATCACCGCTTCCATCAACTCCCCAGCCTTTTCACCTTTTGCCCATTACTTTGTTGAGCGTGCGCGCCCCCGTCAAGCCCACTCGCACCTCTATTTTCGCACTCTTCTTTTTCGTAGCTGCTAACATCGTCCACCTCATCTGAGTTTTCGTCCTCCTCTTCCTCGATCCTCCTTCCCTTGAATCCTTCATATTTTTTTTTCATCGGTTGCGGCGGCGACGGTGGTGTCGGCGGTGAATGTATCACCTTCGCCCTCCCTGTCCCCCACGTGACTTCGAAAAAGTCTCTCATGTCTCTGTTCCTGTCGTCTCTTTTCTTCTGCGGTGGGCCCTCTCTTTCTTTTCTCCGTCTCTACACCCGTATCTACCGTACCGACCGTGATACAGCGAATAATTATAGGAATTAATTTGGTCTCTTATGCCATATCTGCGACGAAGATGTTACAAGCACTCGGTAGCATAGCGCAGCGTGCGAAGCTATGAGTAGGTAGGCACTAGGTTCAATACCCATACTTATAGGTGAAATATTTTCTTCGGAAAAAATCATTTCGAAAGGTCACGGCATGACGAATTACGATACAAAATCGTTGTGGTAAACTCTTAATTAAGTGCTTAATTTCATTTTGGATTTATGAAATATTTTATGTACATAGTACACTTAGATTTACCGTGTATATTGTAAGCAAATAAAGATTATTTTGAATCGAATCTTCATTTATTCGATTTGAATATATTTGATATTTTAAAAGAATAGCTGAAACGAATAAAAAATATCTTTGAAACAAACAAGATCGTAGTAGGCCGTGAGACAAGGAAAAAACCTATCTTATTTAAATAGATCCTATTTAAATAAAATAAAAAATTTGGCAGTCTATCGTGACGTTATATAAACGGACACATATACGCAGAAACACATTAATTTACACACACGTGAGCATATCCATTGACAGGGATAACTTATGGGTACACCATGGTTTACATGAGGCGTCGATCAGGCATCCTTGAAGGCCCTCATTATTCTGCCTTTAATGGCCCTCAGTAGCAAAGTGTGACCGGCCACTAAGGGCCCATGTGAGGCTATGCGATTAAAGCCCTATTAAAGTTAGAGAAATTCTATATGGGCCCGACCAAAGCCCTAGTTCAATTTCCGCACGGGTACCAGGTTTGTTGTAATTTAGGCACTTGTGTCTTGTGTCTTGTGATGCATCAATAACCTCCCACTCCGTAACCACATTGACAAAATTGCAACAGGGATAGTCGTATCAATCTATATTAAACGATTATCAACTTTATTGTGACGAACAAACTAGTAGAATGTATAACTAAACGAAAACAATCCTGCTTCTTGCGCTATTCTACTGTATTAAGACGAACAGACGTGAGCAAGACTTATGTTCCCACCGAAATTTCATTATCCACAGTTTCTAGCATAGCTTTATGGTTAATATTATTCTTTTCTTTTATCTCGCCGGGGTCCTACCGCGCAAAGTAGTACATCGTTTTTGAAGCCACTGTATACACACGATGCCTTTAGTTATTTGCGCTTCTGTTATCGTATTGAATTTTGAATTGGAAAAATCGGAAAATATTTAGCCGATAACTTATATAGCCGATAACGAAATATTTGAGTTTTCGTACAATCGTAATGCTACATTGTTGAACATTATAGTTGTTCTCGCCCACGATGAACCTTAATAAATTCCTTTAAATGGGACAATTGCCCGAGATCTACTTCTACCCGAATGTAATTGGTGAATGGACTGATCACGATAGGTTCAGCGTAGCAAACTCTGGTTATCCCAAGCTATGGAATGGAATAACCTACGTTGTGTTTTCATTGGCTGGTTAGGCGAGCGGGGTTTATTTGCTATCAGAAACCGACGATTTAATAGTTTTGTGGACCAGAAATGTGACAAAGAAATAAAAGGTTAATAGAACTGTACTATCGGCCGTGTTCGCAGCATGGAATGCAGCAAGTAAATAGCGGAATCCCAGAAAGACTTGCCAGAAGGCCGATTCATACAAGAGATACAAGAGATTCGTTACGAGAGGCAGTGCGACGCCGACAGTGCGAATGAAGATGAACCGGTACATAACCTTAAATCAGCTGGGTGACGGTACCTTCGGGTCCGTTGTTCTTGGCGAAAGAATCGATACCGGTGAAAAAGTGGCCATCAAACGAATGAAAAGGAAATATTACTCGTGGGAAGAGGCCATGAATCTTCGTGAAGTTAAAGTAAGTAGAAGTTCAGAAAAGTTTAACAATAAAAATAGATCGGAACTATTTGGAAAATCGTATTCAACTGTGACATGGAAGGAATTCTCTGTGATGATACTAAAAGCATGTGAGGGTGACATTCCGTGGGCACTGAAAAGCCGCCGCAGTTTGGTGACTTACTGTCACTGGTTTAGTCTTTTCAGATACTAATCGTATATACAAGTAGTAAGTAAGTAATGTAAACGCCGTAGCTTTTTAGTAAGTTACTAGTATGAGTTCGATGATCAAAATAGTAATGGCCTACTGCTAGTACCACATAGCAAGCTACTAGCATTAGACCAATTTCATTTTGAACCATCAAACTCATGTTAACCAGTTGCTTAAAACAGCAGCAGTTGGATAACTCACTAGTTGTTACCAACGTTTGACGAATCACGTGTTCAATAACCAAACGGATGAGAGTGGCATTTCATGCACTTACAGAAAAATTCTATTGACATCAACTAGACTATTTGTTTTCTTTTAAATTTGAATTGAGTAGATTTTTCGTAAAATCAATTTTCCTAATGCATTCCATTATTGGAACTATTTATTTTAAATATATTTATTTATTCACATCAAGATCTATGTAATGTCGTCTAATAACTAAATATATGATTTATTCCTAATAAATCTGTGATTCGGTTTCAGCAGGTCAGAAAACTATTTTGTTGAATTCACTAAAGATATCTGTTTGATTAAAAAAAAATGAAATTAAAAACAGTTTTCGTAGAGGCAAATATTTTTCCATTTGGTTGAATTAACAGTGCGATTTTATTGCAATAATTAATTCCTGAGTTCTAACGTATACCCTAGCGGGTTTTTACGTATAACCCTTCCCAATTGTACCCTTTTCTATTGTACTATTTTCTATTACCGTAGCGTCCATAGCTGATACGTCGGAAAACCGATACCGGTATAGACGGCCCTATATTCTTCTGATTCTCCGCTGCAGAGACTTTAACTCAAGTATCTACACCGAGGTATCAGAAGTATTAGCGTTCCGCAAACTGGTTGATGCCCCAACCGGTACTCTCCGAGTACCGGCCATACATAGCACCGCCCAACTTGGTGTATCGCCAGAGCCGAACCTCGACTGGCCATCCACCAGTGTCGGTTCTACATTTCTATTCTCTATTTTCCCCCCTCTTTCTCACCATCCAATTATCTTTTCGCGGAAGCTGCGAGCGGTAAAAAATATTTAGAGGTCGCTCAAGCCTCCAAAAATCCAAATTTTCATTAAAAAGACGATCTTTTTCGTCCACTTCTTACCCATGAATTTTACGCTATACAATTTTTAAATTAGCCTCGCGAGAGCTCTAGCCGGCCAATGAATATTTAGTGGTCGCTCAAGATCTTCCAAATTTCCAATTGTCGTCAATTTTTTTTTACTCTCCTCAATCATAAATTTGACACTTTGTAACATGTTCAAAATAACTAATCCTTTTTCTTTAGAAACAGATTTTTCAAATTGACCTCACACTCCTAACCCAAGAATTATAGTTTTTGTTCTCATAAAATAATTCTTTGAAGCTCTTATCCGTAAACAAAATTATAGGTCGTTTTATCCATAAAACTAAAATGCCAGTTGTTTTCCGTGCATCGTAAAGCGTCCCACAGTTGGTCTTGTTAGTCAAACTGCGGAGCAATCGTGGATGTACTCTGTAACGAGCGCCATAATACAAGAATACATAATAACACATACAGTCTAATTGGTGTTTGTTATAAATTATTATAAGAAATTATTCAGAAAATGTAACACTTCGCTGTTTCTTTTGTTTTTATGCTACAAGGAATCATAATTCATGCGAGATTTATTTGTTGGTAAAAATTTTGAATTTTGGTTGGTTGGTAGAAATTTTGAATTCTGATGAGCTTGCGCGACCACTAAATATTCATTGGCCGGCTAGAGCTTTCGGGAGGCTAATTAAAAAATTATAAAGCGTAAAATTTATGGGTGACGAAAAATGACGTGGACGAACCCAAAAAAAAGATCGATTTTTAATGGAAATTTGAATTTTTGGGAGGCTTAAACGACCTCTACATATTTTTCGACCGCCCGCAAAAAATAGAGCTCACAGTCGTGCCACACACACACACACACACACACACACACACACACACACACACACACACACACACACACACACACACACACACACACACGCACGCACGCACGCACGCACGCACGCACACACACACACACACACACACACACACACACACACACACACACACACACACACACACACACACACACACACACACACACACACACATACACACACGCACACACGCACGCACGCACGTACGCACGCACGCGCACACACACACACACACACACACACACACACACACACACACACACACACACACACACACACACACACACACACACACACACACGCACGCGCACACACACGCACACACGCACACACACACACACACACACGCACACACACACACAGACACGCAGGACTGATTCTAACTCGGCGATCTCAGGGGGGAGCGGGGCGGCGGGCTCCAGCGTGGGGGACCTAGGGCTGGCGTCACGCTGTGGGGCGGAAGAAGGCGCGGCAGAGGGGGAAGGCAGTTCAGAGGGGGTCTAGCACGAGGTAGCCGGGAGTGGCGGTGTGACGTCACACGGCGAGGGGGAGGACAGCGATGCCGATCGAGCGGCATGGGGGAGGAGGGTTGAATAGAACGAGACAACAATCATAATTGATAAGTACTTATTCTTTTTTTCTCCTATAAATTGCATATAGAATGGTTACTGTCACATCCGGAGGGGACGTGAGCATAATTATTTTTGTTTCCCTCTTTTTTGCCTACGCCTAGCGCAATAGCACGGGATGAGGGTAAAAAGGGGGTAGTGCGTGGGAGATAATAGAGTCGAGGGACAGAGGTAATATCTTCGGTATTGAGGAATAATTCGACAATCTCGTGTAACTTTAACCGACGTTTTATTACATATATGGATAGTCGTATTTGAATAATGTGGTTCGCTTACATTTGTAGGTGTTGGTTATCGTATAGGTGTTTGCTCGTGCAGTCGTGTGCGCTTGCTCGTAAAAATATCAGTTGACGCTCTTAAGACGAAGGGCCCTCGCTGGTACCCTGTGCGCTCGAATTTTTGTGCGCGCTTGCTCGTATGGTTGTGTTGTTCGTAACACTTGCACCAGATTTCGGTCGCGCGGAGATGTATATGGAAGCACTTGAGATTCTACACGAATGCACGGAGTGCGACTCGGATTCCTGACCTTCCTGCTGGAACTGAGGGTCGAGGTTATATGTATATAGGACTTGAAAGAAAAGGCTCGGAATAAAATGGTCGTAAATCGGAATTAAACGTGATAAAAAGGAACTTGATTCGAAGTTCGCTGACAGAAGGTTGAGCTCTGAACTCGAAGGAGATTGTCGGAAGACTGGGATTGAACTTGATGAAGATTGTCGAGAGACTGGGATTGGGACTCGATAGAAGAACTTAGTTCGATGGAAGTTGACGGGAGACTTGATCTGAACGCGATGGAAATTGTAGGGAGACTGCGATCTGAACGCAATGGAAGTTGTTGGAAGACTCGCTTCAGGAAGGAAGTCTTTCTTGATATGAAAATTAGGAGGAGTTCGGTAGTGGGAGAAGGAACTTTAGGGTTTAGCGTGATTGGTCGCGATATTTGTACTTCGCAGAATTGATCTCGATCATGCCTTATACGGAATTGCACACATCGAAGGCAGGGGACCTTTGTCCCGTGTTTCGGTGTCCACACGCGTGGAGTACAGAGTTCGATATCTGAGACATAATCATGAGTATGGTTTGGGTAGTGTCAATTTATGGCTATGGTGAGTTTTCATATCAAGAAGTTTATATATCGGACTATGCCGCGAGACCGGATGTCGTATTTTTTTCTAGGAAGAATTCATCGGAGCCGTCTAGTCTGCTTATGTTTGAACAATCTGTCATCAACTTTTATAAAGATTTACGGCGGTAAGGCTCTGCATAGCGTTGAAATGCTCTCGTACTATTTTTTGAGTATTAAATATTTCGCTACATACTTTCGGAATTTACGAGAGGGCATCGACTGGGTTGGAAACGAAAAGTCTTGTATTTTGGGAATTGTCGGGAGATGTGACATTACAATAGAACATTTTTATCAATAATGGAACAATTTTAGATACAAATTATCAGAGTCTATTACATGTCATACCGTGTGCGTCTGCGTGCGTGTGTGTGTGTGTCTGCGTGTGTGTGTGTGTGTGCGTGCGTGCGTGCGTGCGTGCGTGCATGTGTGTGTGTGTGTGTGTTTAGGCCTTTCGGTTTGCATATATATAGTGTCTCTCTCACCCACGCCTCTGACACCATGTTGAATATTCGGTCTAGATATCGAATGGCGTTTAATGTCAGTCAGCAACACGTCACGTCCTCAAAAAACTCGTAAAATTCCTCACAAACCCTACATTGATCGCTCTATTTTTTTCTGCTCTATCCCCGACTCTAAACGAATGGCGGTATAAAAAAGCCTGAGAAGGGAGGCTGTTAGACTTCTAATATAATGATAAAAAGAGAAAATAATTTGTTCTTTAAATTGTGGAACGTTGTGATTACTGCTGCTCGGAAGTTTTAACACTTTGAATGGAGCAGTCGACAAACCAACATCGTTTCTTACTTCAACATTTTTTTCAAACTGATAAATATGTGTAGCATCGTGTTAGAACAAAGACTACGAAAACAAGCTATACTCATAAATTCGGCGGAAGAGTCTTCAACGTCGAGTCTGTGAAAAATGTCACGAGGGCAACTTTCCACGAGGGAGGAGGACCGGGTTCCACAAACGTCTTTGAACCCGTTTTTCATTATTGGAAGAGTGGGAAGAAGTTTAAAAATTTGAGTGGTTGGGTTACAAAACGAGGGAGCTTATAATTTCATGGACCAAGCTCAGACTGCACTAGTCCAGCGCCACATCAACATCTCCACAAATAACTTTGAACATTTTTGAAAAGAGAAAAGTCTGGAAGATGGATTTCACGAGTATCAACAAAGTCAGCCTGATGGCGAAATTCCTTCCAACGAAGAAGCTGTCAGAATTTCGCGTTCACTCGGATCATCGAATCTCCGACATGCGGGCCGTGAAACCCAAGTTTGGGAAACGCTACATCGCGGACATCGCGGATGAGTTCACCGTCTTCTTACCAGCACGACCCTTCGACGAAGATTCGGAAACGTTCAAGCGTATGCGGCACGTGATCATCATCTCTGGATGACATACAAAGGTGGAAAATACAACTGCATGGACTTTTTCCAAGTCTGAGCACCCATGGTGGACAAGACGAGATTCTTTGGAACACTATCGTCGAACGGCTATCCGCATCATCGAGAGCATGCTGCAACTGGCACGCTATGGTCAACTCTACATGCAGTTCCAGAAAATACAACAGCGTCGGTTCCATCATCTCTGAGCATGGTGGAAAAGACAAAATTCGTTGGGCAGCATCGTTGAGTGCAACAGCCGTACGCATCACAGTCGTCCCGTCATTGCTTTCGGCGTTTTAGGTGTTGACAATTTAAAAATGTATTTAAAAAAACTGTTTTATTGAAATGTAAAAGAAGGAGAAATTCAATGTGGTTTCGTCGGAGAATAAATGAAGAATACACATGGTATATATTTTCAGCGAAATGTTTTTTATTAATTTAAAAAAATCCCTCGCTCACACAACGCTTCGTATACACTTAATCAGCTTTTTAGCGATTTTACGTTGTCATGGGCGCAGTTGTATTTCGTGTTGAAGGAATGATGGGGACATTTGGAGTTTGTGATTTTCGGCAACTTCTGCAGCGATGGACAGTCCAGAGTTTCCAAGTCGATGACCTTTGTTGCGGGATCCGTAAATTTTGATAACCATTCGCATTTCTCGAATCCCTTCTCATAGATGGTGGGAGCTCCTTGCAAGATTTCTCGAATTGTCTTTCTAGCAGCCTCGTATGGTATGCCGCTGTGATCCCAGCATATTCCATGGAAATTACGATCCAGCCACTTGGTTGTCATTTTGTACTTGGCCGGTAGAGAGTCCCATGCAAATGGTGCGTCGAAGGAGAGCGTCAGCGGTTCAGCATTTTTGTCGTGGAGTTTGACGATGGACATCTCCTTTAGGACGAATTTGTTGATGGGTCTCTTGAAGCCCTGCAAATCGACGATAAGCTCCATGTTGACTGATGCGGGTGCGAATCATCGGCATGATTTTATAACAATTCTTTAACCTCAAGACTAGTTGGATTGTACTCGACAATACGATCATGGAGGATCATGCAGTATGCTGAGGTTTCCGGCGGAAAATTGTTTTTCAATTCGAACTCAAGAGGCACGTCAACAGGGCCGAACTTGAGAGAATCGTTTTGTTTTGAGCAGTCAATGACAACGATGGAGGCTTTTTCTAAAAGTTCAATTATGCTCAGCCATGGTTCAGCCTCTTTGTTGTAATAGGTCGGTTGAAAGTTTGCGTACATCTCGTAGAGTAGAGCATATTGATTTTGATCAATGTTCAAATTCAAATTTCCATATGGATAACATTGTGAGTTGAGGTATAGTTTGACGTCGCTCAGGTTACAATGATCAAAGTGGCTCGCATTTTGTTATTTCTTATTTTCCCGTCCCCCGTCGGCAGCGCGAGTATGACATAACGTGGCTTTTGCAGCTGATTCGAGGTTTTCACAGACCACATGTGCTTAGAGGCGGCAGGCAGCAATGGATATTCATATAGTCCCCATGTTCGGAAACTTATGGAGATTGGTGCGTCTTTGGCGAGAAACTTATCACCACGTGTTCCAGTATGTATGGAGTCCAGCCTATCACGAATCATAGGGCTCTTTGCAGAGCAACATCAAGCCTATTGAAATGACACTTGAGGCTATACAGTTCTTACCAAATCAGCCACTTGGTTAAGGCATTTTTTTTCTTCATTGATGTTCGAAGCCAACATGCACTCGAGGTCTTAAATACTCACGAAATAATATTTTTTGTCCCGTTCTGTATATGTGTATGTAATTATTTTTCATGCTTTTCCCGTTAATAGACATCAACGCGATATTAAAAAAAAAACTCTGATGGAGGTGATTCTATTACATGTTCCGAGCTAGAAGGGAACGGCGAAAATATTTCTGATGGGAGACCATTTTTAATCATCGGCAGCGCTCAAAATTCGTCACACTTTGAGTGAAACAGTGAGTTACCGTAATCTCTCTGGGAAGAGTTGGCAGCTCGCTAATATGAAGAACAACACTGAACGATCAGAACAAGACTTGCACAACCAAGCTGCGTTCGAAAGTTCGGTCGAAGACTTTGCTACGTGGGAGCAACGGATTGACGGGTTCATAGTAGTACTGAAAACGCGAAGCTGAATTAAGCGCCAACGATTATCAACTGAACGTCAGCAGTCATTGATAGTCCAAATATCGCATGTGGAAGGATTGAAGAATTCCACGCACAGGCATTTTATACACATGGCTACAGGAGACAGCGATGATGGGTTAATATGGCGAGAAATTGAGTTGAACGCGTAATGGTCCATACATCAACTCCTGCTCGATGAAATTCAATAACGTGACAGTGGCTGAGCTTTACGACAAATACGTAATCTTCCAATAAATGTAACTAAGTATAATCCAATCCGCTTTGAATGTTATGTCTTATTGCCGTGGGAGATTATGATTATAAAGGCTGCAATTGATATGCAATCAAAAGATAATATACGTTGCGCATGGGCGGCTGTCACAGCTTTATACCCAGCTGAACGAAATAGTGAGCAGGCATCTTCTTACGCACATTGTTTAACGGTATTGAATCTAGTGAATATCGGATGTCCAGAGACAGCAGATAAAACAATTGAGCTTCAAGCAATTGATTCATCACTGTGTTGTAACGTGACATTTCGTCCCGTTACGAGGCGCGGAGCGATCTTGGGTAGCGGGTCGGATTTACGACCCTTCTGTTTTTTTTCTCGGCCGAGGACGCGTCGGGCCGCTCGATTTCCGACTCACGTATTGGGGGGACGGAAGGGGATCGCCACCGTCGAGGATCCGTGGCACCCCTTTAATACCTGTTTTATCTTTTGTTTTCGGAGGCACTCTCTTCTACCTAAGGCGATCCGTGGATCGCCTGTTTTTGCAGAGTTTTGCGGCAAGAGCCACCATGCGTGAATTCTGCCGTCTTTGTTGTTGCGAGAATCGGGAGCTCACGACCGTTGGTTTCGGGCTGCTTGCGAGATAAGATAAGGATCGTCGTGCTCCGCGCTCTTCCCCTCGCCGGTTTGTTTACATCGGAAAATCTGCGTAGGGACGGACGGTGCCCTTCCCCCCCTCTCACCTTTCGCCGCGGTTGACCGAAGTCGGTACGCGTGGCGTTTCTCCCAATAGGCAGGCGATCGAGGAAGATCTTTGGTCGTGGACAAGGGGGATGCCCGAGGGGACGCTGGCTTATGACCAAGAATACTGTGTTTCCCGCCCTTCGGACCTAGCAGCCTCGGAGCTGTACCCCTCCTGGTGGCATCGTGGACGTCGCGGTCCGACCGGAAATCGGCGCCTCCGTGTTGAGGCTTGGGGAGGATGGAGAGACGGGTGGCGGGTGTTCTCTTGCGTACTTCCGTAGTGGGCCCACCGAGGGACTTGAGGGACGCCTCGTCCTGTCGAGGGAGGCCTCCCCCGTGCCCGTCGCCTCCCCCCGGGTCTTAGAGGAAGACGTACGCGGTGCGAACCGCAATAACTGCGGGAGAAGGGCCGCACGTGGTGGAAGGGGTATTGGGTGGGGGCCGTGGCCCGCTCTACGCGCGAATGTCCGAAGTTCGAAATTCGGGCACCACATTACAAGGGGGGGCCAGCGCCGCGTGTCACCCAATGGAAGGCGTAGATCATAGGCGCTCGAGCGCACCAGTAGGGGCGGTAAAAAGGGGGGAGGGTAAGGAGCGCCGGCGATCGCGACGAAAGAAAGAATTTCGTCAGTCGGAAGTCGAGGGCCCGAGTACGGAGTTATCGGGAGAAGTTCCCGAACATAGACCAGCGCCCGGCCGGGGACACTTTGCCACGGGAGATGAGTGGGCTGGAATCCTCGCAGCGGTGAGCCCGATCCTCGCATCAATTTCTGGGTGAGTGTGGGATGCGCCCTCGTACAGTTGGGATGTAATTACGAGGAAAGTCTCGGTTTTATTAAGTATTTCACCAAGAGGCGAGTTGTGAGAAACTGTACGCGAGGTGGGCATCCCACTCTCCACCACGGCCAAATATTTTAGTTGCGCGTGTTCATTCTATTTTACCCCTTTTCCATCGAAATTAATGAAGTGCGTGAAGTTATTGCGGGATTCATGAATCGATGGTGATCGCGAGTGTGGTCGAGCGGTCGGAACGAAGGCCGATGTTTTTGTCAGTGTAGCGGTTGGCCCCGGGTGACGTGCCGGCGCGCTCGCGGGTGAGTGTTTACGTCGCGTCCGCTATCTCTCTCGCACGTCTTCGAGTCCGCGTGTTTTCGGTTACCTTCCTCGTTCTCTCCGGTTATTGTGCGTTAATAATTTGAGTTTCCGTCCGTTAGTTTCTCCGTGGAACGTCAATTTTCTTACCTTGTCTATCGGTTATCTTCCGGTTATCTTTTGGTCGTTAACTCGCATCACGTACGGTTTAGAATCCTTTTCTCTGTTTTACGGTTATCTCGTGCGCTCGGTCGCCCGGGAATGAATTACCTCGCGTAAAAGAGGGGTCGTTATCTCTCGGTTATCTGCCGGTTATCGTTCTCGGATCGTTCGTCGGCTGCAATCGTTCCTTGGGTCACTTCGTTTATCTTGCGTTCGTATCCCGGTTATCTTACGATTTGTTTTCGGCCTCCCGGATCATTTCCGGTCTACCTCGGGTCGCGTGTAAAATAGTTCCGGTTACCTATTCCCCCGAATGGTCGGTTACCTATTGGGTTAACGAAGAACCTAGGACCAATTAATCTGGTATCTACCGAAGCGGTATGCCTGTTCCGGTCTGACTCGATCTGTGCCTGCAAGTTGTCTTTCCCCGCGGATCTGGTAAAGCAAAAGTACCGCCAAGCGCGTGCCGCGCGTGGCTACGGTGATTGTTTTCCTTGACAAATTGAGTCAAGCCTCGTGTGCCTCGACGACGATCCCCCTCCTTGGCGCCCCTTCATTTTAGTTAGTATTTCATATTGTTTGACGTATTTGGGGAACTGTCCCCGTGATTTTTAAATCCCCTCACTGCGGCTATCTATTTTGGGGAACCGTCTCCATGTATTGTAAAGCGGCAATAAAAATTGGAACTTGTTACGAAATTCGATCACTTCTCCCGTCTGCGCCCCTCTACCACTTTCCCTCACGTCGGTGAGCTGACAAGGGGACAGTACGGCAGTCGGATTTTTGTAATTTTTCGTACTCATGGTACGCGAAGTTCAGAGCTTGGATATTAATATCCCAGAGCAGTTCGACGCCATATTCAGAAATTTTCGAGAAAATTGACTTTGAAGTTTTCGAGCGCACGCTTATCCCACAAAGATGCAACGATATTCGAACCGGGCTCGTGGCGTACCCGGTACCGCTCGAGTCTAGTAATCGCGGAATCGCTGGTTCGAGTCTCACTTCGAATTTTTTTTTTTTCATTTTTTTTAAATGAAAAAACGCAAGTCATATGCTACTTCAAACAGGTATTCCTTGCGGAAGACGCCGTATCCCTTCCACCCGTTCTGGAATTCCCAGAAATCTTTTGTGCACAAGCAGCTGTGCCCGCTTCGCAGGTAGTTGATCAGGACAAAGGCAAACGATGTACGCAGAACTGTTATTCACAATATCGACGGTTGCCAAAGCAAGCGTTATATTCACATATTTCAACATTTACTCTTCTATTTATATTCCTATTAATCTACAAGGGAGTTTATGTAAATATTATTACTGAATATTTTTACGTCGCCTATTCACAATTTCAAGCATGAGATAATCAAAAATAAGACTTGAATTTATCATTGATAATTATAATTACATATATGTGAATTAGCATAGATTTTATGATTTTTATCCCGGGATTATTTATTTATTTTTTTATAAATAATCACCTATTGTTATATATAAATAATATATCATCATACATGGGAAAATATATAATTATGTATAACTATAATAAATTTTGTACATAAATAACTATATATGGATTTTGTCCATATATAAACATATATAGGTATATTATATTAATTATATATAATAATATGTGATTATATACAACAAAAATTTATCGGGATATTTAAATGATGGAGGTATGCGAATTAGAAAAAAAATGAAAAAAAAAAAAAAATTTCGAAGTGAGACTCGAATCAGCGACCCCGCGATTACTAGGCTTGAGCGCTACCGGGTACGCTGCGAGCACGGTTTGAATATCGTTGCATCTTTGTGGGATAAGCGTGCGCTAGAAAACTTCAAAGTCAATTTTCTCGAAAATTTCTGAATATGGCGTCGAACTGCTCTGGGATATTAATATTCGAGCTCTGAACTTCGCGTACCATGAGTACGAAAAATTACAAAAATCCGACTGCCGTACTGTCCCCTTGTGAGTTAGCCGGCCCGTCTTCGGTCCTCACCGCCCTCCCGCCACATTTCGCTACCGTTCTCGCGGCGTTGGGTCTTTTAAGTCGGTCGCGGACCGACGGTACCAAGTACCTGGCGCCCAACCCCAGCGTCGTGAGGTATTTTGTTCTGTGGGGGGGGGGGGGGGGGGGCGATCGCCCCTAGCAATGGCGATGTCGTCCCCCGGGCGGGAGGGACGCGATAACGACTGGGAAGTGTGGAGGTGCACGCCATGCCACAATATGGGTGGACACCGGGTCACAAAATGGCGCCCAACGTGGGGCCCGAAGTGAACGAAATTCGGGAATTCCGTAATTGTTTGATAGAGCCGAAAATAACTTCAAATACGTGTAAAATTGAACCGTGTTGTCAGGGGAATCAGCGCACCACCTACGACCTTACGAAAATCTCGTTTCTCGCTACCTCGTTATGTCCGTTATTCTCGTTAAGCCCGAAAATAAAAAGTTTCCGTGATGTGTTCTCTTTGCGCTGGCCTAGACGAGTTTCAGTAGGAATTAGGAGGAAAAACGCCAACTCTCTTCGTCTCGCCACACAACTTGTACGCCGATAATCCTTTCCGACTCTGCGGGTGTTTACCTTAAGCGTACGTCCTTATCTGATTTTCGCCCAAATTGTTATATTCATTTGACCACGACATTTGTTCTGAATATTTCCTGCCTCGAGTTCGATTTACCACTCCGCCACTGCGCTCGCTACCGAAAGTTTTTTTGTCTCCCTACGAACTTGTCTCGCCATCGATAATCCCTATATTTATCTACAGATTATATTGCGGTCGTCCTTCCCTTACTACGTCGAAAATATCTCACTTCCTTATTTTCGTCGGAATTATTTCTTCGCGTCGATGTGGTTAATCTACTGTCTCGAATTCTGGGAATAGTCTCGCGTACCTCTCTGACAACAAGTTTTGTGTCTCGCTCCCTATCTTCGAAAGTTTTTTCATACCTCAAAATTACTTTGTCGAGTTCTCTATTTACCTCGGAATTATTCCTGTGTTAAGAATCTCTATATTTGCCTTCGGAGAATCTCGCGACCATTAATCCCTTGTTTACATCTAACGTAGTTCACAACGATTGGTTCCTTCAACAGTTTGAAGCGATCATGAGAATGATAATCCTTTGTTTACTTCGGCGAATCGCCTAGGGCAGCGTACTGCCTCGCAACGTTGTTTCGTTCCGCGAACGTGTCCGTCCGTCACACCGCGAGTTGTTGAGCTGCCTGGTCTAAACTCGAAGCCTTAGCTTCGGGTACGTGCGAAGAGTGACCTCAAGGCCTCTTTTGTGTATCTCCGACACAAAGCTACGTAAACATTCGTTCCCGAACAAACTTCGAAGAACGTGCTATCTGGGGGCAAGCCTCCCAACCCACGTGAGCCACCCCTTCCCCAACCAGGGACTTACCCAGGTGTTAGGGGCGAAGGTTAGGACACCCGAAGCGTGGAAGTTAGTCGTCGACAACCAGTGATAGGAATCGGTCCTAGAAAGTCTAACCCGAGTTCGCGATTACAATCCTTTTGTCGGCCCACCCTAAATTAAACAGCGGCCTTTCATTTACGTTTAATAATTACGGTTGACGGAATTTACCGGGGACGTACCTGCATATTGTTAAATTCGATTAATCTCCTTGCCTCCGGTTACCTTAGGAAATCTCGTTACAATAATCGCGTTTTCTCTAATTAGCAAATTGTATTGGAAGTATCTCCGGGTACCTTCGGTTACCTAATTAAAATCAATCGATTTACCCCCGATTATCTAATTCGACAAAATTCAGCGCGTTCGGTTCCTTGAATCCGACCTACGTTTAGACCGTTATACCTACCTCCGTTTGAGTTTTCGTTCATCTCCGAGTATTCGCGGTTACCTTCGTTTACCTTAAATGACCGGTAGCTGCTTGGGCCTTAACTATTTCGGTTGCCGGTTACCTAGTTCCAGTATGGATTCCCTAGTTAGTATCCCTGCGCTCTGTACGGTTAAAGCCTTCCGAACCCTTGGCGTTAACCCCGCCCCCCCCCATTTCACTGAAGTCCGGTCGCGTGTCAGAACTGCCATCGCCCGAATACCGTCCCCGAACGGCCGCGAACAGTTGGTCCGGGAGTACCTAATATAATGGAAGACTCTCCTGAAGATGGACCCGCTAGCCCATCGGGCCGAGCCGTGCCACCCGAACATCCGGTCAATCCACTGGAGGCAGTGCCTGGCCTCAGGCCACCGCTGTGCACCCCACACGGGACGTTGGGTTGGGACTCGGGCATGGGGACGGGCGAGCGACCGTGGATCGGACTGGCCATGGGCCACTACCTGCCCGAAGGTTCCAGTACCAGCTACGACCCGGGCGGTCGAACTGGTGCCCCAGGTTTGACGGCTCCGCGACACCATCTTCCCGTCTCCTTTCCGGAAGCTGGGGTAAGTGAGGTGACCCGATTTACCGCGCCCCAAGGGAGACCTTGGCCGACAGCTGGGGATCCCTCCCTACCCGGGCCCAGTGTGCCTAACCCACAGGGATTGGGCCAGGCTCATGGAGCAGGGCCAAGCTGGACTCAGCCGCCCGCCCCGACCGCGGAATCTCACCCGCGCGGGGCCCAGGAGAGTCCCCGACCTGCCCCTGCCTCCTCGGTACTCCATACTATGCGCAAATGGAACATTTTGTTCGCGGGTAGGAAAGGTGACGACGTGGATACGTTTTTAACCCGGGTAGCAGAAGGGCGTGCGATAATTCCCGTAGCGGATGAGGATCTTATTCGTTGCCTCCCGTTCTTTTTGACGGGAATAGCCCTACAGTGGTTCCGAAACGATTGGGGGAGCTGGACGACCTGGGAACACTTCCGGTCGGCCTGTCAGCGACGTTTCGGTGACCCTGACTATCAATGCGCGCTGCGGGAAGAGGTAATGCGCCGTTCCCAGGGTGTCGAGGAATCTGTGGCTGATTATCTGACCTGCCTGCGCGGGCTATTCGGACGTCTCCAACCTCGTTGGAGCGAAGCCGAGGAGATCCAATACGCTCACTGGAACATGCTGCTTAAATTCCAAATCGCCATACATCGAGATGATTTGTTTGACTTCGATTCACTCGAGCATATCGCCGTCCGCATCGAGAAAAGTTACCAGCTAGCGTACCGAGCTCTTCCCTTGCCAGATCAGTCGTTGTGCCCCGAGCTCGCGTATAGGAGTACCCATTCGACACCTAGTCCCCGCCCGGCCGTCCGGCGCAACCTGTACGCTGCTATGGAAACAACCTTTGGGGAAGTCGAGGAGTCCCTCTCAACCGACTTGGGACCCGATTCCGCAGCAGAATCCCAGTATAATCCAACCTCCGGCGAACCTGCCGCCGTAAACGCGGTGCAACCCCCGACCCTTCCGAGGAGGGCCAACCGTCCGCGTGTCAGACCTCCTAGGCCGTCACCCCCATCAGAGCCAGCGGAGACACCTACTACCTTGCATGCCCTGAATCCCTTTAGGGAAGCACTATCGGCGGGAACCTCCGATCCGGGTAGACCGGACGTAGCTCGCAGTCCGACAACCTGTTGGAACTGTCGCCGGACTGGGCATCGATTCCACGCGTGTACCGAACCCCGGAAAACCTTCTGTTATCGGTGTGGTCGGGCTGGCTTTAAAACCACAAATTGTACGTGTTCGGGAAAGTGCTAAAGGCGGGGTCGCGTCCAGTCATTTCAACGACGCCCGCCTCCTCTTCCCAACCGTCTGGGCCGATCCCGCGATTGAAGAGTTGCCAGAACCCTTGTGGAGTGGCCACCTCCAAACGGAGGAAAACGCCACGGCCTTTTTCCTTACCTTTACCTTACAGGGCTGGCCCATCCGAGCCCTGGTAGACTCCGGTTCTAGTCGAACTTTTCTGGGACCTCGTGCCATCCAATGGATGGATGATCTCGGGATCCCTAGGCAAAAGACGCGGCCCCGTGGGGTAGAAATGGCGGCCGGACAAAAAGCCGTCGCGTACGAGACCGTAAGCCCTGACGTTAGTATCTACGGTACTTCCTTCTCTTTTGCCGCGTACCTTTTACCTGCCCTCGTGTTACCTTGCCTACTGGGCCTGGACTTTTTAATCGCGTCGCGCCTGGTCGTAGATTTCGAAGAAGCTCGGTGGTTTAGCAAAGATCGCCCCTTCCAAAGCTACGTCTTCGAGATCCAACGTGGCGGGGGTCCTTCTAGTTCATTATGCGCGGCTTTCCAAGAATTGACCGTCGAACAGCTAAAACGTCTAAAAGCCCTAGTGGCGAAGGAGATTCCCCCGGCTCCCAAGAAACCCGGGGTGACCTCACTAACCGAGCACCGTATAGACGTGGGCGGGCACCCGGCGATCAAGCAACGCTATTACGCCGTGTCCCCAGCCATCGAAGCAGCTATTCACGAAGCTGTTCGACAAATGCTCGCGGAAGGCATCGTTGAGGCATCCAGTAGCGATTGGTCAAACCCAATCGTCATGGTGAAAAAGCCCAATGGTAAATTTCGGTTTTGTCTAGACTTCCGGAAGGTCAATAGCGTAACGAAAAAGGACGCGTACCCGATCCCGTTAATGAATAGCATCTTAGATCGTCTGCGGCGGGCGAATTATATCACCACACTTGACCTGAGCCAGGCTTACTTTCAAGTACCACTGGAGGAAAAGAGTCGCGAGATCACGGCATTCACGGTACCCAGAATGGGCCTCTTTCAGTTCCGACAGATGTCTTTCGGCCTAACCAACGCGCCGGCCACGTTCCAACGATTGTTAGATCGATTATTAGGTCCCGAAATGCAGCCATATGTTTACGTTTACCTAGACGATATTATAATCGTAACGCCTACCTTCGATGAGCATCTCATTTGGCTACGTAAAGTATTGCGAAAAATTCAACAAGCCGGCCTCACCATCAATCCGGACAAGAGTGACTTCTGTTGCTCAGAGGTACGCTACCTCGGATTCTTGGTCAACCGACAGGGACTGCAGGTAGATCCCGAGAAGGTTAGCCCCGTCGTGACTTATCCGGCCCCTAAAACCATAAAGCAGCTCCGACGCTTCCTAGGGATGGCCTCATGGTATCGCCGTTTTATTCCTAACTTCGCGACGGTTGCTAGCTCGCTAACGCAGTTGTTGAAGAAAAATTGTCCCTAGGCCTGGGGAGAAGCTGAAAGAAACGCTTTTCAGAATATTCGAGATTCATTAACTACGTCTCCTACCTTAACTCCACCCGATTTTGAACGCCCGTTTACCTTACAAACGGACGCAAGTGGCGTAGGACTAGGGGCGGTGCTTACCCAGTCCGTGGAGGACGGAGAACACGCCGTAGCTTACGCAAGTTGAGCCATGAATGACGCGGAGAAAAACTATACCACCACCGAACAGGAATGCCTCGCCGTGATCTGGGCGATTAGAAAATTTCGCTGTTATCTCGAGGGGTATCACTTCACGGTCGTCTCCGATCATTCTAGCTTACGTTGGTTGCATAACCTCAAAAATCCGACGGGGCGATTAGGCCGTTGGGCACTCGAGATGCAAGAGTATGATTACGAGGTGGTTCACCGAAAGGGGGCCTTGCACCACGTCCCGGACGCGCTATCGCGGATCCCCGAGACGACTTGCAACCTCGTCTGGCCTACGGGGCCCGTCCTCGACCAATGGTATATTCAGAAAATCCGAGAGGTACATAGAAACCCCGCCAGGTACCCGGATTGGAAAATAGAAGGGGGCCGGCTATACTATCACGTGGCTCCGCAGTTTCCTTCGTTTGGGGTCGACGATTTAGACGCCTGGGAGCTCGTACTTCCCCGGGAGAGTCGGGGACTAGCTCTGAACAAATCCCACGATCACCCTATGTCCGGACACCTTGGTATTGAAAAAACCTTTCGGCGGGTAGGATTACGGTATTACTGGCCGAATCTATTTCGAAGCGTAGTACAACACGTACGGGCCTGCCAAACTTGTCAAAGATGCAAAGTGGCGCAGTCGGCGCCAGCGGGCTTGATGGGAAGGAAGTTAGTCGTGCAACCATGGGATACCGTCGCAGCCGATGTGATAGGCCCTCTACCCACGAGTAAGACGGGATTCTCCTATGTCCTGGTCGTGCAAGATCTCTTTACCAAGTAGATCGAGTGCTGTGCCCTCCGGAAAGGCACCGGTAAAAAGATCGCGGAAGTTTTGTTTGACTCGATCGTGTCCCGGTGGGGGGGCACCCCGAGTATTACTCACCGACAACGGCACAGAGTTCGTTAACCGCGACATTCGAGCCCTAACGGATAAGGTCGGCATTTGGCATCACACGAGCCCCCCTTATCACCCCCAAGCGAACCCGGTAGAGCGAGTAAATCGGACGATCAAAACCATGATAATAACTTACTTAGGCCGCGATCATCGAGAGTGGGATCTCCATCTTCCCGAATTCCGATTTGCGTATAATACCTCTTACCATACCTCTATCCAAGCGAGTCCAGCCTTCGTTAACTTCGGACGCGAGCCGCCACCATCGAGCGTTAGATTACCTTCCACGGAAACCGAGATCATCCCTAACCCGCCGCAGAGTTGGATTAAGAGAATGGAAAATTTAGGCGTGCTCCGCGCAAACCTCCGTCATTCGATCGCGAACGCGCACCAACGCCAGGCAACCTACTACAATCTTCGGCGGAAACCACGCGAGTTCAGAGTTGGCGAATTGGTCCTAAAACGCTCCCTCGTACTATCCTCGGCTAGCCAGAACATCGCGGCCAAACTGGCGCCTAAGTTTAGTGGGCCATTTGTCATTTGTAGAAAACTCTCCTCGCTAGTTTTAGAGTTGGCCGACCTCAACGGAACTCGGACGGGGAAAGCGCACATCCAGGATCGGAAACCGTATATCTCTCAGTAGCCATCTAGTTCATCAATCTTTATTTCACTCACAGGCCAGTAGTAACGTCAGTTCAGGGTGTAGCGAGTAGCCACCAAAAGAGTAGCGGCGGTAGAGCCAAATGGATCCGCGTACCTCTCACCGGGCCACACGCCCGGTTTCTCCCGGCACTTCCGAGAGTACTGTCGATTATGAAGGAGAGTTTGGGGTAGGCTTCGAACCAGTGACACCCCCCTCTACGATCGACCTATCATTCACATCGGACACGTCGATCGAAGAAATTCCGGAGAACGGGGACGCAGGGGCGTATCAGCACTCCACCCGGATACCTTCGCCGGCACCCTCGGCTATCGAAGAAGTATCGCTGGCCCGAGATCTCCAGGACGAACCATTCCTGGACGAGAACGTCCTATGGGCGGCGGCGCGGCCGTATGCCCGCGAGTTGGCCGCGGTCGAGTTTCTGCGCCCGGGCTTCTTCCGCGACATGGCACGGCAGGTGACGGACTTGACCCATCGAGGTCACGAGGATTGCTCGATCTACGACGGCCTGAACCGACCGATTCGTCGGGCCACTTCCGCGGAGGTGCGGGAGGTCCCGACTTCCGTGGATATGGCCAGCCAGACATCGGAGAATCTCTATCTCACTCCGAGTATGGACGCCATGACGCAGCCACCCGGATCGCGGCGAGAGAGCGGGACGTAGACGGTCACGGCGATCGTCCGGGAAGCCAGCACCCAGACGGAGGGCCAACAGGAGGAGAACTCACGGCCAATCGCCGCCAACCGTTCCAGCGGCCCGGGCCCAAGTATCGGCGCGCCCCGCCCTCCTTCGCACTGGGCACGCGATCGTAGCCCACATTACCACCCAGAGTGGCATAGCCCAGAGCGCCCAGGTCCCCGACACGGGCAATGCTTTAACTGCCGGGAGGCAGGCCACACGCGGTAAAGCTGCG
This sequence comes from Ophion costatus, assembly GCA_951751655.1. NCBI lineage: Eukaryota > Metazoa > Arthropoda > Insecta > Hymenoptera > Ichneumonidae > Ophion > Ophion costatus. Next base: position 22,423,478 of record OX632360.1, read on the forward strand.
GGCGGGAACCCCGGACGTCCTGTTGGCGTTGCGGGTGGCCAGAGGTGACCGTGAGGGAGTGCCCCCGCCACGGAGAACAGTGGTACCAGGACCGCACCCTGCGACCCAATTAAGGACCCCACGGGCCCTCACGTTTTTTTCTTCTCGTTCTCTCTTGTCTCTCTTTTCCCTTTAAGTAGTACCTTCATTACAGACTTACCTATACCTTATGGATTTCTATATCACTTAAATCTCTCGTTATACCTCATAATAATTAAAACCCTTATTAGTCTTATAGTATTCGTACCTTTGGTTATGTATCGGCATTGATCGAACTTGTATCTCGAGAGTAGGACTCTCCATTACCGCACGTAGCGCTAGAATATATGGTTTTCCAAACCGGACGCTTTGAATTCATTCCCGTAAAAACCCCGATCCTTCCTGTCACGAATCCTTACCCCGAATACACTCCGGAAACGGCGATTGTAAGATAGCCCTCGCCGACACGTGGACCAACGAGTTCTTAGACCGTCAATATCATGTTCCTAGTTAGGCCAGTAGCTTTGCGTTGATAGTTCATAGGGGAATGGCGAGGAAGGCCTCGAAGAACTCCGCTTGGTGCTGATTCTCTCTGGCAACCGCGGTTACATCCACCGCGTTACCTTATCTTCGATTAACTTTTGCCTTGTGAATTTCTTGCTGTTTTCTCTCTCTCCATCGTTTGATCCCTTGTGGCTTTCCCTTTGATCACGTCCCTATTGTTTCCGTTCCCTACTGGGGGAAATCATACTTCGAGTTGTATAGCGGCCATACCCAGAGATGGGGCATAACGCCTTAGTGCGTGGTCGGAGGTTCCATCGGGGCCCCGAGGATCGGATCTCGCTTGCTTGTGTGTTTCAGCCTTCGTCGTCATCGGGCCCGACCCTTTCCCGGATCCTCCGTGCCTACCGGGCGACGCCCAGACGTCTCCGTCCCTCCGGACCAAACATCATCGACCACGGGGGAATCGATCGGACGGACCCGCCAAGCATCGGTCACGTCTCCAAAGACCTAGGATAGATCTGGGGGTGGAGGATTTGTAACGTGACATTTCGTCTCGTTACGAGGCGCAGAGCGATCTTGGGTAGCGGGTCGGATTTACGACCCTTCTGTTTTTTTTCTCGGCCGAGGACGCGTCGGGCCGCTCGATTTCCGACTCACGTATTGAGAGGACGGAAGGGGATTGCCACCGTCGAGGATCCGTCGCACAATTTTAATACCTGTTTTATCTTTTGTTTTCGGAGGCACTCTCTTCTACCTAAGGCGATCCGTGGATCGCCTGTTTTTGCAGAGTTTTGCGGCGAGAGCCACCATGCGTGAATTCCGCCGTCTTTGTTGTTGCGAGAATCGGGAGCTCACGACCGTTGGTTTCGGGCTGTTTGCGAGAAAAGATAAGGATCGTCGTGCTCCGCGCTCTTCCCCTCGCCGGTTTGTTTACATCGGAAAATCTGCGTAGGGACGGACGGTGCCCTGCCCCCCTCTCACCTTTCGCCGCGGTTGACTGAAGTCGGTACGCGTCGCGTTTCACCCAATAGGCAGGCGATCGAGGAAGAACTTTGGTCGTGGACAAGGGGGATGCGCGAGGGGACGCTGGCTTATGACCAAGAATACCTTGTTTCTCGCCCCTCGGACCTAGCAGCCTCGGAGCTGTACCCCTCCTGGTGGCATCGCGGATGTCGCGGTCCGACCGGAAATCGGCGCCTCCGTGTTGAGGCTTGGGGAGGATGGAGAGATGGGTGGCGGGTGTTCTCTTGCGTATTTCCGTCGTGGGCCCACCGAGGGACTTGAGGGACGCCTCGTCTTGTCGAGGGAGGCCTTCCCCGTGCCCGTCGCCTCGCCCCGGGTCTTAGAGGAAGACATACGCGGTGCGAACCGCAATAACTGCGGGAAAAGGGCCGCACGCGGTGGAAGGGGTATTGGGTGGGGGCCGTGGCCCGCTCCACGCGCGAATGTCCGAAGTTCGAAATTCGGGCACCGCGTGACAAGGGGGGGCCAGCGCCGCGTGTCACCCAGTGGAAGGCGTAGATCATAGGCGCTCGAGCGCACCAGTAGAGGCAGTAAAAAGAGGGGAGGGTAAGGCGCGCCGGCGATCGCGATGAAAGAAAGAATTTCGTCAGTCGGAAGTCGAGGGCCTGAGTAAGGAGTTGTGGAGAGAAGTTCCCGAACGTAGACCAGCGCCCGGCCGGGGACACTTTGCCACGGGAGATGAGTGGGCTGGAATCCTCGCAGCGGTGAGCCCGGTCCTCGCATCAATTTCTGGGTGAGTGTGGGATGCGCCCTCGTACAGTTGGGATGTAATTACGAGGAAAGCCTCGGTTTTATTAAGTATTTCGCCAAGAGGCGAGTTGTGAGAAACTGTACGCGAGGTGGGCATCCCACTCTCAAGCACGGCCAAATATTTTAGTTGCGCGTGTTCATTCTATTTTACCCCTTTTCCGTCGAAATTAATGAAGTGCGTGAAGTTATTGCGGGATTCATGAATCGATGGTGATCGCGACTGTGGTCGAGCGGTCGGAACGAAGGCCGATGTTTTTGTCAGTGTAGCGGTTGGCCCCGGGCGACGTGCCGGCGCGCCCGCGGGTGAGTGTTTACGTCGCGTCCGTTATCTCTCTCGCACGTCTTCGAGTCCGCGTGTTTTCGGTTACCTTCCTCGTTCTCTCCGGTTATTGTGCGTTAATAATTTCAGTTTCCGTCCATTAGTTTCTCCGTGGACCGTCAATTTTCTTACCTTGTCTATCGGTTATCTTCCGGTTATCTTTTCGTCGTTAACTCGTATCACGTACGGTTTAGAATCCTTTTCTCTGTTTTACGGTCAACTCGTGCGCTCGGTCGCCCGGGAATGAATTACCTCGCGTAAAAGAGGGGTCGTTATCTCTCGGTTATCTGCCGGTTTTCGTTCTCGGATCGTTCGTCGGTTGCAATCGTTCCTTGGGTCACTTTGTTTATCTTGCGTTCGTATCCCGGTTATCTTACGATTTGTTTTCGGCCTCCCGGATCATTTCCGGTCTACCTCGGGTCGCGTGTAAAATAGTTCCGGTTACCTATTCCCCCGAATGGTCGGTTACCTATTGGGTTAACGAAGAAGCTAGGACCAATTAATCTCGTATCTACCGAAGCGGTATGCCTGTTCCGATCTGACTCGATCCGCGCCTGCAAGTTGTCTCTCCCCGCGGATCTGGTAAAGCAAAAGTACCGCCGAACGCGTGCCGCGCGTGGCTACGGTGATTGTTTTCCTTGACAAATTGAGTCAAGCCTCGTGTGCCTCGACGACGATCCCCCTCCTTGGCGCCCCTTCATTATAGTTAGTATTTCATATTGTTTGACGTATTTGGGGAACTGTCCCCGTGATTTGTAAAACCCCTCACTGCGGCTATCTATTTTGGGGAACCGTCTCCATGTATTGTAAAGCGGCAATCGAAATTGGAACTTGTTACGAAATTCGATCACTTCTCCCGTCTGCGCCCCTCTGCCATTTTCCCTCACGTCGGTGAGCTGAGTTAGCCGGCCCGTCCTCGGTCCTCACCGCCCTCCCGCCACATTTCGCTACTGTTCTCGCGGCGTTGGGTCTTTTAAGTCGGTCGCGGACCGACGGTACCTAGTACCTGGCGCCCAACCCCAGCGTCGTGAGGTATTTTGTGCTGTGGGGAGGGGGGGGGGCGATCGCCCCTAGCAAGGGTGATGTCGTCCCCCGGGCGGGAGGGACGCGATAACGACTGGGAAGTGTGGAGGTGCACGCCATGCCGCAATATGGGAGGACACCGGGTCACAGTGTATACCACAAAAAAATACATTTTTCCGATACGCATCACTCAATGTGAGAAGGAAAAGCATATTAATTTGCTATGCATACAAGGTACCGAGGATAATAATGAATGTTATTTCGCTCGGATCGAGAACCTGTCGAGTCTCCTCAGCACATAACTGAACAGTGACAGCCATAAGGATATATGTATGCCATCGGTGTGTGAAGTTCACATAATTACTATATCGTTATATGTGCTAGACGAATTAAACAACAATCCATTATTTTGCAGGTGTATGCATTACTTTAGATCAGAGGGCAAATTGCAATCACATAAGATCTATTGTTCAGCAGAAAAGAACTGCACCATCCGACTACCATCGGAAAACCCATAAGTCGCTCCAAATCACCAACTCCAGTCGGAAAGCACGATATCCATTCATTGTAAAGGCCTATATGGAGTGTTTATGTTTTTTTTTAAACTAATGATAGAGTAGATGAGGGCGTGAAAAGACTGACGAGAAGAACGTGGCAAAGGACATGTATCAATATCATGGAGTATTTATTATTGACTACTACATGCGTTGTTTATATGACGAATCCCTACCATAGTATCAATCACATCACAGCGCTGATTCCATATCATGATTTGTTGAAGAACTGGAAAAACTAGCGCTTTGCATGTAATACATTTCCTGCGACAATCAATGCTCGTCGTGAGTTAATTCTTATACGTTGGCGCTATGACAACAATTGTGTATTCAGTCATCATCCATCAGAAGAGGTGGAAATTGAATTACTCAAGATACAATGGCACATGCTCCACATAATATTAAATGATATACATAAATTGTTATTACTTCGAATATTGGAAAGTAGGCAATACTTGAGTTTGAGTTTTCGCTTTTGGGGTCTATACGAGTATCCACCGCTACAAAGCACAACGAAATATTTATGGATCGTACAAGCTGCCATCCCAGCTAGACAAACCAAAATATGTCATTTTTGCGTCATAGACTGGTGAAAAGAATTCTATGTCAAATGGCATTACATTATTCGTCGACTGCAAACTCACCGGAGTTAAACTTTATCTCAATTCGGAATTCTATCCAGACGATGGTTCGAATTTGCACTACGACAAAAAAAGAATTCGGCCGTCTCACGGTTAATGATTGATTGCATCAGAACGAGCCTGTGAACAAATGCTACCGTAGATGCGTGAATAGAGTTCGAATGCAAGGAAGATTCACCACCGAATACAACTGCATATTGTTTCAATCGTACACGATCGCGTTGCTGCATATTGTCCAATGACCGACACTATCCATATCTTGTCATCGACTAGATCACGTTAAAACATATTCATTATGACTGTGCCCACCTTTGTGGATCTACAAGGATTCATTGTTGGAAGGAACTTTATCGTGAAGGAAGTAGCAATTCTGAAAGCGGGATGCGTACTCTCCCATTACATTTTCGCGAGTCCCATACCATGGAGACTTCTGACAAAATCTGAGAGATACGAAGCATCATGGTTGATTCGCAGTCATCATGGTCTCAAGTGAGCCTATGGAAACGTTCCATATAGCATGGCCGAAGATTTAATAACGGCCGCAGTTGAAGGTTCAACGGAAGACGACATGTGTCCTATCGTATATGTTAAGGGTCATGAAAAACGAGAATGGCTAGCTATCATACTAAATATGAAAAATGAGCTGGTTATTGAGTCGTTGAATATGGACTTGGACGATATGGATGCTTCAAGTAAATTAGATGGAAGTTCTACTCTACCATGTGAAAAGCATAAAAACAATTGTGCCTTACAAAATGTATTAAAAATCTACAATTGGTGGCTGAATCATAAAGATTCGTGCAAATAAAAGAAATGTAACCTTATGTACTTTTTTATTCTCCTCATCCCATACTTCATTATGTCAGCATCATAGGATATCGAATTCTGCAACCGAATAAAATATTTCTTTCGAATGTGAAACCCATTTTTTTTTGTATGAGATATTCAAAAATCGAACACTTTGCGAGGTGTTTGAAGATTTTCGAGAGTCGTTCGTGAGATGTTTAAGAGACTCCCGCTCTAGTCGATGACAAGAGCCAATCATGACTGACGTTGATCTTTGGGAAACTCATTTTTAAACTATTCATTCGTTTAGGCGAGGGAGTATTTGCGGATCTATAGAATTGTATGGATAGTGTCGGTCATTGGACAATATGCAACAACGCGATCGTGTACGATTGAAACAATATGCAGTTGTATTCGGTGGTGAATCTTTCTTGCATTCGAACTCTATTCACGCATCTACGGTAGCATTTGTTCACAGGCTCGTTCTGATGCAATCAATCATTAACCGTGAGAGGGCCGAAATTTTTTTTTGTCGAAATGCAAATTCGAGCCATCGTCTGGATAGAATTCCGAATTGAGATAAAGTTTAACTTTGGTGAGTTTGCAGTCGACGAATAATGTAATGCCATTTGACATAGAATTCTTTTCAACAGTCTATGACGCAAAAATGACATATTTTGGTTTGTCTAGCTGGGATGGCAGCTTGTACGATCCATAAATATTTCGTTGTGCTTTGTAGCAGTCGATACTCGTATAGACCCCAAAAGCGAAAACTCAAACTCAAGTATTGCTTACTTTCCAATATTCGAAGTAATGACAATTTATGTATATCATTTAATATTATGTGGAGCATGTGCCATTGTATCTTGAGTAATTCAACTTCCACCTCTTCTGATGGATGATGACTGAGTACACAATTATTGTCATAGCGCCATCGTATTAGAATTAACTCACGACGAGCATTGATTGTCGCAGAAAATGTATTATATGCAAAGCGCTAGTTTTTCCATTTCTTCAACAAATCATGATATGGAATCAGCGCTGTGATGTGATTGATACTATGGTAGGGATTCGTCATATGAACAACACATGTAGTAGTCAATAATAAATACTCCATGATATTGATACATGTTCTTTGCCACGTTCTTCTCGTCAGTCTTTTCACGCCCTCATCTACTCTATCATTAGTTTTAAAAAACATAAACACTCCATATAGGCCTTTACAATGAATGAATGTCGTGCTTTCCGACTGGAGTTGGTGATTTGGAGCCACTTATGGGTTGTCCGATGGTAGTCGGATGGTGCGGTTCTTTTCTGCTCAACAATCGATCTTATGTGATTGCAATTTGCCCGCTGATCTAAAGTAATGCGTACACCTGCGAAATAGTGGATTGTTGTTTAATTCGTCTAGCACATATAACGATATAGTAACTATGTTAACTTCACACACCGATGGCATACATATATCCTTATGGCTGTCACTGTTCAGTTACGTGCTGAGGAGACTCGACAGGTTCTCGATCCATGCGAAATATCATACATTATTATCCTCGGTACCTTGTATGCATAGCAAATTAATATGCTTTTCCTTCTCACACTGAGTGATGCGTATCGGAACAATGTATTTTTTGTGGTATACACAGTGATGAATCGATTGCTTGAAGCTCAATTTTTTTATCTGCGGTCTCTGGGAATCCGATATTCACTAGATTCAATACCGTTAAACAATGTGCGTAAGAAGATGCCTGCTCACTGTTTCGTTCAGCTGGGTATAAAGCTGTGACAGCCGCCCATGCGCAACGTATATTATCTTTTGATTGCACATCAATTGCAGCCCTTATAATCATTATCTCCCACGGCAATAAGATATAACATTCAACACGGATTGGATTATACTTAGTTACATTTATTGGAAGATTACGTATTTGTCGTAAAGCTCAGCCACTGTCAGGTTATTGAATTGCATCGAGAAGGGGTTGAAGTATGGACCATTACGCGTTTAACTCAATTTCTCGCCATATTAACCCATCATCGCTGTCTCCTGTAGCCATGTGTATAAAATGCCTGTGCGTGGAATTCTTCAATCCTTCCACATGCGATATTTGGGCTATCAATGACTGCTGACCTTCAGTTGATAACCGTTGGCGTTTAATTCGGCTCGCGTTTTCAGTACTTCGATGAACCCGTCAATCCGTTGCTCCCACGTAGTAAAGTCTTCGACCGAACTTTCGAGCGCGGCTTGGTTGTGCAAGTCTTGTTCTGATCGTTCAGTGTTGTTCTTCGTATTAGCGAGCTGCCAACTCTTCCCAGAGAGATTACGGTAACTCACTGTTTCACTCAAAGTGTGACGAATTTTGAGCGCTGCGGATGATTAAAAATGGTCTCCCATCAGAAATATTTTCGCCGTTCCCTTCTAGCTCGGGACATGTAATAGAATCACCTCCATCAGAGTTTTTTTTTAAATATCGCGTTGATGTCTATTAACGGGAAAAGCATGAAAAATAATTACATACACATATACAGAACGGGACAAAAAAATATTATTTCGTGAGTATTTAAGACCTCGAGTGCAGGTTGGCTTCGAACGTCAATGAAGAAAAAAAAATGCCTTAACCATGTGGCTGATTTGGTAAGATCTGTATAGCCTCAAGTGTCACTTCAATAGGCTTGATGTTGCTCTGCGAAGCGCCCAATGATTCGTGATAGGCTGGACTCCATACATACTGGAACACGTGGCGATAAGTTTCTCGCCAAAAACGCACCAATCTCCATGAGGTTCCGAACATGGGGACTGTATGAATATCCATTGCTGCCTGCCGCCTCTAAGCACATGTGGTCTTTGAAAACCTCGAATCAGCTGCAAAAGCCACGTTATGTCATACTCGCGCTGCCAACGGGGGACGGGAAAATAAGAAATAACAAAATGCGAGCCACTTTGATCATTTGTTACCTGAGCGACGTCAAATTATACCTCAACTCACAATGTTAACCATATGGAAATTTGAACATTGATCAAAATCAATATGCTCTACTCTACGAGATGTACGCAAACTTTTAACCGACCTATTACAACAAAGAGGCTGAACCATGGCTGAGCATAATTGAACTTTTAGAAAAAGCCTCCATCGTTGTCATTGGCTGCTCAAAGGAAAACGATTGTCTCAAGTTTGGCCCTGTTGACGTGCCTCTTGAGTTCCAATTGAAAAACAATTTTCCGCCGCAAACCTCAGCATACTGCATAATCCTCCATGATCGTATTGTCGAGTACAATCCAATTAGTCTTGAGGTTAAAAAATTGTTATAAAATCATGCCGATGATTCGCACCTGCATCAGTCAACATGGAGCTTATCGTCGATGTGTAGGGCTTCAAGAGACCCATCAACAAATTTTGTCCTAAAGGAGATGTCCATCGTCAAACTCCACGGCAAAAATGCTGAACTGCTGACGCTCCCCTTCGACGCACCATTTGCGTGGGACTCTCTACCGGCCAAGTACAAAATGACAACTACGTGGCTGGATCGTAATTTCCATGGAAGATGCTGGGATCACAGCGGCATACCATACGAGGCTGCTAGAAAGACAATTCCAGAAATCTTGCAAGGAGCTCCCACCATCTATGAGAAGGGATTCGAGAAATGCGAATGGTTATCAAAATTTACGGATCCCGCAACAAAGGTCATCGACTTGGAAACTCTGGACTGTCCATCGCTGCAGAAGTTGCCCAAAATCACAAACTCCGAATGTCCCCATCATTCCTTCAACACGAAATACAACTGCGCCCATGACAATGTAAAATCGCTGAAAAGCTGATTAAGTGTATACGATGCGTTGTGTGAACGAGAGATTTTTTTAAATTAATAAAAAACATTTAGCCGAAAATGTATACCATATGTATTCTTCATTTATTCTCCGACGAAACCACATTGAATTTCTCCGTCTTTTACAGTTCAATAAAAAAGTTTTTTTAAATACATTTTTAAATAGTCAACACCTAAAACGCCGAAAGCAATATCGAGACGACTGTGATGCGGACGGCTGTTGCACTCAACGATGCTGCCCAACGAATTTTGTCTTTTCCACCATGCTCAGAGATGATGGAACCGACGCTGTTGTATTTTCCGCAACTGCACGTAGAGTTGACCATAGCGCGCCAGTTGCAGCATGCTCTCGATGATGCGGATAGCCGTTCGACGATAGTGTTCCAAAGAATCTCGTCTTGCCCACCATGGGTGCTCAGACTTGGAAAAAGTCCATGCTGTTGTATTTTCCACCTTTGTATGTCATCCAGAGATGATGATCACGTGCCGCTTGCCGCATACGCTCGAACGTTTCCAAATCTTCGTCGAAGACCTTCACAAGTCGTGCTGGTAAGAAGACGGTGAACTCATCCGCGATGTCCGCGATGTAGCGTTTCCCAAACTTGGTTTTCACGGCCCTCATGTCGGAGATTCGATGATCCGAGTGAACGCGAAGTTCTGACAGCTTCTTCGTTGGAAGGAATTCCGCCATCAGGCTGACTTTGTTGATACTCGTGAAATCCATCTTCCAGACTTTTCTCTTTTCAAAAATGTTTAAAGTTATTTGTGGAGATGTTGATGTGGCGCTGGACTAGTGCAGTCTGAGCTTGGTCCATGGAATTATAAGCTCCCTCGTTTTGTAAACCAACCACTCAAATTTTTAAACTTCTTCCCACTTTTCCAATAATGAAAAACGGGTTCAAAGACGTTCGTGGAACCCGGTCCTCCTCCCTCGTGGAAAGTTTCCCCCGTGACATTTTTCACAGTCTCGACGTTGAAGACTCTTCCGCCGAATTTATGAGTATAGCTTGTTTTCGTAGTCTTTGTTCTATCACGATGCAACACATATTTATCAGTTTGAAAAAAATGTTGAAGTAAGAAACGATGTTGGTTTGTTGACTGCTCCATTCAAAGTGTCAATTTAAAGAAAACATTATTTTCTCTTTTTATCATTATATTAGAAGTCTAACAGCCTACCCTCTCAGGCTTTTTTATACCGCCATTTGTTTAGAGTCGGGAAAGAGCAGAAAAAAATAGAGCGATCAATGTAGGGCTTGTGAGGGATTTTACGAGTTTTTTAAGGACGTGACGTGTTGCTGACGGACATTAAACGCCATTCGATATCTAGACCGAATATTCAACATGGTGTCAGAGGCGTGAGTGAGAAAGACATACTATATATATGCAAACCAACAGGCCTAAACACACGCACACACACACACACACACACACACACACACACACACACACACACACACACACACGCACGCACGCACGCACGCACGCGCACACACACACACACACACACACACACACACACACACACACACACACACACACACACACACACACACACACACACACACACACACACACACACACACACACACACACACACGCACGCGCACACACACACACATGGAATATTCAATGCATATAGTACACTTGGATTTGCAGTGCATACTATGAGCCAATGAAGATTTATTTGAATCTATTCTTTATTTATTTAATTTGGATATAATAATCGTAGATTCCATCGTACGGAGTCTTCCCAGTTATTACATCCCCTACCATATTACACTACTCATCCCTACCTTGCGGCCACAGCCGACTTCCCCCGCTTTATTCCCATGGAGACTAGGGTGCCGACTTTCCATGGAGCCGAACAACGCGACAACACACACAGAGACCGTAGACAATACACATAACACGCATCAGAATACCTGCGGCAAGAGCGACACCACACACAAATACACAAACATGCATGGCGCGGAAGAGAGGGGTACAGAGGCGGAGCGAGAGTGTGGGAGGGCGGGAGGGCTTGATTGATTGTCTTTAATATGCCCAAGCACGCTAAAGGGCAAACATTTTACAGAGAGACGATTACAACAATTCTCAAGAACTAATTCTTAACAACTAATTTGCAAGACGTCGGAACCACTCAAAAATTCCAGATAACGCTACGAGATTCGTTAATCTTATATCCTAGACAATACATATTTAAGCACACGCTATAGAATGATGGGAAAAGTGGAGAATGAAGAATGGAAAAATAGAAAAATGGAAAGAGTATGTATCACGAATGTATCGATTCTAGGGATATCAGCGATATCATATATTAGCTTATTCCTGATGAAATGTTGGAACTGAGAGTGAGCTGACCTATACATTTTAAGGCATACTCTAAGGCACTTCGTTTCGAACATACTGATTTGTTCGTACATTGTGTGATTAGTATTCCACCAAACCGGCGCCGCCTACACGTTATGATAGGTCTTATGAGAAGTAAATAAAGGATAACCTTAGTACGACTGGAAAGGTTTTTGCTATAGAAACTTGCACAATTTGCCTGGAACGCTTTTTTAGCTTTAGATAGTTGGTTATTTAGATGTATATTACCTCGGGTAAGATAATCCAGCTGTACGCCTAAATATCTTACTGATTTTTTGTGCGGTATCCATTGTTTTTCATCTGTGCCTGGGGTCGGGCTTTCTATACGGAAGTTGGCGTTGCCAGCAACATGTTGTGAGGAAAGTAATCGGAGGGGTTTCCTAAACAAAATTGTTTCGCATTTTAGCGGGCTTATGCGCAAGTTCCAAGCAATATAATATTGGTTGACTTTTTCCGTGATTTTTTCGAGGTAATTTCGGACAGTTCGTGCTCGGTTACTTTCGGTATAAATAATCACATCATCAGCGAAGGCTATTGCAGCTGCGTTTCAGCCTTCGTTTAGTCCAAAGAGCTTTAGAAGCTCACACGTATATATATTAAACAATATCGGCGAATTGACGGTAACTTGTTGGAGGCCCACTTTGATATAAAAAAATTCGGATGAGGTATTCGTACCATCCCATGTTATAAATGTTTCTCTTGAGATCATATCCCATATCATGAAAATGAGCCATTCAGGGAAGTTTTTCTTTTTCAGTCTGTATAGCAACCCATCCAACCAGACCGAGTCGAAGGCCTTTTCAAAGTCGAGCAAGGCGGCACCTACTAGTTGGCTGTTGCCAACCCACTTATTTACATCCGAAAGGAGTTTATGGGTCGCATGGGTGGTTGAGTGGCGATGTTTGAAACTGAATTGTGAATCGGGGATGACGATGTTGGCTACGCAGAAAGCTGTTATTTTTGAGTTAATGATGGACTCGTATGCTTTGCTCGGACTGGTAGTAAGACTTATAGGCCGGTAACTCGACGGGTTATTCGGATTTTTACCTTTTTTGAGGATTGGTAGTACTTTTGCACATTTCCACGTAGTGGGGAAATAACAATTATTTATGGCGTTATTAAATAGGATTGTTAGGGCTCTGGTTATTCTTATCGGGAGATGTTTGAGTACGATGGGGGGGATGTTGTCTAACCCACACGAGGTTTTATTTGGGAGTTTCTTCAGTACTTTGCTGATGCTATCGAGGCTGCAGAAGGATGAGGGGGCTCCGTTTGTCATATCAGGGTTATCGGATCTGTTAGTATTCGAGAAGGTGAGTATAGTTTGCTTGTTTGATCGGTTATTCCTGAAGGAGTTTTTTATTTGTGTCGCAGAGTTGGTGACGAGAGCCGCGAGATGAGTCTCTGAGTTTAGGGGTCGCGGTGAAGTGATCGATTCGTAAAAAGCTCCTATAATATTGAGTTTGTCGGATGCTGCCGTAAAGACGAATAGGACGAATGCCGTAAAGACATATCAGGGTTATCGGATCTGTTAGTATTCGAGACGGTGCGTATAGTTTGCTTGTTTGATCGGTTATTCCTGAAGGAGTTTTTTATTTGTGTCGCAGAGTTGGTGACGAGAGCCGCGAGATGATTCCCTGAGTTTAGGGGTCGCGGTGAATTGATCGATTCGTAAAAAGCTCCTATAATATTAAGTTTGTCGGATGCTGCCGTAAAGACGAATTTATTGTTCTCAGATTGGACTTCGTCTATGTTGCATTTGCTTCGTTGGATTAGTTCGGGGTTATTATTGTCGATGTGTATATTACTGTAAGGGTTGTTTCGGTCTGACGAGTCGACTGAGGATCGAGAAGAACCGTTTAGAGTTTCTGTGGTCGATACGATTGAGTTGGTTGGTCCAACATTTTTCTGAGACTTTACTGAACTCAAGGTGTAGTGACTCCCGCACTAAACGAAGGGCAGTTTTCGCGTTTCTCGTAAGTGGGTTTCTACAGATCGGATCCGCGGTGTGAAGGGCGTGGAGTAAAGTTACGAGAGTATACTTGTGGTGCTGTAGTTTTCTTATCCGAGCGTTGTAATATTTTGATAAGCTGTCACAAAGTTTGATTTTGGGGATTACATTTTCTATTGCATTTACAATGATTTCAGAGGTGTGGGCCAGGTGATTGTCGACCTCGTCGATAGTTAGGTTTTGGTTGTTTGGAATTGATGTTGTGAATGACTCGTCGAGTTTTTTATGGAATCTCTCCCAGTTGGTGGATTTATAAATGTATCGGGGTTGAGTTTCAGACAGGTATAATTTCATTATGTTGTTATTGTCGAGTTCGATAGAGAAGGTTATGGCTGCATGGTCGCTATCGTAAGGAAGTGTCTGGATCTTATCGTTGGGTATATGATTTGTTTTTAGCCTTGCGTCAATAAGGCATATGTCGAGGTAAGTTTGCGCAGGGTGATAAGTGGGCTGATCGGGTGTTAATATTTTTATCTTATATTTGGTGCCTTGCCTGGTCTCCCATTGGTCAAAGTAGTTGCCTCGTTGGTTATTGCCTCGGTCACCCCAATTTTTTCGCCTTGCATTAAAGTCACCAGCCATGACGTAGTACGAGTTACCCTGATGTAACTTTAGCTTATCGAATAGGAGATCGAGCTCGGTTATAAAAAGAGCACGACTGTCATTAGTTGCATAGACACTTATAACATATAGCTTTTGCTCTCGCCATTGATATTTTTATTATTGTGAATTCGATTATGCTGTTCCCCAAGGAGGATGGATAGGTTATAACTTCGTATGCAGGTTTGGTCGGTCGGTGCATATTACGTTGAAGTCCTTGTATTGTAATCTATGTTTAGGGTTAAGCTTAGTTTCAGATAGCAGAATGATCTCATGATTGTGTCTTTTAATGAACTCGAGCAGCTCGAGACGGCGGTAGTTAGCTATAAGCGAATCCACATTAACAGCGGCGATATTTATTTGATTAATTACCTTTGAAGTGTAGGCCATTATTCGCTGTCAAATGAGTTTAAGATGAGATCTATTCTGGCCGTATTTTGGGCTACTTGTGCCGAAATGGCTTTTAGTTAATCGGAAATGAGTAACGCTACATCGGTCTTTAAATCTTTTAGCCAGCTGGGCTGAAGTTCAGGCGGGCTTTGGTTTACCGCGTCGGGCTGGACGCCGGTGGCATAATTCACGTAGTGCGCTTCGGCGCGTCTCGGGAGCGATGGTTGGTGTGTTGGCGTTGCTGCTCGGGTTCTCCAGGTAGGCGATGTCTTTGGCGTGGTGGTGGTCCTCACGGCTTGAGCGAACGTACGGTTCGTTTGGACTGTCGCGATGTTGTCAATTTTTTGTTGGGCGGACGCCATGGTGTGACGTTGTTGGTTCCTCTTTATACTAAGCGCGAGTTTCATGTAAGGGCATCCTCGGTACGAGGCGGGGTGTCCAGACTGGCCGCAACTGGAGCATTTAAGGGACTCTTTGCAGGTTGTGGCTTCTATGGCGCATTTACCCGGACTGTGGGCTTCAGCGCATTTCACGCACCTGAATTCCAGGTGGCAGTTCTTACCTGAGTGGCCTATGCGCTGGCATCGCCGGCATTGATAGAGGAGGGGCTTTCTGAGTCGCTCCCATCTGACTCGTTGATAGGCCAACGATTTGACTTTGAAGAGGTCCGTTGTTGGACTGCCGCTAGATAGCTGCACTAAATGGTGGTGTTTCTTCGCATTCTTCTTGTCGAAGTGAACGTTGGTGACGTTTAGCACCTCGACGCCGGGTAGCGCCAGTTCGGTTATCTCAGCTTTGATATATTCTGCAGTGAAATGTCCTTTGATGCCCTTAATGATATAGGACTTGGGTTTATCCTCTTTTGGCGTATAGGTGTAAAATTCGAGGTTTTTATCGCATATAGCTTGTTTGATTTTTGCGTAGCTATCCGCGCTTTTGGTGTAGATAGTATGCGATTGTATTTCACTTTCGTTGGTTTCAAGGATACTGACTTGCTTTTTGGAGATCCCGAGGTTAGTTACGATTGAGATAATATCATTCATGTTTGTTTTTGTTAGATAAATCGGGGGCGGCTTGTACCGCTTGGCTGTGGCTGTTCTTGGTGGATTTACGTCGGCGTCGGTAAGGTTGTCCTCCATGTCGCTGGTGTCAGATATATCTTGGAATTTATTGTCGGTATTAGCGGTATTTTCTTTCTCGGCCGACGGGAGGTTCGGTCGACGTTTCGACGCTCGTTTTGGGAGTTCTCAGTCATCGGTCGGTAATGGGGGCTGCTTGTGCCCGCTTCCTTGTCACGCTGATTTGTTGGAGATGGATTTTTTTGTTTCCGCGGATTCACTAGGTTAGGGGCTACCTTACTTGTTGGCCTTATCTTATTATTCTCTTTAAGCGTTTGCTTTAGCAGCCTGTTGAGTTGGATTGAGCCAAGACTCGGGTATTCTTTGTCGCGATTGCTACGATGTTTAAATTGGCTAGCTTTGGCCCTCCCGTGGGCCGCGTGGTTGGACTTCGTCTATTTGTCTAATTGTGGACTTTTAGGACCCGGGCATTCGCTCGGTCCCCCAACGGGTCCTAAAAGTCCACAATTTTGGCAATAAAGCGCACAGTTGGTGCAGGAACACTATGATGAATGCACTAGCACTGGCCACAGAGTGGTTGAGTAGGTTGATGCACTTTTTCCGGGTTAAAAAACTCGCAGGAAATGCTTTCTCGTCGAGTGGAACGGCAGAGCGATCCTCTGGCCAGCACGCTAACCACTAGACCCCGGACATTGACCGTTAACTGCTTGACCGCCGCCGTCTCGTGCTCAGTGTCGCTACGCACCGGTAGATATTGGTTACGTGAGACTCCTCTTGCGATTTTCTCGAAAACACCTAAGTAGTACGCCTTG